>WEKY01017805.1:0-34285 GCA_013390045.1 Picathartes gymnocephalus | reverse complement strand
AAGACAGAATATGTCTGTAATGTATTGAGAGGTCATGGACCTGCCTCAGCTGTCTGTGTGATAACATCCAAAAAAGATGTAATAGTAGCTTTTGTCTTGGTGTGGCTAACACTTGACCAATAAGTTCGTCTTCATCTTTCACACTAACAGAGGTCATCTTTCTCATGTCAGCATTCAAAGCTTCCAGATGACTGAAAAACTGTTCCTATGCAGCTTAACAAATGTTATATAAAAAAATAAAAAATTTGGCAAGGCTATTAGGAAATCTATCTGCAAAAAGGTGAAAAAGACTAATGTTGAAAATGTTTACTGGAGTAGGTCATTGTTTTGGGATGTCTGGAAGGTTATATCTGAATCAGAAAATGCAAATGAGCACTTAGTATTCCACTGTCACTAAGGAGTGTAACAAATCTATTCACTAAACTCTGCACAATGGGTAAGAAAAGCTTTTCAAAATGTCACCCTACATCTGATACTGATAGAAAACTGTATTCCAAATTAGTTCAACATGTTTTCTAATAAATAAGGTATCTGAGTATTCCCAGTGGAGAAGTACAATTCCAATCCCCTCTGTGGTTCATCTCTTCATGAAGTAAAATTTCTCCTAACGAAAGGAAGTATTGATCATAACTTACTATGTCTGACATCAGAATTGAAATAATTTAAACTAAGAAATTGGTAAAGAAATTTTAAAACCCAGCAACAACACGAAATGCAGTAAACAATGAATAATAAAAAAAATTTATCTCAGTGGCCTTTGAAAACAGGTTGTTATTTTCAGAAAACTGCATCAATAAAAATGAGAAATTGTGACCACTGCAAGAATTGAAAACATTTCCACACATGCCTTAAATAAAAATCCTGCAATTATTTAATAACTCAAAATAAATATTAATGGAAAGATGTCAGTATCACAAGAAAGGAATTCACAAAGTAACTCTCCAAAACCAGTGCATTACTGTTTTATTTTCCTTCATGGTAAGGCAGCTTATTATCTTGCCTTAGACTAAATCACAATCTTTATGATGCAAATCCAAACAATAAGTATTCTACTAACAGCTTTTGATAGTTTGTATAGTGCAAATTATAGAGCTGCAAAGAACCAAAATGTATCCTATAAATGGTAAAATTATCCAGACTAGAATTTATAAGCTAACACTTCAAAGATATTGCACTGATGATTGTCTCAATAGCTTAGAAAGAGCTGCTGGAAACCTAAGATTTTCCTAGGGTATGTTAACTATTAGTATGAAAAGTAACTTCAAAACTCAAAGTCATGGTGTTTAAAAATGAGCTTTCATTAGTGACGTATGTAGTTTTCTTTCACTTGGTCCTCTTCACAGAACAGCTTGAAAGTGTCTTTATCTGGTTATTACATATATTTTCCTAACTGTTCAGCTCAAGCATTTATTTAGCTCTACTTTGTTAAATAGTTCTCTTGTACACCAATTCCCTTTTCTATCTCAGACCTATAGAGTAGACAGATTATTGGTCTATATTCTCACCTTTCCAGCTCCTAAAATATTATGTGTTAAAAGCAGTCTGAAGACACAGTTATAATTTGTCATTACTAAATCTATCACAAATTCAAGTGACAATAATGTTAATCTTTAGTGAAATTTTTAAGGCAATGTTTTGCTAAAAGTTTTCTTTGAATATATTCTTTGCTACAGATACCTGATGAATGAATTAGAGCTTAAATAAGAAGACCTACTTGTTACCCTACACTATACTGCCCTATGTAGACAGCTCTAATAGATCTTTCATGAGGAGAGTTGAGGCATGGTGTCCTAGACTATTGCACCTCTTCAACATGAAAGCTGGGATTCCAAGGCCCTGTGTTGTCTCCAAATATCCTAGCAGCTACTGCATTTTGCCAGGAGCGTGGAGAGACAAAATCTCTCTTGATAATTGTGGTGATGACATCCTATTTCTTCTGTCACTTTCTATTTGCCTGAGCTATATGTGACATGCACAGTTCCAGGGTTTCAGCTCACATGTCCTTTCAGCCCTGCATATCAAGCTCACTATATGAGCTTGCAGCAACAGGCAGGGCTTGCAACAGAGGGAGAAATGAGGGGAGGAATAAAAGATGTCAGAGTACTCTACCCAAGCAGATTGTCACATCACAGTGGATCAGTGTCAGTGAAGTCATCATATTCATCGCTTTTGAAGAGGTTTGCCAGCCATATATGCTCCTAGCAGCAGTGAATGTCTTTTACAGCACACAAACAGTATTGTAACACTCTGGAGCATAAATGAATCAGAGCTGCAGATGCATATAGTACATATTTCCTCCAGTGAAAATACCCCAGACTTTGTGTTATTGCAGATAGTGAAGCTAGCAATCACCAGGGCAAATTCAGTACACAAACATCAGTTCTGCTTTCCATGTGTATGATAACCTACCTACTTTGCAATTTTGTCAGCCTGTTGGTTATATGAACATATTTTTCCCACATTTGCATCAATTGGTCATAATTTAATTCTGTCATAACTGTTTCTACTTTCAGCCAACGGTTCCATTCTGGTCTTGCTGTTACACTGTGTATCTTTACTTAGAAAACTCATGGGAAATTCACCAAAACTAAGGGAATCTGCTTGTCTACCATAAAAGGAGATTTTTTCAGGCAAATTTCAAGGGCCCGTGGGACATATTATGCCTTACAGACTCAACCACCATTTAGTGTGGATACAGATATGTCAGAATACAATGACTTATGGTGTACCTGGACTAGGACAGCTCTTGCAAACAACTTACACAGACATCTACCTGGCCTGTCTCAGCCACAGAAAAAGAGAGGCCACCTCCTTAGTTGCAATAAACACACGGACTTTAGTCAGTCTAAAACTCACAAGCATAAGATAAAATCCTTTCTAGAAAAGAAGAGGGTACAGGAAACATCTGTTAATTAACTGCCCCATGGATTTCACTAATGAGATTAGTGAACTCAGTGTACTTTCCAGGTGTGCAGTCAGATGCTTATTCTACAGAAGGCAGAATTTTAGAGAAAATGCTATAGCTGCAAGCAGAGAAAGAGAGAGGAAGAGAGGGACAAAGAGAAGCATGCTGCAAGGGCAACACTACTTTCTATCGATTTTACTGGTACCTAGTGGATTTTATTAATTTGTTACGATTTTTGTTTTGTTTTGTTTGTTATCTTCTCTTCATTAATTATGTTAGCTTGATGAATGCAAGAGTCAAATTCCACAATTTTTTTTACAAATAGTCACTTTCCTCACAACTCAAATAATAATTTAAATCCAGAATTAAATTAAGAAAAACATAATTGGAGAAGGTCACAGATTCCGCAATAGTCTACAATAATCAGAAATTTCTGCCCATTTGGGCTAGTGAACTTAGGTCGAGGAAACAGGAACAAATTTTCTCATGATACAAAGCACTTAAAACTACACACAGAAAAAAGCAAAGAGAATACCACTTATTTCAACAAAAGGAAAAAAATACAGAAAAATTACAGTAGACTTATGCTTACATTAGAACTGTTTTTCTAGCACTCAGAGAGAAGCAGACATAAAGATGCATTTTATTCACCATAGAGTCATATGTAAAATATCCAGTGTTTAAAAAAAGAAAGGTAATACTGACAGGTAAGACTTCTACATTATGGGAATCACAGGAAAGGAGACTGAAGATTATTTCCAACCATTACTGCAGTTTTCCTAGCGGAGTCAGTACTGTGATATTTGTCCAAGACATCTGTAATAAAGTAGATTGCCAGAAGCTGTACATAATCTGCAGGTAGCTTTCACACAGTTTCCAGCTAATTATATCACCTTTCCTGCCCACACTCTGTCTTGTAAGTTCAAAGCAATTAAAGTACTAGGGTGGAAAGGAGTGATTTGTAAAGCATTTGTTTCACTCTCTATATAGAGATAGAACTGAAAAAAATTAACCTCCAGAAAAAAAATTACAACAATTATGTCAAGATCTCAGGTGACCAAAAAATTATAGGACTGATTTAGACAAAGGATTCTCTATCACAGGTGAAAATAAATTGTCAAGATATCTATACCATTGGTATAATGGGCTAGGAAAGAGGAGAAAATGTGCAATATAGGAACAAAGAGATATTCGGGCTCAAAATATTTAAAAAACAGCCAGTAAAAATCTCTGAGGACCACTTTGAAGCTTCAGTTAAGACTCTCATTTATCTTTAAACATGAGTCATTCTAAAACCACAAAAATAATGAAAAAATAAAAAACATTGACCCAGGCCAAAAGCTTCTACTGTCAGAAATAGGGAGCCAAGGTCAAGAACTTTCCTTTATCCAGGGACAGATCCCACATCCAAAATGCTAGCAGTAAAGCCACCACAGATAAAACCCAACTGTCAGAAACAGAGCAGTGAAGGGTACAATATACTCACTCAATGAATTGTGGAGCCTCTGCAATTCTTCAAATCATTTGCTAAGCCCCCAGAAAGAATCTAGTAATCAGAACAGAAAAGAAAGTTGGGTTCAGAGCCACAAGCCACAAAGTTCTCTTTTCATGGTCTTCTGGCAGCCACGAAACAATTCCCTGTCACACAAACACTATTATTAAATAAAAAATAAAAGAAATCCCATGAACGTTTACGCATTAAGAGAGAGATAATCAGTTTAAAGTTTGTCGTTAGCAGGCACAGATGCAGTGTTCTGTTTTTATTCTGTGACAACAATATTATCTAGTCTACTGCAGTTTTATGTTACATGTCTGAAACTTAGATGATGACCTCTTCCCCACTGTATCTCATCTCAAGCCCATCTATCTGCAGAGCCCATATGCAGATGACAGATGGCAAGGTTAAGGTGACATATCTGTATTTTAGGTAACCATAGCATAAAAAGCATTCACACCAGCTGTTCTCCACAGTTGACTGGCTCCACAGTTACCTAAATTAGATCTACAAAATCTAGTTGATGGACATTTTCTGTTCAGTTGCTCTAGCCAGAGAATTTTTCACTCCACCTATCCTTATGTCTAAACTCCATCCAGGTTCTCAGTAAACACAGGGATGCCTAGAATACATTATTTTTCTATGCCGCATCACCTGATAAGAGTGCTAGCATACATACCATGTATGTACATATGCATATATATAAAATGCATATATAAGTATATACACATGCATTTTAGGTGTATTGAAAAATATAATTAAAGCTATGAAATAATTTCATTTCATTTGCAAGAAAGATGAAAAAACAGTGTATTATTCATTGTTGCATTAGAATTTATATGTATTTGAAAACACAGTTGTCTCAAACACTATATCTAAAGTATTGTGAAGAAGGGTTAAGTAAAGTGGAATATTCTGCATGGACCCTTTTGTGCAAATGAACGTAAAAATTGACTGAAATCCTGTATTTGAAGGGAGACCAGTACAGAGTAGTTCAGCATATTTGTCACAATGAAACAAACTTTTCAAAACTGAGTAATGCATCAGATAATCACAACTGTAGAGAAATTAAAGTGCTCAGCAAAAACGATGACTCCTTTTGTGTCTTAGCATCACTGAAATAAAGAAGTGTTAGTTATCTAGACCATCTTTTTGTCCTGTATTTTTAACATACAAAGATGTTGGTGGTTGCAAACCATGCTATAATTTTTGTGTAAGTTGTGAACCTGGACTTCCTTTGCTTCAAAAGAATGGTGTGGGAAGTTGTGGTGTCCCTTTGTTCTGCCTGGTCTGGAACAGGAAGAGTAGCACATCTTCCCAATAGAAAGTGTTCTGCAAGTGACAATAAATATGTTGTATTATTTACCACCACAGGACAACTGAGATTTTCTTCAATATTACTTGTGTTCTAGAAAAATTCTACAGTATTCCCTCTTAATATTCACTTTCTGGGACAAATTATAGAGGACATGGACTGAAAACTCAGGGATTTTTAGAGTCTAGATAGAAGCTGAAAATTCCATGAAGACCTCCATGACTATGAGTAATTTTCAGTTAGCTTTATCTACTTTTAATCCACAAGTTTCTTGGCTACAATCAGGTTTCCAAGACATTGAGATAAACACATTAAAAGTTAGCAAGAAGGAACATTTCTAATATAAAATACCTGAAGCTAAAGAAGCTATGAAAACTACATCTTAAAAATTGAATGCAGATTATTGGAGAGAGCATAACACGCAATCAACATTCTGAACCTACTTATATTTTTACTCACAGTCACAGCAAATTCAAACACATTGCTGCTTTCTTGTTGAAAAAAATAACTTAGTGTGAAAAGAAATAAAAAAGAAAGGACTTCAAGTTCTTTCAACAGAAAGAAACTATACTTCTTTCTCAGTTTTCACAGGTGGAATTAATCATTTGGGTTTGTGTTTTGGATATACAAGTCTTTCTTATGTTTGATCAACAAAGAATGAAATTTAACTTTAAATTCTGGAGTTTATTTTAACAATATTTGCCCAACTTAAGCTTTTTTTAAATACTGTATTCTTACTCCAAAGCCTTGTAACACAATCTTTCTTGAATGTAATTATCTGACCAGCTGATGGTTTTATTAATAGTATTCATATAGTTAGAATATATGAGAAAATAAATTTCCAATTAATATAAATCTAAAATTCACCTCATAAATGTAACAATATTCTAACTGCATTCTTGAGAACATTTTAACACATAACAAGAAAAGAAAAGTAAATAATTGCAAGGTATTCTCAGGATTATTGTGATTCAGGTGGCAATCTTGGCAGATTTCTGCAGAACACATAAAAATGTAAATAAATCTAACTTTCCTTTCTTGGTTGCTTTAACAACTATAAGGCTTTTCTTTTCCTGAAACAAACATTAATATGTTTCTTTAGTATTTGGAACAAGACTGCAAGTCTGGACATGGTTTATGAGGCAGAAATAGGGAAGAGGTACAAGTATATGATAGCTAATACATCATATGCAAGTACTCTGTTGTTTATCTCTATTTTCTCTGAAAGTATAAAGTAAATGAATACATAGTTTAAAATTTTTATAAGAGAAACCATGTTATAAAATAATGCAGTTATAGTTCTTGTCATTGATCATGACTTACTGTACTTTCTATAGAGATCTCCAGAATTTACTTTATTTGACTTGGTGAAAAACAAGTGCATAGTCACAAACTGATAGTCCGGTAAGTCCCATCTATTAGGTGCAACAGGAAATATTCTTTAGGAATATTTCTGTCAATAGCTCTAGTTGTTTTTGAGAATTTAAATAGGTTCCTATGCAACGAATTAAACTGAGAAGGAACAGCTCTGTTGACAACCCACCTGTTCATTCTACTCAAAATGAACATCTTTAGGTTTTTTGCACATTAGGAGAGAGAAACAAAAATAAAATTATCTACTGCTTAGATCAATTCCATTTGTGCTCCGCCTTGGTCTGCAGCTGGACAGTTCTTAAGCTGATACTTAGGTTCTGCTCCAGTTAGATGTTCTCTTTTGACTCAGGAAGACACATGCTTGGTCGAAAATTAGTCATACATTGCAGAGTTTCTATTCAGTCTATATATTTTATAACACTGTATTTTTATATACATACTGCAGCACTACCAAATAGCAGCCCGATGCAATGTGTTTCAAGTGGTATTGCAACATACACAGATGCCATAAAATTGTCTCCTTCCATGACAAAACTATGACACTATTCATTTCATAATCAGAAGGGAAGGGTTAACATGTGGGAACACAGGAAGGGTGCAACCCACAGGCTTTCCAGATCCCATAATAAAATTCACTTCTGAGGGATGTTATACGTCAGAGAATTTTATATATGATATATATTATATGTATATAAAATATACATATGTATCAATGTGACACTTGAAAGAAGAAATCAAATGTTAAACAATAAAATAGGGTTGAAAATACTTGTGCTTATGGATCACCATTTTATAAAGGAAAGGGATATAAAAAGAACTTGATACATCATGTTATCTTTCTTGCTCAGTACCAGATTCTTAAAGAAGCAGTAAGCTGCATTCATTTTCCCCATTTCAGATGTCTGAAAATCATACAGCTGAGGTGAATACCTCTTTGAATCTTCAGTGAAAAGCTTTTAAGATTAATTTCTTCCCTTTCTTTAAATGTTTGTGTCTCATTAATAGTAATAGAGGAATCACAAAAGGAATCATTGAGATTTATGCTTTCAGACAATTAAATTACTGCCAATATATCCCACAGAGTGACTATTTAGTGCTCTGCTTTGCCAAGTTGACAATCAGCTGATCAATGACACTTATCAGCATTAGGCTTAAAATTTCTTTCTTCTTAAGTGTCAGTTTCACTAACCAACAGAGGAAAAGATAACCATATTTTCATTCCCATCTGAATTGTCCTTAAATGAATAGCACTATCCCAAAGGGACTATAAACCTTAAAAGACATATTATTACTGCAAAATATCAAACTCTGCAACTGGATTTTAAAACGTACAGCAAGTACCTTGTAATTCCTAATCTATTTCTTGACAAGACTAGCAACAGACTAAAGTAATACAAGCATATTTAACAGGAAATAGATGATCTGAAATAATTTCTCGGCAAATCAAATAAATACAAATTTGCCTTGCAAATAAAAGTAATATTGTGATTTTACTTCCAATGAAAACAGAAGAGAAAGAGGAAGAAGAGGAAGAAGAGGGAAAAGAAGAAGAAACAGGAGAAGGAGAAGGAGAAGGCGAAGGAGAAGGAGAAGGCGAAGGAGAAGGAGAAGGCGAAGGAGAAGGAGAAAGAAGAAGGAGAATGAATGCTGGAACATAGTTCTGCTTCTGGTAGTTGAGCTTTAAGCCAGTTTCCTTTTGGCTTCAGTGAGAGTATGGTCAAAGGCCCAGACAAAATTTTTCCCTCTAAAAAAATCTTACCTTTTTTACATATAGTTATTCAATATTACAAGTAAGATCAGCTTCAACAGGACTCTGCAAATAAGGACTAGTGCAAAATCTGAACTGTTCCTGCTATTTAAAACTCACACTTCTGTTTGCCTTAACTGGTATCTTGCAGTAAGCGCTGAAAACCACTGCAACAGTATGCTGTTGAAAAAGTCACTTCTTGTTAAATCAAGGGTAAACATAGATTATGCATACAGTTTTAGTTGGCAAGATTACTGGTGTTTTCTGAGCAATTATTACAAAAACTCCTTGAATTGTTTATTCTGGAGGGGGAAAAGCTATGACTATGCATTCACTAAAGTTAATCAGTTCATTAGGATCGTTAAAAACCTCAGAGGAAAAAATGAAATTCATTCTTTCCTTGGATTCTATGTCACACTAGAACCCTCGTAATAATTTGGAATTATAAATACTTTAATTTCTATTTAAACAAATTGTCCAAATGAAGGTTTAACACAATCAGCAGGATGAAGTACTAATAAACTTGGGAAAATTATTAGAATAACATGGATTATTAAATTCTGAGGCATTACATCTGCCAGCTGGACCCAATTTTATCTCAGAAACATCTTTCCAGGTCTGTGAAACTTCAATTTGATCTGTGATCTTTGGGGGGTTTTTTCAAGTTTGCTTAGCACGTTTGCATGACCACAACTTCCTTCCCTCTTTTTCTGACTATAAAATGGTGAGACCACTTCCAGTTCACTCTTCAACAGCTATCTACATTACTTCACATAAAAAGAAATACCATTAATTTTGAAAAGTTACGTCCTGATTAGGATATAAAGACTGCAAAGACTCTAAAGTCCATTTTCATGTCATTCTAGCACAGATTAAATCAGCAATTCCCAAGACTGCAGAAAATATTGATTTTGCAACTTTTCCAACCCAAAACATTTTCAATGAATATTAGTATCTTTAGGGATGACATACTAGCTTCTCCAAAAGTAATAATATTGTCCTGAGTGGGAATGAAATCGTGTATTTGTAGTTTGTGGGAAGTTTTGAGATCAAGCTTGCAAAATATAGGAAATTCTTTCCAATTAAATGTATGTCTAACTTTTACTATAGACACAGTATTTTGTAGTAACTGGCCATTTTCTAAGAGAACTGACTGTTACCCTATTATAGAAAATGGTGGTGCTTTTAAACTCTCAATAAGTCATGATTATATTTTTGCCATGATTATATGACAGAGTAGTCTTATTTTCTACCTGCATACATGCCTGAATTTTGAAAGTCACTTATTTTCACTTAATATAAAATTATTAACCAAACTAATTTGAAAATATGCCTGAGAAATTTTATTCTTAATTATATATATTATGCATATACCTGGTTTTATAACAATATAGGATGGGAAATCTTATGTTAGGGTTTTCCCCATATCTTATCTACTTTGGCTCTGTTCCCTTATATCAGATATTTCTCACTGAAATCCTTTAATCATACTAAATAACTCCAGGCACCAATAGAGGCTGGGGAATGACCTGCTGGAAAACTGCTTTGCAGAGAAGGACCTTAGGATCCTGGTGGACAATAAGTGTCCATGAGCCAGCATTCAATGTCTTAATCAAGAACTCTGTTAAGGCAAATCACAGTCAACATGTGTTTCTAAAGGACTTTTCAAATGAAGAATAGCTAGTGAGATGGGTGGCTTAGCTATCAAGGCTTGATTGTTCCTTAGTTCCAAACAGGCACCTAGATAATTAAAATGTAATTTTCCTTCCTGAGAAATTAAGGAGTTATTCATACCTCTGATATAGTCAAAGTGTTTCTTTTGTGAAAATCAGCCTTGGTGTTGTGTGGGTCTCCTCCTAGGACTGGATCTGGCCTGGACTGCAGGACACCTCTGCAGGGCCTCTGGCCCCACCTGCAGCCTGTCTGTAGGTTGGGATGAGAGCTGGATGACAGCCATGAAAGCAGGGAGCTGCACTGTGGAAACCAGGGTCTTACAAAGCTGAGACAAAACAATCATAGGTATTTCCAAGGTGATTTAAGAAATAGTTTAAACATTTATGGCATGTGATTGTAATAATGGGCTCTACATCCACAGAAAGGAAAAATAACCCAAAAGTATTGAACATGTGACAAAAGCAATTACAAAATTACAACTACAATCCTTCTTAAGGTGACAAGGCATATTCAGGGTATTTATTTACTTTTTTTAAAATATTGATAATGAGGAATTTCTGATTCTTCCAGAATACATTTAGAAAGATGAGTTAAATTAGCTACAAAAAAAATCCTTACAGATACAGTTCTGAATATAGAAAACAAACATTTACCTAAACAAGTTCTGACATTTACCAACTCTACTATAATAAATTCACTAAGGGAAAGCGTATACTTTCTTAAGAAAACATAAGCCCATTGTTTTTTCTTAATCATACCTGACATCCTCCCCACCAAGACATATTTTTCTACTACAGTGCAAATATCCCATCCAACAGAGATCAATTTTTACAAGTTAATACTTGCATGATGTGTAGAAAAATACAAACATACATTTTTCAATAATAAGCCAGGCATATGCAAAAAGAATGCAATTCTTTTCTTTAAAATTAGCATTGGCTAACTTGAGTATTTTCTCTCTGAATGTACATCATCATTCCCATTTTTTTCCAAACATGGACATTTTTTCTGTCTTGTTAATTCAATAAATTTAATTGTAAGTACTTTGCATGTGGTGAACTAAAATATTATTGCTCAAGCTTTTAAATATTTCTTTGAGTTGCATTTGGAAGAGTAGGAACTTGGACAAAAACTCAGATTCTATTTTGTGCTAAAACATACCACAACTTCATGGATCCAACTGAGCCATTCAAAGATCATCTTTTATTCGCACAAAACCATGGAATTGCTAACCCTATATGTTCACAAAACACTTTCAGCTGCAAATATTTCCCAAAAAAATAAAAACTGTAAATTATTTTACCTGTCAAAACCCAAACATTTCCAGAAAGCCATAGGTAACAGCCCCAGATATATGTGTTTTTACAATAAATGCAAGATCCATTTAAAATACAGAATTACATCTGCTTTTTAGTAGTTCTCCTCCTTTTTTTCATACTCCTGCACATAAGAATGTGACATACATTTAGCCCCATATACAAAATCCCAAAATAGTAACAATTTTATCTAAAATATTCAGATGCAAAATTTACCTTGAAAAAGGAATATTGACAAGCTTGGTCACGCAAGTCTTAGATGTAAGCTTTGCTGCAGCTCTTAACTATCATTCTCTCCCTTTGTTCAAAATGGAACTGCGCAGAATGGGAATTCCTTCACCTAGTTCTGACCTGAAATCGTATGATCTTCTGGTACATAAAGTGACTGTACCATGACACTGATCAAAGTTCTAGTGCATGCTCTAGAGACATCCCCTTTTTCTCCAACTGCAGCTGGTGGTCAGTATTCTTCTATAGCTTTGGGCATGGTTTACTTCTCTGCAGACAACCACACACCATCTGCAGTTCTGAAATACTGCCCTCTGAACTATTTTGTATGAAAGTGTAAGCAAAGAGAATTGTCCCCAAATTTGCAAAAATTCTTAATGGACTTCTATTCTTTTTAGTGGAATGAAAGACACCCTACTAGAGGCTTCTTAAAATATATTATAATATTGTTTTCTGATTCTGCACACTATCCATGCTAAATGAATTCTAAGCCGTTCAAAACAGCTTTAGTGCTGCTACAATTTTTCAGTCAATGTACATAGATTGTACACTTGACATGCTTGGTATGGAATAGTTCTTATACACCAGACACAACTCATGAATATTAGAGATTACAGTTTTAGAAATAAATCACTTTGTGTGTTCTATTTACCCTATAGCAGTGTGATTTCTTGGTCTATATTCTCTAACTAAATTTAGAAATACAATTTTCATATTTACCTTCTAAAACGTAGTTTTTCAATATTCTGTCTTGAAATTAAATGGTAATGAAGACATTCCCACATTCCTAATTCTCAACTCAAAGATGGTACTTTCAGATTCTGTATTGTTAACATGCTCAGCTCGAATTAATCAGAAGAACAAACTAGTTAGTGGCTCAATAAAATTTTTAAAAACCCATTTAAGTAATAAAACTATGTCTACCTATGCCTTCGCATCCCATTCTGATCATCTGGAACCAATCTTATGCAAGGTGCTCTAGGATGACCATGTTTGAGCAGGAAAGCTGGATGAGATGGTCCCTTTCAGACATAGATATTCTGTAATTCTGAGATTATGAAGATGGTCTGAAAAAACACAAACACAAAGAAAAAGGTAATTATTAGCAGATGGAATAAAGACCATTTCATACCTAGAAAAAGTCCTCTTGAAACAAGTGGCACAGAATGACCATAATTTTGCATACAACCTGCAGCATTAGATTCCAATTCCAGATCAGGTTTCTCAGAATTTCACAAAAGTACTCCTGCACTAATACATAAACAGGATTCAAAGCTCCTCCTGAAAAAAAACCAACTTCAAATCAGAGAACAAAATTGCTGTGGTTTGAAAAATGATTTTTCCCTGCAAGGAACTTGACAACTTCCTTCAGGCCTGAGAGAACCAATTAGCTGGCTAGTTCTAAGATGGACACTCTGTTTAGCCACTTAAGAGGCTGAATACATCTCTGTGATTCACATTTAAGAAAGGTGAAGCCCGAGAATGTCTCTCTTGCTTCTGGCTTCTGAACAGGTAACAGAGGGTCCGCGCGGCCCGGCGGGGCCGGCCAGGCCAGGCCCACTCTGTTGGGCCCTGCCAGCTCTGTGGGGCCGAGCCAGGCCAGGCTGGGCCAGACCAGGCCCACTCAGCCGAGTACAACTGAGATCCTGCCGCAGCTGAGTTCTGGCCTGGCTGCTGAGATCCTGCCACTCCTGCTCCCCTCTCCCAGGGAAAAGTCTGCAGCAGCTTCGGCCGCTGCCCAGCAGAGATCATGTGACCAACAACAGAGCCTGGGAGAGATACTAACTCTCGCAGTGCACAGAGGAAACTCACAGACATCAATCCTCTCTGGAGTGAGAGGAAGAAAAAGGGTGAGGACAAGTGAAGAAACCAACATGGAGATCCCGAGGTCAGTGAAGAAGGAGCCAAANCTTTAAGCTGAAATTCTTTTGTAAGGCCATGGTGATGGACTATGATATATTAGACTATTCCTTGTAACTCATGAATGCAGCTGGGGGGATGCAGCATTCTAATTGCAGCCTGAGCAAAGGCACCCGTGCTGAAGCAAGCAGATGTTGAAGTAGTTGTGGTCTAATGAGAAACTTGAACAGAGAGAGATGAGGAACCATGCCACAGGGATGAGAGAAATGGGGAACGATGCTACAGAGATGGGAGAGATGAGAACCCTTGCCCCAGGGATAGGAGAAACCTTGCTTCCAGACAGAGAGGACCCTTCTCTTTTCTACCAGAACAACTCATCCTTAAGACAGCACCCCAGTAGACAGAGATGAGCCCTCGAGAGCAGCTGCAGGAAGAACTGTGTGTCAAGGGAAGGGACTTACACACTGCTAACAGATTTCCTTTCCAGGCGGCTGATTCACTGTGATATTGGAGCCACAAGAAAACAATGTTCTTATGGAAAAGTCTCCATGACATGGCAGAAGAGACTCCTCTCTCTAAGTGAACTGAAGAAAGACTATTTTAAAGCTGGAAAACTGACTGAAAGTTTTGTCAGGTTTTGTCTCTTTATGTTGCTGGTAGGAAAGAGAAAATGAGGTGGCGGGAGGAAAAATGTTCTAAAAGTTAATTCTGATTGTTATTACTTTTCTTTTAGTTCTGTTAATAAAGCTTTCTTTATACTTTTTAAAGTTTTGAGCCTGCTTTGCATTTCTCCTAATCCTTATCTCACAGCAGAAAATGAGTAAATAGGTTGACTAGGTGCACTGGTGTTTGGCCAGAGTCCTTAACTCATTACATTAAATTGGTGTTGTGTGAGGAGGCAAACTAAAACCACTACATTAATTGGTGTTTCCACCCTGTTTTCAAACCTAACCCACTACAAACATGTAACAAACACTCTGGAAAGGAGATATGATCAAATAAAATGCAACTGGAAAAAACCAGAAAATTTCCAAATGAAGTGACTACAACCAAATGCACTGAGATGAAATGAGGTGCAGTGAAAAGGACTGAAACTTGCCAAAATTATTCCTGTTGAAATCTCAAAATCAGGGAAGAAAGTTAAATGAAGAGACAGGAGAAGAAATGGAAGAAACAAAATGCTAAAAAAAAAAAGGAGAAACTTCTGAAAGCAGGTGAAAACAATAAAAGCCAATGGGATGACATGAAGTGCAGGGAAATGGACCGAAGTTTGCCCAATTGATCCTTATTGAAATCACAAGATTTCATTCTCCTTTCTTCCCTTACTCTTAATACTTGAGAGTCAGAACAGGTTCCCTAAGCAGAGCTGGAAAGAGAAGTAACATCTTAAAATTCTCGTCTCTTCTCACAGATCTGTTTACTCAGGAACATTCTGAGCCATGATTTGGCCCCTTTTGACCAATTTGCCCCTCAGACTCTTCTGAGAATTAATAATGCCAAAGGGCAGACTGTGAACTTACCTCTGATCATGATGACAATCTCATTTCATTAGTATCTGGTTCATGCTGAACTGTAATAAATCTAAGTGCCCAATCTTTAAGATGATTGTCCTTAGGAGAAGCATCAGGGCAAAGGACAGGACAACAGACCTTCACTGGAATGCTGCTGCCACTTTCTTCGGAAGAGATTTAGTGTAGACATTCACAATTGTAGCAAGAAACACGTTTTTAATGTGTAGGAATCTTGGAATACATTTTTAAACCCACCAATGAACTTCTAAAAAGAAATTCGTTTAAAATTAGGTTAATGTTCTGTTCTATCTATATCTCAAACCTGAGATATTCTCAAACCTAAATAGTTGCTCTCCTTTCTGGAACTCAGTCAGTGTAGTACTAACATGTTGATCTAAACTAACTTGAATTAAAATATTTTAATACAATTAATCAATCAAACAGTTTTATTAATTGAATTAAGTTAGTTTAATGTACTTAATTTTTAATTAAATGCAATTCATTCTATAATTGCAGGAAGAATATATGGAATATTTTCCTTGAGTAACAAAATTATCAAGCATTAAAGCTTCACTTTTGTGGCAGTAGCTAAGCGTGCTATCAGTGGTGGCAACCCTTCTTACTGAGGGTAAAAACTACCAGAAAATGTTGCACAATCTGAACATAAAATGTCATTGCATGTATGCAGATGCCTGATTATATTATAAACAAGAAAGATGGGATAGGAGTGTATCCTTATGTATATTAATCCTTTCAAACATCCAGTAGATTAAGCAATTTGGATCTGGGGTTGAATTCCTCACATCATAAGGCTGCTGAGAGTTTCTGAACTGTATAAATGTACAAATTGAATTTGCGTGGGAATCATGGTATAGTGGAACATATACAGTAAGCACAGCATGTCTGGGAAATCTCATTTACAAAGGCAGAATTTCAAAGACAAAAACATGAGAAATTCAACTCATCTAGACTTGACAGGAATATTATAATTTGCCTAAGGTAACACTGGGGAGGCACCTGGGCATTCCTGCCAGCCCAAAGTGTATATTAATCCACTGGATTTGGCATAGCAGCGGTGACAGACGACCCTCACAACCCAGAAGACCAGATGGACAGGAGCAACAAGACATAGTTGGGACTCTCAGAAGGGTCATATCTTTCTACCTAACCCCGGTCATTCTCTCCCTGTCCCCCCATCGCGCATACACACTTTTTTTTCTTTTCTCTCTTTCTTTCTTTTTCTTTCTTTCTTTCTTTCTTTCTTTGTTTCTTTCTTTCTTTCTTTCCTTCTTTCTTTCTTTCTTTTCTTTCTTTCTTTCTTTCTTTCTTTCTTTCTTTCTTTCTTTCTTTCTTTCTTTCTTTCTTTCTTTCTCCTTGCCTCTTTCACTATTAAATAAAATATATCAATTTTTTTGCATCAACATCTAACCTCGTTTAATTTTCATCACATTTTTTAGGTATATTTTGAACCTTTGAAGTTTTTTCTGGTTTATACACAGAGACTTAGGGGTTTTTTTGCTCTTTTGAGTTTAAACCAGATCTTAACAAGAAGGAAGAAGGGGGAGCATTTGGAGTGATGGCCTTTGTCTTCCCAAATCACAGTTACACATGATGGAGCCCTACTCTGGCATCCACCATCCACCCCTCCACGTCACAACAACTGGCTGCCCCGAACAGGGACTTTCCATGAGCTCCCTGAAAGCATCTCCATGTGGCCATTGCCACTGGACATAAGCCGCGTTCAGTGCTCCAGTTTCCCTGAGGGAAAAACTCCAATTTTCTGGGGAATTTCCTGAAGAGAGGGTCAGCAATCCTCCGCTGTAGAGGATCAGACCCACCAGCGAAACCCCCCACGGGACTTTTATTTTGCCCCACCAGAGGGGTGAGTGTGTTCTGGTTAAGGGTCACATTTTTATTTTATTTTTGCATTTTAATCTCGTGGTAGGGAGAAGAAGTGAGATGGAAGCAAGATTTACCATCCAGCAGCAGGAAGTTTATACTCTAGTTAGAAATTCCCCAGTAGATAAGAATGTTAAGTTTTCTAAAAAGGATTGAAAAGTTTTTCTTAACTGGATTTTTAAAAATTTTAAGGGTGTTATGCAGGAGTCAGTTTTGTCTGTTGAGTTTTGGGATAAAATGGGGAAAAAGATATATGTACTGCAAATTGAAGGGGATTTTCAAGCTGGGAAGCTTTATCCGATATTTCCTTCTATTTATAAGATTATTGAAGGTTTGGAAGAACGTTCGGAGAATGTGACTGAGGGTTTGAGAGACAGTTTGGGGAATGTTAGAAGTTCTGTATATCTCAGTTATATCCTCACTTACCATGCTCCTCCCCGCAATGTTCCCGCACCCTTGTCCCCTCAGGAGAGGTCTGGAGATGGAACCCGCCAAAAGGCGCAGGAGTGCTACCAGCTTTCTGCCACCTCCTGTCCTCCTCTGCCCCTTTCCCAGGCTGGCACTGGCCATGCCACCCTGAACTCCAACCTAAACCTCTTTCCTATGTCTGTGTACCTCCACTCCACTTCTAATACAATGACTCAAAATGGCGCCAGCCAAGTGCACGATCCTGCTCCTTGTCCCCCCCTCCCACTCTGTCGGGCTCATCCCCTGTGAGGTGCTCCACCTCCATGTCGATGGGTGTTTCTGTGTTGCATGCCGCCCCCACGTTGGGTACCACCCCTGCATCAGGACCCTCCCCTTCCATCAGGACCTCCTCTCCTGACGTGGGCCCTGCCTCCCTTTCCACCTCCAAATCCAGCCCTAGCGCCACCTCCAGCTCCACCCCTAGCAACGATGGCATGTCCGGTTCCCACGCTACCAGGACTGGAAGCAGTTATGATAGCAGCCAGAAGGAAGCCGTCCTGGGTGCCAGCACCCCATACCACCAGGCTGTGCCAAAAAGCCACAAACCCTCCACCTCTCCCAGTAAAGCACCCCCCTTTCCAGAGGAGTACAGTGAGTCCTCCAGCTCTGATACCGAGGCAGACAATCACTGGACAGAGGTATGGAAACTTGCCGCTAAAGTTAAAAATTGGGAGATTGCAGGGAAGTTAGCAGCACCAGTGGTCTACACGTGGAGAAGGAACCCAAAGTGGAAGGCGATACTATATGGGGAACTGAAAGAGCTTTGTAAAGCCTCCAAGGACTATGGACGGTGGTCACCTTATTTTAACAACATACTGAATGTGACTTTCTTGGCACATGTCCTGACCCCGCATGACCTAAGACACATAATGTCTCTCCTCCTATCACCCACTGAACTTCTTCTGTGGGAGTCCCTGTGGAAAAAACAACTAAAAATCCTAATAAAGAAGTACAGAATTGAGCAGACAAGAGCCCATCTGACTTTAAACTTATTAAGCAGAGGGAAACTGAAAAACCACAGGACCAGGCCCAGAATATTCCTATGGCTGTCCTTGAGGACATAAAAAGTGCTGCCCAAACCACCCTATTTCAAACACCAGATGGCCCCACCCCACAGCAGATCTTTGCTGATATTCACCAGGGAGTGGATGTTATGTATATAATGTTTATTGACAGGCTTTGGGAAGCCATTGATAAGCAAATAGACTGCCCGGCTGCAAGGGAAGAACTACTTAAAATTTTAGAAATGTCTAATGTGAATACTGAGCGCAAAAAAATCATAAGAGCACTCTCTTTAGAACCTGAACCTACCATTCAACAAATGGTAGAATCCTGTACCCATCTCACAACTACAGAACACATGATAGCCCTAGCAGTCAGTAAAGGTATAACTGAAGCCTTAGTGACACAGAATAAACAAAATATGAGGTGCTTTAAATGTGATGAACTGGGCTGCCTCCAGGTGGAATGTAATAAAGACTTACAGAGACACCCCTCCACTGACTGTCCCTCCACCTCCTGCCTGTACTGTAAGGAACATTTTAAACGCTGTCCCCAGTTTCAATATCACCAGCAGGTCCAGCATCATTCCTCTTAGCAGCAGCACCAGGGAAACTTCCAGCTGAGAGCAATGTGGCCCCAGGCTATGACACCAAATGCAAGGCCATTCTGCCCCTCTTTCCCCACCACCTCAAAAAGTCACAGCACCGAAAAGTTTTCTATGATGAAACCTATTATGAGAAGGAGCGCTGACTCTCCGAAGCCTACCAACAGGTACAGACAGGGACACGATTCATACTGGTAAGCGCCCTTTCCATCCAGTTTGACAATGAAGAAGTTTACCAAATTCCAACTGGCAAATTTGGACCTTCTGATGAACCAAGGGACATTTTAATCATAGGGGATGCTATTAACGGACTGGACAATTTACAGGTACTTCCAGAAGTCCAAACTGTGGGACCAAGGGATGAGATTACCGTGACTGTTATATGTGTGGACCTACCCTGGTTTTTACATAAGGGCACACCCATCACCCAAGATTTTCTCATACACACCTGGACTGAAACTCCGCCAGAAAGCCCTGTAGTATTTTGGGTAGAGACTGTAGGCCAAGACAGACCTCTTATAGAGTGTGACTTGTTTAACAAGGAAAACAAAGTTTATCTTCCAGGTGTGGCAGATACAGGAGCAGAGGTGACCATCATTGCTTGCTCCAACTGGCCAGAGGGCTGGGAACTAGTGCCAGCCAATGGAGTTATCTCTGGGACTGGAGGAGCTGCCACCTCTATGTGTATGTGGAGCAAACGAATAATCCTTATTGAGGGATCTGAAGGTCAAATTGCCACAGTAAGACCTTTTGTGGTAAGAGCACCTATCGCTTTATGGGGCAGGGACCTATTGTCTCAATGGGGAACCAGCCTAGAAATCCCCTCACCACCACAGGATTTTTAGCCAGGGCCACTGTGGAGCGCCCCACTCCACCAATGATATGGAAATCTGATGAGCTGGTACGGGTGGACCAGTGGCCCCTTTCAGAAGTCAAGCTCAAGGCGCTCGAATCCCTGGTGCAAGAGGAATTATCCAAGGGCCACATGGTACCATCCACTAGCCCTTGGAATACCCCTGTCTTTGTAATACGTAAACCAGTCAAAGACAGGTGGAGGCTCCTGCAAGATCTCAGGAAGATCAGTGAGGTCCTTGAGGACATAGGCCCCTTACAGCCCAGCCTACCCCCACCCTCAATGCTCCCTAGAGACAGGAAATTGGCAGTTTTTGATATTAAGGATTGCTTTTTTAACATCCCTCTCCACCCCAGAGATGCTGCAGATTTGCATTTTCTGTCCCATCAATTAATAGACAAGATCCGCTATAAAGGTATCAGGGGCAAGTTCCTCCCCAAGGCATGAAAAATTCTCCGTCTCTTTGACAAATGTTTGTTGCCCGCATTCTCTCACGCATCCGAGAAAAATTCCCTGATGCTGCAGTTTTTCACTATATGAATGATATTTTAATACGTATGTCCATCCTCAGAGCCATCAGGGATTGGGCTTGCCGGACATGGTGGAATCTTCTAGCAGCTTCTCACAGAAGCCTCCTCTGCGGCTCCCCCGCTACCAAAAATCAAACCATGCAAAACCAACACAGTACCTTATAAAAATTTTAAATGAAACTCATACTGCAGTTTGCATGATGTTTCATTTTGCCAACAATGTTGTGATTCCATATGTGTTGGCAACCGTGTATTTGTCTTTGCCAATCCCCTGCCCAACTGTCTCCCTCCTCCTTCCCCCACCCCAAAAATAACAAATCAATACTGAAGGTTTTCTTCTATATAGGGTAATGTAATACAATATGTTCACTGTATTTCGCTAAAATATAACAACCACATTTTCTTCATCCCTGAGGAACCTTCCCATCACATGCCATAATTTCAGTTCTGTGATCTCTTCCACTAAGATTCCCTGGGACCTCTGCATGCAGAAACTTGCACCATCATGTATGAAAGACTTTATGCTGAAACAACCTCCAAGCTGAGTACGGTGTCAACATTCATAGTACTGTTCCAGGCATAACTGCGTCACTGCAATCTGCTGTTAAGGTTCAAGAGAGGGTTTCCTGTGGGCTGAAATTTGGCATGCAGTACCTCAACTTATGAGCACATTTTAGAAGTGTGAGTATTCACAGAATCATTTGGGAAGCCAAGAGTTAACCAGATTAACATATCAGTTTTACAAATGATACTTTAACAAAACTCAGTAGATGAAACAAAATGTTAGCAAAGTAGATGTTCAGTATTTCTAAAAATAAAAACTAAAAAATAATAAAGGATATAAAGAAATCTGCCATGTCCTTTTTTTTTTTTTTTAATCCCAGCTTGGATTTGAAGAACCAGGTTCTAGTTTGCTTCTGTTGCTAGAGTAAACTTATGAGGGAGCAAAGCATATGTCAAAACTTTTTACTTGTTTTGTCCTAAAAAAGGGAGTTATTTACTTACAGAATTTGTGAATGCCCCTCTGCCAAACCCTCTTGTTTAGGCATGTCTTTCACCTAGACTACTGTGCAAGGGCATAAAGACTTCAAATCCTTACCTCCGTCAAAGTGTTTCTGAAGTCATTATGCAAGATTAGGATGAAGTGGATTAGATGCTTTGTCAAGGGCACGTGAGGTAGATGGAGCAATATATTTGCAACAAGTTGAGCTAAGCAGCTCTCCTGTGCTTGGCAAATGTCATTTTACTCTCAAATAAAAACTGAAAGTTATTCGGTAATAATCCTCACACAGCAAGATAGCCTTACTGTAAACTATGACTAACAGGCATAATGCAGAAATTATTATGTGAACAAGAGTGTTCTATTTCTTTTCAAATTTGGATACAGTATGGTAGTCAGTTTGGCAGATTATATTAATCACATTTAAGACAAAACCATCAATAAGTATGTGATAGGTTTCATCAGTCATGCTCGCCCATCCTGTGCCCCAGATTATTCAGATCAGAGAACCTGTTGAAGCAGGGCATGTCTGATTTCTGGTATGTACAGCTTGATTTTACTCCCATGGAAACTCAGATATGATAGAGAAGGGAAGGCCCATGCACCTCAGTCTTAACTTCTAACTCAATTAGGTCACAGATAAGACAAATGCCCATTTCAGGAACTGAGAGGCACACCTGAGTTCCCACAGTACACGGGGTTAATATGTTGATTGACAAATTGATCAGATTTGTTTCTTCATGGACATTCTTATTTCTTTATTTCAGCTTTTGTCATAAGCATACACTCCAAGGATGCAGGCATTTTGATGTCACAGTTTGCAACATAGTTATAAACAAATTTAAAAAAATTAAAATTCCAGAAACTGAAATTTTATTGCTCATCCTGCCATTTAATTTCTAAATTTTTATGTAGTTAACTACAAATTTATTTTTTGCTATTAATCTTGGCCATATTTACAAAATGGAACATATGGTTTGACACATATGGTTATTTTTATGTTAATGAAATCAGATAGTGTTGCAAGTGAGATGTGGAAGGGAAAAGAAATCTGTGTAATGGTGAGGGTGTTTAAGGGAAGCCTTCTTTTTGCCCTAGTAACTACTAGTGTATCATATGTAAGTCACTTCTACTTACAACAACTCAAGGAAAGGTGCAGCACTTCATTATTAAAGCCATGTTCCAACATTACTATATGCAAAATGTTTTCTTCTGTGATTCTATCCAGGTGGGAAAATGACATCTTTGTATACTGAATTACAAAATAATCAGCTAAAGATCTTTTCAGCTCTACTGACAGAAGTAGCTGTTGATAACACATCAGGAAAGACATGATCAGAAATATTTCAAATTTTTCTTGCACAAATAATGTAATTTTCATCCTTTTGAAAATAGGATATATTTTGGATTTTTTCTTTTTCAGTTAAACATATTTCATTAACAGAAGGCTTTGGGTGTAGGTCTAAAATTAATTTAAAATCATAATAATTGAATTAAAAGCTTTGATATGACCAAAAGATGTTGATTCTATGGACCTGTACCTTTTTGGGTTTTAACTCGCTTTGGAGGACTTTTAAAAATGCTTCTAGTTTGATTTGAAACAATAAAAGGCAAAAACTATGGAAAATTTTGTGAAATGGAAAATCTGGTTCTTGCTCAGTCCACTCTAATTCCTGTTCATCTAAATCCTTTTGGTTTTCAAAATGCAAATTAATTAAGTTTCTTTGTCCCATAAGTGTCTTCAATGACTTCATATTTTTCTTCAGAACATTCTTGATCTCTGCAACAGCCATCCAGGCCTAGCTCTGGGTTTTATTGAGGCTTTCAGCCTCTTCAGAAGTCACACAAGTGAAGCTGTCTCTGTTTGCCAGATGGGGCTATAGCACTAGGAAAAAGGAAAAGCAGAATAAGAGGCAATCTGACTCACATCCACTTTTTGTACAGTCTCAACTACTGAAACCACTTCATCTCACAGTGAAGGAGAAAATAACTACCTCACTATATTTCCCTGCTTGTAACAGGCTTGCAATGATATTTTGGAAGAAGGGAAAGAAAAAGTATTTCACAGGAGAAAGAAAAACAACAATTAAAGGAACAGAGGAAGGAAAGGAAGGAAACTGGAGGAAGAATACATTGTAAGAGAGAAAAGACTTATGCTAATGTAGCTATCATGAAAAAAATTCATGGTTTAAGGTCATAATAGTAGGTATATGTGCTGTGGTTCAGGAGTGGCATTCCCTAATTTAGTGCTCCCATTGAAAGGAAAACCGTGAGTTCCTCTTTTCCCCCAGCCCCTTCAGTGAGAGACAAAAAAGGCAGAGATCCCAAGCTGAGATAGAAACAATTTACTGCAAACAGCAATGAGATAAGAAATCAAACAGTAACAGCAAAAATATTAATAATAAAAGTGCAAAAAGAGGGTGATTTACTTCCAAAAAATGCTCACCAATGGACCTACCCAGTGCCACATGGTCCCTGAGACAAAGAACAATATCACAGCGGACTCTCCCTGCGCCACCTTTTTCTTCCTGATGGTAATCCACTTCCACCAGCCTTCTTGGAAGTGAGAATTCCTTACTTCTGTCACTGGTAGCGACATAAGGTGGTATAGAATAACAAACTAGACATTTTCAAATGACTTCAGGCTCCACACCCTCAGCTATTACAAAAACCTGTACAAGTCTGATTATTTTAATGTGAATAAAAAGAAACAACAGTCTTTAAATTGCGACTTGAAACTGTACTCACCACTTGTTATTCTTTACTCAGTAAAAGTGCTGTGTCATGTTAAATCATAGGGTGATTGTTTACAACTAAACTGAACACCTTTGACCACAGAGATTTACTGAATAGTGGAAATATCAACAGATCATTCATTAGATGAAGTGTGAAAAATGCAACAGATACAATGAGATTTTATGTTTCTGAAAAAGTATCTTATCTAAAACAGAACCTATTTTAATATAATTTTGAAATCTGTATAGTTGAAAACATTCTGGTTGATTATAATATTTTTTATTGTACAGCCTCTTCAGTTTTGAAACAAATCCCCAAGTAATATTTACTATCATTTGGGTTTTTTTATGACAGATTGAAATGTACAGACGTTAGTAAACTTACTTAAAAATATGTAGGAAATGGAGTGTAGGATTATTGTTGGTTATTTAGGGTGTTTATACGGGTAGAACACTTTTGTAGAATGACTGAAAGCCCCAAAGCTAGTGTTGCAGCATGTTGTTAAAAACATGAGTTTGCTTGCTTTTTTTACATTAGGTAGGTTTTTCTGTCTGCTAAATGAGAAACGGATGAAATATTTTTCAGTGTTTACTATGGCAAGAAAGAGCAGAAATTAGACCTGTTGCATTTTCTACTGTGTGCCTATCAACCCTGTGGTGCCATTCCGAAGCAGCTGTTATTAGCCAAGGAACGGTTTTGTAATGTTCGTGTCTGCAGTTTGTATCCTGAGGTTTGCCACATACTGTAGTGCCATCCTTTACAGACTGAACTGTGCTGAAGTGACAAGAAGGCATTCATGGCTAGGCATATTCACAAGGGGTATGTAACTTAGAGTAACTTATTTACATGGGGGTTTTTCTGTTCTTCAGCTGTCTAAGAATAAGTAAAGGTTTTTTCCTAAAACTTTGTAAACTTGAATGTCTCCATAACTCATTGAATTTCTGTTTTTTCCAGGAGATGATTAAGTTACAAAAAAAAGTACTTTGAAAGTAGAGCAAATCCTGTGGTCAGTCATCATTACAAGAAAATCTAAATCAAATTATTGGAGTGCATACAGAACAATCCAAACAGGAATGCTAACACTTGGCATTTCAGAAGACATCAGTAAGGTATTCAGACAAACCTAGTAGAATTGTGAATAGCAAAATCCAGGAGATATTTGGCATGACCCCTTTCACATACAAAGTGCAGTTTCTCTTGCACACACCTGTGCTGACAGGCAATATAAATTACAGTTACTTTTGTTTACTTATGTTTAGCTACCTTCCTTAGAATTACCCCTTGTATTTCTGAGGAAAATAGTGACTATGAAGGTGTGTATCCATCCTGAGGGTTTGCTTAAAATATGATGGATTTTTTTTTTAAATTTTACATAGTCCACAATAGCATTTACAATATATTAAATACATTTTTATATATTAATACATTAAATACATTTTATTCTATTTCCTTTCTTTTGGAAGGCCACCACCAATATAATTCCAGCCAAAAATTATTGGATCCTTGTAGTCTTATTTAGCCCTTACCTTTCTTTTCCAAATTCACATATTATTTTTACTGATTTACGCATTTAGAAGTATATTTTTGTGCTTAGGAGAAGAACAGTAACAAAAGGACAACGTTCTATGCATGAAAATCAAAGTTAAACTTTCACACATTCTCTATTGCTTAAACTGAATAATGCACTGAGTATGTTTAGATGATAAGGCAATTTTTTACATCTTTTTGGTTATATATCGGATACTTCATGGTAGTACAAATGACCACCTTCTGCCACCTTAAAAAAACTCTTTTTTTTTTTTTTTTTTTTTAAGATCTAGTAGACTACAGAGCCCATTCTAGATCTTCTACAGGGAATTGAAATCTTAATTTTACAACAGGTGATCTTAGAACTGCCTGAATTAAATACAAATGCTATAGCACAGAAAAGAAGAAAGACATATAAATCACTGAGAAGGAGGTAGCGGACAACCCAGTTATTCTAGGAACATGAACCCACAGAGCAGAGTAAGAAAGAATTTAGTAATTTAAAACAACCCAAGGATCAAAAGCTCACTCTTCAGGAGGCTGGAAAAATGCAAGGAGCTGCCTGTCAGTGTTTGAAGGTTTCAGTATGCTCATGGAGGCTGTAAACCTTTTAGAATACTTGGCAGATTCAGGAAAAAAAAAAAAACAACAACAAAAGCAATCAGTAGTTAAGGAAGTTGTATTGCTTGAGGTCAGTGGAAATGTAATTATTTTGGAATTTTTCTAGGGAGCAATTTTGGGTTTTCTCTTACATAGGAGTTATAATTATTTAGTACATCTTAACTTAAGGTGTGCCTTTGTTTCTTCTTATTATTCTACTAGCTGATTAACAAAACCTCTGTTTTCCAATCAGTCTCCCAGAGTTAAATCTATGTTTATACATGCTAGATCCATCAACAAATCAATGGTCTCTTATAGTATCATGAATGTGTTTTCAAAATGAAATTTAAAAAAAAATAAAGCAGACGGTCAGTTTTTTGTTTATACACTCTGTTTATTAATTGATCTATTGTTTTAATATTCACTTTCCAATTTGTTCACATCAGTCTTTACTCACCTTCACCAGTTACTGACTTATCCATCCACTCTCTTTAAATTTCTGGTTGTTTCTCTGGTTGGTGCTTCCTCAACTCAGTTAATTAATATCCTTCCCATAACTGCCTCACGTACTGCTGCTCTCTTAAAACACAGGCAATTAACTTTCACAAAATCTGCAAACTTTTCTCTTTCTCTGTGATCTGCACTTCTCTTTTACTGCTCTTGTGTCTTTTCCATTGACACTATGGGATGTTTGGGTAATATTATATTCCACTGTAACTTTGTGTAATTTAAGGAGTGTGAAGAGGAGCAAAGGCACATTTTTGGCTGAATTATGAAAAATCCCTGGTATAAAATTATAGAACAAAAGAATAAAAAGATTAAAAAATAGAAAGTTTTCCTCAGTTGCTCTCATATTGAGTAAAGCATCACATAACTAAGCTATCATTAATAAATAAGCAGTTTTATTTGCAAGTTTCCAAATATTGTAAGGCAATTTATTAAATCCAATTGCAAGTAGTAGAGTCATGACTATTTCAAATATTACACAAAAATAAGAATTACTTAAATAAGTTTCTTTTGTTATGATTGTCTATGAAAATGTTATATTTTTTGTTTGGCTACCCATAAAAATATACAAGACTGTCTGCAATAGTTCACCACAGTATTTAGTTCAAATGTAAGCAATTACAGTGCCTGTCATAAAACTGTATTCAGTAACAGAAGAGGCTAGACAAATCTCAACTTTCCTTAATATTCCATATAGAATAGTACAAAATATATGAAAAAACACCCTCTGAAGAAAAATGTTTTATCCTGCAGTGTAGTTTGAGATGCATTGCACTTTACAATTAATAAAAACCAAAGGTTTTGGTAAATCTTTAATGTGCTGAGAAGTGAAGGTCATCTGAAGAAATATAGTTAACTTTTAATCTTTTAGTAAGAATTTGCGCTTTTTTGGTAAGAATGCAGTGTTCGCTAATAGTGAAAAAAGATATTTTTATAAAATATTTAGCAAAAATAGCCAGTGACTAGAAAAAGCAATATCTTCTTTTAATATTTAATGTTAAGAGGCTCTTGACAGATACAGAGTTAGAATTTTAATAACATTTAACACTTCAAAACCTTTCAGCATCTAGAAAAGAAATTTAGATTGTAATACTGAACAGTAACAGGAGGTTTCCTTCTATGGCATTTTATGCTAAAACTGTTCTGTGACTGAAAAACAGCTTAGAAAATACCTTTAAGGCCTAAATAGCATGAACAGTATGTAAGAAGCTATGCACTCCCTATCTCTTCACACCTCCATCTCTGCCTGAATGAACATTTTCCTGATGTCAATCACTACAGTGTTCCTCTGTTCCTTCATTTACCCCAGAGTCATTGCTCAATGTCCCCTTCTAACTGCTAACACTTCATCCCCCTGCGACCTACTACCACTCAGTATTTCAAGGAGACAGCAGTTTTCAGAGATTATTCTTGAGAAAAGTGCTCCTTTAATGAGATTTTCTTTTAACTCAGGAAAGACGATAACGGAGAAGGTCACAGGTGCTGTATATGAATGCTTGTATGTCAGATCTTTGTGGCCCACAGTCAATCACATTCAGCAGCAAGACAGGAGTGTAACATTTTAAGTGCTTTTGCATGTGACATTTTGGGCTTTCATCCTTTAATATTTCATAAATTGATATCCCACTCCACTTTTTCCAAACTTTAATCATTTCATAACATTTGAATTTTAAGCTTCTATACAAAAGAGAAAGTGTTACCTTTTAACTGTCCAAGGCATTAATACAGTCTGAATTTATCACAACTGTCCATATACTGCTCATATAACATCCTCTGATTAATTCTTTTTCCCTGAATCCATAATGATCTGCTGACAAAGTCTTCTGCAACTCAGTGGGCTGAGTTCAAGACCTAATGTGAAGGTCTTCTCCAAAACTAGAAGAAAAACACACATAATTCCATTTCTGGCTGGTCCAAATCTTGAGCAATCTGAAATAAATTACCTCTGCCTTGAGAAAGAGGTAGGACCAGACAACTTCCAGAGGTCCCTGCCAACCTGTATGAATTTATGTCTATACAAGTTGTTAGACACATACGTTATGTGTCTATATGTTCTCTATGTTATGTTTATAAATAATGCACCACGTTTCAAGCACAGAAGAGAAATAGTTAAGACACTGATGGGCAAAATTGCTACATAACAATACAATTCCTTCTTAGAGTAAATTTGTCTGAGAAACCCACAGCAAGGGGTGCATCAGCAGCCAGAAATGAAAGACATAAGAAAAAGAAACTTTATTCCAGTCACCCAGCAGCTGGTTTAAACTGCTGGTAATTTCATGGCTAACAATGTAGAGATGTACTTTAAAAATAGTTTTATAACAAAACATTTTTTAACCACACGATTTGGAGAAACAAGCAAAAATGGATTAGTGAGTTTTGGGATATATATTTCTAGGCCAGCTGAGGATAAATCCTACGCCTTCTCACAGCCAAAATTCATCAGGTTGTGCTGGAGGCTAGCAACATAGAAGAAAGACTTAATAGGACAATATGTATCTAAGATGGATGCACTGTTAGACTGCATCTAGCTCAAGGTAAATATTCTGTAAAATAAGTCACCAAGAAGGTGTTGTAAAAGTCAGGGGTTAGGTTTAAAGATTGCCTTTTATACAGATGCATCCAGGATTTTATATTTTGGGGGGCTGCGGGGGGCGGTGTTTTTCTCCAAAGAGAGGCAGGGAGATGTAGCAAAGCTAGCAGTAGGCTTTTACTCCCTCACACTAGGCTGTGCACATTTTTTTTTAAAACACTAACGTTTTCAATGGTTTTCATATACACCCACTTAAACTGGAGCCCAGCTCCTTTTTTTTTTTTTTTTTTAATAATATCTTTATGTTTTCTTCTGAATTTTCAGGAATATAATGTTTTAACTACAAACTCCTCTGACAACAGTAGTTCTATAAGTTACTCCTGGTCTCTACCTGATAGGGTTAAAACAGTGAAGAAAAATTTGTATTTTTGGAAACTTTAACTGCCTGCTGATCTTCGCTAAAACTGCTGGAAAAGTCCAAAGACTCACCACCAGCAGAGAATACATCTTGCCAGGACAAGATTTTGAATCCTGTGATAACTGGATCTAATGATTCCATATGCAATTAGATAGATTACAATCAGACGCAGGGTTTCCCTTCTTCACAGGAACCCAAAATGCAGGGCTTTAAAAACGTACCTACCTCACAGAATTGCTTGTTTGTTTGTTTAAAGTTGGATTAGTCAGCACATATATTTTCATAATTTTCCAATACCAGGCATCTTGTTTACTTTTTGTGGGCTTAGATATGTACTTTCCTTGGGAAGATATTTCCCCAGGTATTAATTAGAAGATTTGTCCGCAGATAGCTTTTGCTGCTTATTTATGAAGAGTATTTTCTTCTATAAAACTGTATTTCTTCTTTTTTCAGTCTGATGAATGCACTTTTTTCTGCATAGCTGCACAACTTTCCTGTTACTTTCACTGCTCATAACATTTTTGGGCCATCATCCCCATCTCCTTGTTCAGTGTCATACTCAGTGGGAAAAGGAGTATGCTCATCTTACTGGTATCTTCCCAGCTCTATGCTTGTACCTACCTTGGTCTCCTGGCAATGAACATATAAAGCATATGAATCTAAACATCAGTGTTGTAATTTGGCACCTACTGACCTCTGTGGCAAAAAATGTTTCATCTCACTGAGAATTTGAGCCTTCTTTAATCAAGCTATTATTTTTCTGATAGTTTTTATGAGGCAATTTAACCTTTTACAGAAACCTGTATGAACCACTTTTATTGGAGAGTCCTCTATTCTTACCTATAGCACACTTAATTTTGGCACTTGTTTTTTGAGTGAGTGACTTCTTTGCTTTATATATAGTCTTTCATCCAGTGGTTTTCTTTCGAAATATTCTGAGAGAAAAGACTTGTCAGAGTCTGTCCGCAAATATGATTTCACAATCTGTGTCTCTGACTTTTAGGCAGAGACTTTCAGACAAACATCTCTTTGGGTGTCAGAAAAGAGCCCTCTGTAAAAGTCACAAGGCAATACAGGAATTTAATTTTATCTTTAGTTTTGTTCAAACTGAACCCAAAGTCATTTTCAGTCACAAATTCAGCAAGATGAAAGCAACACAAAAAATAAACAGACTGCAGCTACAGTCAACATTTCACCACCGGTTTTCTTTTCACCCAATTTCTTAACAGCAAGGAAAGGGAATACACATCACTACTTATCAATATATATCAGAGCCAGGGTTTTTTTCCCACAAACATGTTTTTAATTTTCTGCTGGTCTGCATCATTATCAGCAGTCAACCTGTCCAACAAATCCAGGGTATAGCTGAAGAATCCTCATTTTGTACTGGGTACATCTCCCAGGATTTAATGGTTAATTTCTTCCATTTTCCATATAATTTTTACCACTAGTTAATCTACTGATATCTGTTCCTTGGTACAGGGGGGATTTAATGGTAATGTGCTGCAAGGTAAACATGTAACTACCATGAACATTTCCCAACAGAAATATGTCATCAATCTGATGCAGCCTTTTAAGTCCCATTGCACAAAACACCTTCTTTCTTTGTAAGGAGGGACGTTATGATGAATTTGAAATGTCATTTTATGTCTATTTTTGTGCTGAGTTAACTGTTTCATAGGAAACAGATTTTCAGATGTGCTTTCCCAGGAACCAAAAGGTATTTTAAAAAATATAACTGTGGTGAAGGACCATGAATTTCATATTGTTTTATTCTCCTAACCTCATTGTTACAGTTCTTAAGGCCAGAGGAATGATATGATCTGCATAACACAGAAAACATGTTTTAACCTAATTCTGAGTTCAAACTCTCTCTCTGAAAACAGATGGAATGGCTGTACTCACAAATGAAGTCAAGAAGGAAGTAAAAGCATGAATGCAGGAGTTATATAAGAACTCAGGATATCTTGCCATCACAACTATAAAATGCAACTCATAGTTAGAAATTAATGCATCCTATCCTTAAAAGTTATGCTTTCTATTCTAAAATACTAAAATTATCCTTTTTGGGTATTCTCAGAGTATGGTTTTCCCTAATCATGAGACTCAGTAGTGAATTAATAGGTATTAAATATATTTCATAAAACTTCTAAAGTAGATTAATTCTGTCCACTAGGGATGCTGTGATTTGAAACTTAAAACAGCTTTACACAATTTTTCTTAAAGACAATAAGTAGTGTATAATTAATTGGAAAATTATTCAAAAGTATGAGGGGTAAAAAAACCCAAACAAAGAGATTGCTGTGTGAAAAATGGACAAAAGTAAAAAACTGAAGAATTTCTTCCTCAGTTCCAGTCAAAAGCACATATTTTGTTCAGACAGCAAAACATTTCATCATTCTTTGTACTTTTTGAGATCTGTTTGGAATGCAATTGAGACAGAATATGTTGAGAATCACTATGAAATATTACTTATCTTCTTTGAAGGAAGATAGAAATTACCCTCAATTTTCACCTCTTCATTCCATCTACTTTATCTAAGAGGGTAGGTTATGATGAATGAAGTGATGTGCATCCGCTATTCTTTGGTTACATTCTGCAAGTCTTCTGCAAAAAAACACAGAATGCAGCATAATTTTTTTTATTGCATTATCTCTGATGAGATAAAATTTGATGCAACCACAGCCTTTTGTTCTCAAATAAATATCCTCATGGAATAACAAATTAGATGTTCCCTGACTATATGGAGAGAGGGATTATTCACCTACCATCAGACATCTACGGAAGGGGGGGGAGGGGAAGAGAGGCTGAATTTATTCCATTCCTGTATAAATAATAGTATCTTAAACTGTAATGTTAAAGCAAAAGATAATACATGTTTCTAAGAATCTCGGAGTATATATTTTATGACATTAAAACTTTCTATAACATTTCTTATAAAATGTAAACATGCAAAAATAGCTCTAGAAACAGAAAGGATTCTGCAACTTTACTCCATCTAGGATTAATATAAATTAAAATATGCAAAAGTAACGTGTAAAGAAGGCAATAACCTAAAAGCTACATTAATATTTTTCTGTTTTAAATTACTTAAAACAATGTTTTTACAATTTATACGCTATGTTTTGTACTGGTTGGATATTTCTTCTTTTTCTAATCTCACTCTGTGATCCTTTTGATATATTTAATATTTTTCACTTCATGCTACAACTGTGTAACTTCAGTAGTGGAACTACCTGGTGTCTCCTAACTCTCCCTGACTCATTCATGAGCCTGAAGAAACTAGAGCACAGACAAAAGGCATCAAGGTTTGGTGGCCTGGCAGCATTTTTCAGGTTGTCTTTCATCACTCCTGGATTGTGCCATGATTTAGGACAGTATGATGATTAACTCTACAAGCAGTTCCCAGGCCAGTCCTCTCTCATCTGTGATTAGCCAGCTGCTATCCTTTCTTAGTTACTGATCATGCTCCCAGCCAACTATACTAGATTTTCACACAGTGTTTATATTCCGTGGAAGTCTATAATTATCTTCTTATCTTCCCCCTAACATCTTCCTAATGCCAAGCTGCTCTTTTCTAGCTTATCACCTTCCAATCAAACTATCCTTGCACACCATTCCATATGTTGTCTTTCTGTTACAAAATTCGATATTTGAAAAGGTTTGGAGGAGCCTACAGCTCCTGCATAACTGATTGAATCCCCCTCCAAATTCAGAAACATTGGCTCAGCTTTCTGGCCTAGACTCAGATCTTCTTAGAGGTTTTAAGCAGTGTTCATAAATGTAAGGGAGGTAGTTTGAAATGAGACTTGTGAAAAGAAAAATAAAGAGATGAAGAAGAAAGACTTAGTTCCAGTCTCTTTTTGAAAGTTAGTATTTAAATGTATCAGATATTTACTGGAACAGAGATGGGGCTTTTGGAGGAGGTTTTACTCATAATTCCAGATATGAAATTGTGCTATATTCTGGTACTTGTGTGCATTCCAACAGTGACACTTATACTTCATCGAGATTGAGCTTTTTGGGATGCAGCACAGTACAGAAGGTGAGGAGAAGGCAGAGCCAATGTACTACACACACAAATCTCAAGTGAGCCTCATTGCTCTTGCATTATAATACATCATTCTGAAAAAAACCTGCATGTATATAAGTGTTGCAGTGGGTTGTTGTGTATGGTTGGTAT
>WEKY01017803.1:70379-93750 GCA_013390045.1 Picathartes gymnocephalus | reverse complement strand
ATTTCTTGCATGCAGCTTACGCACGTAGTTTATCGCGTTCCATGCTTCTGTTTATCATGTTCCATCCTTCTATCTAACTACCTTATGTTATGTTTGTGTTTTGACTAAGGAGTAGTCAAATTATGGATAACTATATCATTTTATGGATAACTATATCATTAAACTTTGAACTGGAGAAAAGGACACTTGGTCACTGACTAACACAGCTTCTTATATGCTTAAGGCACTTTAAGGCATTTTCTGTTTGTTAATAACTCAAAGACAAAGCTTTGTATTTTTCTATGTCTCCGACAGGAAGGAAAAGCCAACAAGGTGCAGGCCTGGCAATGCAAGGCTATCAAAGGAACCATGCAAGCATGGCAGGGGGCATGGGCATGCAAGGAAATGCAAGGAACTGCAAGGCAAGAGAGGGTCAGCAGAGGAAAACAAGTAAACTGTGGGGATTTGTTGTCTAAGCATGGCTAAAGAGTGAACCAGGTGCCAGCAGCTTGGTAAACTGAGACAACCACCTCTCTGGAGCTAGTCCTGGTCCTCTGCATCTGCGTTTGACGAGTCATTCCAGTAAATACCACGTTCTGTTTCAGGTCCAAAGGTTACTGAAAGATGTTTCACTATTAGATCTGAGAGAAAAATGCTTTATTAGAAGTGATAGGAATGAGTCCGTCTTAAAACGGAGAAAAGGGAAAAGTTGATTTAAAGTCTGCTTTGATATCATTAACCTTTTCCTTACTTCAGCAAACCCTCTTCTCCTTGTCCCAATGTCATTTTAACAAGAAGGAAGCAGAAAGAATGTTTTCAGAAAATGAGGAAAACAAATTTCGGAGCAAAAGTTTTGATAAGAGCACACTTATGTATAAAAATGCACAAAATACAAATTATTTGCTAAATTTTTCCAAAACAGCTGAAACAAAGTTGCTCGGAATTTTCAGGATGATTCACATTTTTTCATTTATTATGTTTTAACCAAAAAAGTGGATTAATAGTTTTTATAAAGCTAAATAAAGTTATTTCTATTTAAATAATTTAATCAATAAAGGGCTTAGATAACATGTGTTTGTTTACAAGGCCTTCATAAATTAGTTATGTGCATAATTTTTCTTGCCCGCAGCTGTCTTCTAGTGCATTTTTAGTGACAACCTATTTACATTCTTTCTAATTGTATGATCAGATAAACATCACTTATATGGCAACTGAGTAATTGTTTGACAGAATTTTGCATCTTTGATGAAACATGAAGAAAAAATCCACTAACGATGCCACTGCTGCCAGACTGCAAAATCCAAACTTCAGCGCTATGAAACTGTGATTATAAAAACTACAAATTTTTATGTATTTATCTATTCTTACTATTGCACTTGATAATTCAGGTCATGGATTGTATGGAAAGCAGTACACGATTTTAACAAGCAGTCTTAAATGAGCAGATTAACAGGTAGGAGGAAAGGGATTAGGCTTTTATCTAACATCAACCTTGCATGAGAGAGTATCTACTCTGCTGGGAATAATTAGTTTCCTTAAACCTCCTTAGATTTAAAAGTGTCATTTGTATTAATTGAGTGTTTAGAATTCTGTTCTTACCTTTCCAATCCTGTTTTTCATGGCTCTATACAGCAATACACATTAAAAATTGATGAAAGGTATGTTTCTCTATTTTTTCCAATGTTTTTACTTCTCATGTAGTAATGAAAGCATTTCTCTTAAGAAGTCGAAGTTTAATAAATATATTTGTACATATGTGAATTCTCAGTTTAAATGGTTATTTGTGCTTCATCAAGCAAGAATTTTAAAACTTAAATGGTACTTGTCTCTTTTAACCACCTTTAGGCCCTAATTCATGACAAATCTGCACATGACCCCGTGACGACCATGGGAATTTCCCTGCCATTGTTAGTTAAATAGTTTCATTTGGGACACAGTGCATGCAGTTGGGTCAATGAGGCAGCCACACTGGCCAAATCAACCTTTGATGTATTGACAAGCTGTAAAAAATCAAAGCTAATCCAAAATGCTTAGAAGTATCAATGGCCAACTCAACTTTCTGTGTTAAATGTGTTGCAGGTGATCCAGTCAATAATAATACACACAACAGAAGGCATACTCTCACATGACTAATCCTATTCTTTTTTCTGTTAGTTTCCAGTAACCTATACATACATATGTATAAATACACACACACATACAAACACCTATTACATAAAATCATAGAAGTTTTGGGTTGGAAGGGATCTGGAAGATCATCTAGTTCCAACACACTTGCCATGGGCAGGGTGCTACCCATTAGACCCAGGGCTCCATCCAACCTGGTCTGGAAATTTATATTTATCTGTCTTTATATGCATTTTTACCCATAATAAATATATTATCATTTTCTTTCTCCCATATGCATTTCCATTATTCTTTCCCTACTGAGTTTTGCTAATGTCTATTTGATATTTTAGGGGCTTTCAAAAAGTGACTTTTTTGCTAAATCCCCTTCTCCATAGATTTTATCACAGGCCATAGGTCCTTTGAGTTATAACAGGGGTAAAGCTACCCCTTCAGAGGGGTATTTGCATCACTACTCACTAGTCAGTACTGGATTTAACACTGTATAATCACAGAAATTACTTTTGTCTTGTTTTTTTTTCTGTGTTTTGTAGTGTCTAGGTTAAGATTAGCCTGTAAGTAGCTTCAAAGAGTAGCCATAAAATACAAAATAATTTCATTCCATTCAGTTTCTTCCCATGTTTTCAGATTGATTATTGAAACCAGAGTAGCTGTTTATCTGTGTTCTCCTTCAGTGAGCATTCAAGAAAACAAACCCACTTCTTTTCATATGCACTTTCTGAGAAGAGTTAAAAACATCAATAATAAGCAGATTTCTTTGTGAAAGTTCATTTGTTTAGGAATATCCTTAGAAGCCTGTTCAGTGAATGAAACCTTTGGTGTTACTTTAGTTGTCTGTATGAAGATCTGAAGTTTATTTGTTACTTATTAAAGGTTTCATCTATCCTAAAAAAGAAAACAAAAAACTTTCAAGCCTGAAATAAAAATTAGATTTGCATTGTTTAAAAATGTGGAGCTAATGGTTTCCTAGAGGGGAAACACCTGTTACTAGTAGAGAGTATTAAAACAATGTTCCAGATCCCATGAAAATTAATAAAGAGCTCAAAGCACCATTCAGACAGAAAGCCTTCAACAAAATTCAGCAAAGACTATCAATCACACTAGAAAGCCTTGATGAAATGTTTTCATTACTTCTAAACAACAAAAGGTGTCTTCTTGGGGGGAAAAAAAAAAAAAGAAATCCTTGGGGATGTTTCAGCTGATTAATTACACAAATAAATTGTCGCTTTTGTAACAAAGTGGTTACAAACAACATTGCAATGTGCCTCTCAAACTTCAGAAAGTAGGCATTTCAAGACTGGTAGGAAAATTTAAATTTCAAAGCGTGTTTCTTTTCATTTTTAGTAAATGCCTGTATGTTTAGGAGGAAGAAAGTAATTGAAGGCAAATCTGAGGGAAAGCTATCACAGAGGGTTTTATTCTTCCACTCCAGCTCCTGTTGATTGGTATCTTATCTTGAAATTTATCCCGTTGATCAACGGTGATGATTTACATAGGAAGGCAGCACTCAGGATGAGCACTGTAGCATATTTCAGACCACGGTTCCCTGAAATCAACAGAAATCTGTATGTGCACTCAATGACTATTGTAGAGGATGACTCCTCCTAAAGTAAACACAGTGAAATGAAAAATTTCTACACTGAGAGCTGGCATAATAGAAATGGCCAGGGGCTAATGAAAGTGCGTTCCTTACTTTTTTGTAAAAGTTTTGGTACTATTGTATATGTGACTTTTTCCTTAAACTTTGCAAACCAAGGACAACCAATATGATAATTTTCATGGTTCACTGCATAGCTGATAGCATGTTATTTTATTAGCTGATTACAAATCAAGTCCACAACTCCTGGTTGAGCTAAAGGATATTGTTTAATAAGATAGGTAATATTATTTTAAATACTTTATGTAGCAGAGAATTGACTGCTTCAACAGATGAGTTGTTCCAATATCATTATGAAATATTTTCACCTGATTTATTGTCTGAATGTACCCACTGTCAGTAGCAAGACACAGCAGTGTCACATTATACCAGCATCTGCATCAAAATTCCTTTATTAAAATTCTATTTTCTTGCATATGTTCAGAATCACTTTTTAATAAATGAAGTGATTATTATTTCTTTAAGTTTCTCACTGTAAAGCAGATTTCCTAGAGAAAAAGCATGTCTGTTAGTTTTTTCAGTCCTTTAAAAAGCATATTTCCTTTAAAACACGAATGCTGGATATTAGAATGATTATATAATTAACATATAATGTTTATTTAATACATACTGTTATCATCAGCAATATATCACATATAAAACATATAAAAGAACTTTGTCTATGCACTTATTCAATATTCTCTGACTGTTATTCAAAGCACTGGTTTTTTAGGTGCCTAGTTAATGAATTTTGAAACTCTAGAGTAATTATTTAAAAGATCACTTCATACGACTATCTATAATATGATGTCTAGCAAACAATATAGAAAAATAGAGCAGGAAATGTATGTAATCCAGTAAAATAAACTACAATCATGTATTTAATGTGATGGGTTGTGATATTATTTATCATAAACTGAAGTTCAGAAGCATTAGTTTTGTATATCTTACTGTAATTTTTAATGTACATCTGTATTTGAATTTTGTGGTTTTGTGACACTTTATTTGGAGATGTTCACAAGATTTCTGTACGTTTATTACCATTAATATCCAGCTGGATGATTTCAGCCTTGATTCCTCTTAAAATAAATCCTGTGTGTGCTCTAGTAATTTTTCTATAACAGCGAAGAGCAGTCTCACCTATTTTGTCAGCAGTTATTTCTCTGTTAGAGCAGAGGATCCCTGGTTCAATCAACTCTTCTAAATGGATGGTTTTTATTTCACCTCCACCATGGAGTGTGATGTGATTTCCCTGATGGATGTGTCTAACTCCAGTGCATCTGAGGAATCAGCCACATCTGCACACTACGTGTGTTGTAATAATCACAGGAATGCAGAAGTCACAAGGAACTCTTCCAAATTCTGACCTCTGTTGGAAAAATACAGAAACAAAAATGTTAGATGCTCTGAAGTCTATTTTAATGCAAATAGCATAGATAAAATATTTTAGTAAGTGTGACAATAGCTTTTTCTGTTCATTTTCAGAGATCAAAAATATCTGAAAAGATGTTAAAATGTGTCAAAATCTTTGACATTTCAAAGCTGCAGAAGATACTGTTTAGTTGGCCTGTGAAAATTATGATATTACAAATTGGAGAACAGCAAAAGTGTTTCTATTTCTTCTAGTTAGAAAACTATTGTACCTGTTCATTTTCTTTGATTCTGCTTTTTTTGGTTTTTTCTGAATTATAGAGTCATTCATATAGAATGAATAAGTAGCCATTCAGCTACTCAGATCATGATAAATAGGATAAAAAAAAATTAAGTCTTCATCTTAGAGCAGAGATCCTCTTGAAAAATTATGGAAAGTTATGTTGACATCAGCAATGATGGCTTAAACAGTACAGTTGATGAATATTGAAAATTAATGTAATGTCCACTGAATATCTGTGAATGGTACAAGTATTGTACAATAATAATATATACAGAAAATTTATCTTTTGCTGGATGAGACCTAATGGTTGTGTGAACTCACAATGTTCATAATTTGTGAAGGCTTCAAATTTTTCACTGTAAAAATTATTTTCCTTTTTACAGATTTTCTAATCACACACCCCACATTCCAGTAGATCTGGAAATAGGATAAATTTGCTTTCCTTAAGATACAACAATGAAACAACTAAAGATGTTCAGATACCATTTAAGTTTTGAATGTTGATACTCCACAGAATGAAAACTAAAAGAAAATCCTCCCTGGATTAATATTCCCTTGACAAATGAATTCAAAGCACCTGCTTTTAAAAAGAGCAGCCCAAGAGATGTAGGTGTGTTTTATAGTAGGTGTGTTATGCAGTGCACTCTATCATTTGTTTTGTAAATCTTCTTTGATATTTTATAATCCTTTTACACTAGAATTATAAAATTACACTATTGTAATTACTACCCGTGAATTATAGATGTAATTATGTTGCAATTACTGTAATGAGGACAGCAATGGCAGTGCAGAACCAGTTTAAGACAACTTGATAAACGCAAATGAAAAACAAAAGAAACAGAAAAAGAACATAATTTTATGCCAACAGTGAAGCCATAGTAATATATTGTCTTTTCAAGCTAAAAGGAAGATTTTTTTTCAGCATTTAATAGCCTATAGAAATAAGAAAATCTAAAAAAAATGTGACTGGGGATCATCCTGAAAACTCATAGGTGCTTTTTGAAATATTAGAGTGCTGTGTGACCGGGATTCAGGCAATCAATATATTTTCAGTTTTTTTCCACCAATTCTTTTATGTGTTTCTAGTTTTGGGGGGTTTTTGGTCATCTAAGTGTTTGTTATGTGTTCTGATCTGTTGATATTTTTGCTGCTGTCATGTCCAAATTAACTGTGAATTCTTTTGTCTTATTATACAATTGATGACAAACAGCTAATTTTTGGGGAACCGTATCCTTGGCAGCTGTGTCCTGGTTGCTAAGCAAAGTTTATTGAGACCAATTCGTCAAAATCCCATGCATGAAGGCTGCAGACAAAGTGTGGTAAGTAAGTAATTATTTTAGTGTACGTCGCGTGCTTGTATCCTGCGTGAATTCTCATCTTGGTCGTTATAGTGGTGGAGATGCCTTCACATTTGAAGTGGTTTTCATACAACAGTTTAGAAGCCACTGTCCAAATCTGCAGTGTAGTAACTCACACGGACAACAAACTGCCAGCCCTGAGTTCTTGACTATACTTCTTTCAGCTGATTTAATCCTTCCAGCTCTAAGGAAGATTTGTCATACCATATGCTTTTGTTTGTTGATCGGGGATTTAAACCCCTCAGCTAATCTGAGTCTGTTGTGAGGATGCAGCTAGGCTGGGAGGGGCTCTCTCCCGGAATAAAAAGTGATTACATGGGATATGTGAACTTCCATGATCCCCTGCTCTAGTGTGGCAGTGTCACTGTCAAGCTGTGAAACTCATCTCTGGGGTGATGTGCCTGGGAGTTGGGATTCTCATTCCTTGACTTACTGCAACAGCTGAACTTTCCTGCGAGTGGAGAATCTGTCCTCAGGTTTCTCCCCCCAAAATGCAGTTCAAGGACATAATTGCACTTAATGGGAAATTGTAGGGAAATTTCATTTAGTAAGGGCTTCTTTGTCTACTTACTTTAGAGTCCGAAGCACAGTTTTGTCACGGCATTATCCATATCCACACTGAGGTGTTTCCTACTTTCATTTTTCAGAAATAACCCACAGATTTTGATATATTAATCTTCATGTGTTTGGCAGTAACCAGTCTGTTGATTTATAATATCAAGGCAGACTATTGGCCTGCTTTATTTTTTTTTTTCCCTTCCCCTGCTATGACAGCCTGGAATGCCATCTGCTGCTGGGATTCTTATCCCTTAAACTAAGTGTGTAATTCAAGTATACAATACAGTATTGTACTTCTGGTTTTTTTTAAACTGCACAGCTGTTGGGTACAAAGATAAACTCCAACAGTGTTGTTTTAAGTCTGTTATCTATTAAATTTCAATGAAGCCACGCATTGTTTAGCACCATTATCAAAGATGAGGTTTTTCTCCAAATAATCAAATAAACAATCTGCAGCATCCAAACCAAGGTGGGGAATTTCATTAGTCTGTTGGGTATATCTAATGTTCTCATTTATCAAATCTTACAGAATAAATATGCTCATTCACTTGAAATGGTACAGTCCAGTACTCTAAATAGAAATGCTAAAGAAAAATGTAAAATGATTCATACTAAAGAGGGAAGTAGGAAGTACCACGATATAACGTCTTGAACAAATAAAATAAGCTACGAGTAAAGAACAGATTCCATCTTAAGTTGTTGTAATTAACTCTTGAGAGAGATTCTTAGTTGGCTGGAGGATCTGATCAAATCACATACTCATTTTTTTGTACTTAAAGGAAACGTTTTAAATGAGAATGACTTTTGAAACTGCAGATGTTTCAGTATAGGCTAAAAAAATATCAACAGATCAAATCAAACAACAACCAAAAAAGCTCTTTATTTTTACTTGACATATGCTAGTCACTTTTAACTGAGAAAAGATTTGAAGATTTTCAGTACAGTAAGAACCTAGAGGAAACATGTCGCCATAAACTGTGTCCTATGTAACACGTGGGCATATCTCATGCCTCATCAGCATATCAGGAGCTAGGTTGCAGAAAGAATATCTGAATAATTCTGTATAAGAGAGTGTTAATCATAGAGAGCTGCATATTAATCTTCCTGACAAACAAATCTGACTCACTAGAAGAAGCCGTACCCACGGCAGGGAGAAGAATGGGAGGTAGCTGCCTCCAGTCAGCTACCAGTGAATCAGCGCCAGTGGTTAGTTTAAAAATTCTTTCATCAGAAAATAAAGCTGGGATTTGCTCCTTTGCATCACCCTAAAACTTGAAGGGTTTCTTAAACTCGGGATGTAAAATGATGTATTGATGCAAAATAATTAAGTATCTTTTCTCTGGAGGCAAGATTAGAAGCAGAAGTATGTCTTGTGCCACATGCTCCAATCAATGCAATAAAGAGTTTTGCTTTGTCTCTGGGACAAAATACCTGATTTATTTGAAAATTTAAATTTGGAAACTAGAGACACTCCCTTCATCCTGTCTTTTCCTTACATTAAGGGAGCTTTAGTGTTCTCCTGAGATGCAGATTTGAGCCCTCTCAGGCTGAAGAAGCCATTGAATCTAGCTCTGGCATGCTGGCACCTGAGATACCATTTTAAAACTAGGGCATTTCTACAGCTTCCTCCTTCAGATTTATTTTTGTATGTAAATAACCCATGACTGCTTTTTCTGATGTAATTCACTCCTGACTGTTAAGTAACTCTGAGACGGAAGGAACATTTCTTCTTTTAGAAAATAACCACAAGTATTTTCCTCCTTTAACTACATGGAGACAATTCTAAACACAGATGGAAGCAAACATTTGATGATCAAGAAAGAATTTTTAAATGAAAGCACACAGGCATAACCAACTTAAATGGGTTTTGCAGGGTTTTGAGAATTGAACTCCTGGAGTTAGTTTCCCCAATTCTACCTAAGCTCCTTGTTAGGGCCTGAACTCGTATGGGAAATTGAGTGCTTACAGTCCAGTTCTTCAAAAGCATTTAGTCACCTGTTTCAATGAAAGTTAGATACTGAAGAACCTTTAAAGATATGAGCCTAAATGTCTCTCTTTGGTATTATATAGAAAGCCATCTGTACAGCAAGAAATCGAGCTCCCTTGGGGCTGCTGCTGCTGTAACCGCACGATCTTCCCTCTCACGGTCCCTGTGCAGCTCTGAGATGAACTCCGTCTGATACCTCTGAGATCAGCCAGCTCAGGATTTGTAAGAAGTTATTACTGTTTATATTACAAAACAGAAAAGCCCCAAACAAAATATGGCACTTTTGGCTGCTATTCACTGTTCCTTGAATTGAAAAAGCACAGGATAAAGACTGGTTTGTGCCTTTGAGTTTAAGTCACAATTTTCAAGTGCTCTAATTGGGTTGGGCACTTATCTTTGACTGAATTTCAATGAGATTTTTACACCTAGCAGAAACCTTTAAGTTTATTCAAAATCCCCATTTCACAATCTTAAAATGTAGCAGCTGAGAGTAAAAACCTGGTGCAGATTTGGGAGGTGGTTCTGGGCAAGTCAAAAGTAAAGAGATTTTTTTTGTACTGTAGCTGAGACAAATCTGTTAGAAATATTTAAAGAAATAATGATTATGAATTTCATTTTACAATGCCTGTGAGCCCTTGAATGTGCAGCAGTGATTGACCTCTTTTTTGCAGTGCAGTGGTGTCCTAGTCCCATGCCATGAGAGGTAGTGGGAACCTTGTTGCCGATTTAGATGACAGAAGAGGGAAAATTTCCCTTGGGAGGAAGAACAGATCTGCCTTATGAGAGAGCCAGGCACAGTGGCATTAACTCTTTGATGCTGCCTCTATTTCAATTTTAGCATATTTAAATGACAACAGCATTTCTTCAGAGGTGGGAACCCAAAAGAGGAATGGTTTTGCATATGCTCAGTGTTTCAGAGTAAAGGTTACTCTGGAAAAATCCTTTTTCCTATTCTGTTTTGGAGAATTTTTTCTGGTTTTTGGTTGGTTGGTTAAATAACCTCTCCCTGCTCCTGGCAGGCAGCTGCACAGTAAAGCCAGCCACCAGAGCCATTTATAAACTACGGGGTCCAATCCCTGACCCCAAGTCCTGCTCGCTGTTAGCTTCCAGGAGTGAATTTTGTGTTGATGACAAGCAAACATTGTTAATGGAAATTCCATTTGTCCTCAGTTTTCACCTTGAGCTCTTTGGCTGCCTGTGCAATTTCCTACAGTCTGCAGCGTGCCTCGAGGTCCTTATTTCTGCATTTTGGGCTCTGGGATCTCTAGCAGGCTGCAGCTCTGCATCGGGGGTGGGGAGGCAGCACTGCTGAGCTGTGCCTGGGTGTCACACAGGGGCAGCAATAGGGAACGCAAGCATCCTTGGCAGCCTGGATATACTGTTTGCTTTCACGTTTCCTTTCATGTTTCCTCACGAGTTCCTGTTTCAGAGGTGCTGATGAAATGCAGGGTGTGAGCACGTTTTGGGGTCTGGAGCAGGGTTTCGGGAGGGATACGGCTCACTGCTGAAGCGAGGCTGCCTCAGGCAGGGAGGTGGATGGAGGTTATCCGGGGGCTTCTGACTTTAACAGCAGGTCAGGAATTAGGTGACTTACTAGAGAATATCATTATAGAACACCCAGGCAGTCTGGGTATAATAAACAACAAAGCCGTAAGTCCAGAGGACCCCATTAACACTCAATGTGTCTTTAAAAGTATTAAAGCCTAACAACACCACAGACTACTTTGTATTTTAGCTGTAAGATGCTCAGGAGTATTAGGTGTAAAGCCAGCATGAGAATCTGCCATGTGTTAAAGTTTATCTGACTGTAACATTCAACCACTCCTTCCTAGCCTGTTTGCCTTTAGATCTATCTCCCATATTGCAGGGGCTAGTTTTAAAGCAAATAAAATAATCATAGCTGTGAAGACTGTTGGAGTTTAGCTTCTTGCTCAAAGGAAGCAAAAAATTAACAATATATAGTCTGCATAAGACAAAATAGTAGATAACTATTGACTGACACATCTAAATTCTTCACGTTTAACATCTTTTACTGGAAAACTTACCTAATGCTTTCAAACTTGAAAATATAAATTTTAAAAGAAAATTAAAATGGAAAGCATTTGGGTCCCAGAATGATGAAATGAGATATTTTGACATTTATAGAAAGTGCTTACACTTATAAAATGAATTTCCTGTAAAGCTTACTTGATTTGTGTAACGTTAACTTTCCAGAGACATGAGTAGTCAGTCAGCATGTTCCACTGAAATGTCAGGCATTCATATTAAAAGTAGTAAATAACACATTTACAAACACCAGCATCTGAAACAAAGCACAAATAATATAATAATAGATGGCACCTAATGGTAGCTTTTTTAGACCTTACACAAACTTACAGTCAGGTGTTGTTTACTGCTTTGTGAAATTTTTTTCCATTAGGTAAAAAAATCACTTTCATGAGCATCACAATAAACTTTTGTAAGGAAGCTAAACTTTTTAATAACTGGTTGTAACTACCACAAGGAGCACATTTGTCACCATATAAACTATACTGTTCATCCTCACAATCATTAAAGTTTGGCTAGTCACAGGGTAGTCATTTAAATATAATGAGTCCTATCTAGGAAAGAAGCCGAGAAGAAAATCATTTCGTATTATGGACTGGAAGAGTGTAATAAAAACAGTAATAATCACCTTTTCTTGGTAAATGCGGTTTCCAGATTTGCAATGCGACTATTCTAGATTTTACAACCTGGCAGCACGAAGCCCGGGGTTATTTTGGGTAGTCTTTGGTGTCAGGCATAAATTGGATGGATGGTTGGACATCCCTTGCCTTGGGCCACTCCACGGCTGCTCCCCTCCGTTTCTAAGTTCTGCTTGTGACGCGTGCCTTGCTGGTGAGCTACCCCAGGAAGTGTGAGATGGTGACAAGTGACATCAGGGGCCGTGTGGTGCTGGCAGGTCACCTCACCGCATGTCTGGGGTGGGCATGACTGGGGCACAAGCCAGGGAAGCTGCAAGCAGCACATGCCAATGTGCCCCTGTGCCCCTCAAAGGGGTCGGTAAGCACAAAGCACCCCCGAGTCCCCAGGGCCAGGCAGGGGAATCCTCTGCCCTCTCTAGCTAATGTTTTCTCACAAGGACCCTAGAAAATGGAGCACTCTCTCCTGTGCAGTAGAAAATACAAAAATTCACAACTTGACCGCATTTGCAAGACCTTTGGTTTCTCACCGGCACTAACTTGTGCCTTCTATGTAATGCTGTTTGCAGCAGCGCAGTTCCTTCATGGCACCGCATTTGAAAATTTGAAGAAATAGTCAAAATAATTTAAAATGTTGGTGCAAGGCAGCTTTCCAGAGCAGAGAGGGTTATAAGCAATCAAAAACGTATTTAGTGAGAAGTTACCACACCACTGAGCCTGATTTGCGTCATTCAAAACAGCTTTATGTACTTCCCTTCATCCACAGCACCATTCCTGGGGAGCTTTCCTGGACCTTCTGAAGGAATATTCTGGGTGCTTCTGTGCCTGTATCTCACAGAAGGCTTCTGCAGAAAAGTGAAAAAATAAATCATCTGTGAGACAAGAAAAGCAACTATTTTGTTTGCGTTGCCTTTGGATGGCTGTGGTCCATAGACAATGTTAATAAGCCAAAAAGAGGGAAGACGAGGTAGGAGTATTGATACGTGGCTTTATCTCATATTCCAAATCTGTGCCTGTAAGAGATAAAGGCCCACGGTGCACTGGCCTTTTTGCATCTGCCCGTGTTCAGTCACATCCCAGCTGAGGAGAGAGCAGGTGGGGGAGGGAGGGAGGTGGTTGGGCTGAATGCATTTCATCTCAGCTGCCTTGCGCCTTGTGCCTTTAGCGCTCAGAATAGCATGGGGGCCAAGCTGTGCATGACTACACTTCTGGGGAGTACTGGAGATGCCAAGGTAACTAACGTCACTTTTGTCTGCCCCCTCCTTCCTATTCTTTGTGCTGGGAAGAGGCACGAGGCACTTAGAAATAGGACTACGTAGTGCATGTTGATTCAGAACTGTGTTTCTGATGACAGCCTCTGCAAGGGACAAAAAAAAAATAATAGGAATTTTTTTTTCCAGTAGTGGCTGCTAATGTATTGGCAACCATTGGCAAGGGATTAAAGGAGCTGCACTGTAGGTACCACCCCCTAAAATATAACAGTTCAGCATGTTTTATTCTTATTCTTCTTATTATGATTATTATTTCTAAAATTTAAAAATCTTTTCTAATCTATTCCTGGTTGCAGCTTTACCAATTCAAAGACTGCTGGGATTATCCATCTTTCAATTTAACTGTGTCAGAATTCAAGGCCTACATTTGGTGTAGAACCGGGATGTTCTATTTAATTAAAAGCATTGCTGCCGTGATCCTTAGCGCTGTGAATTAGTGCTCGTCCCCGGGATAAAGCGAAGCACGCTAATTGTAAGCTGATTTAGCGGTTGTTCTCAGGCAACTGGATGGCACCGCTATTTACACCAAATGCGGTCAAGTATCCTCTTAATACAGACATGGATTACGCACATTAAGCACAAGACAACATCATCTGAAAGCACACTGAAATGTAACAGAAATCCCGACAAAATCTAAACCAGCTGTCGTGCAGCTACAAATTACTTCTGCAACCTCTCCTAAGAGTTTTAGTGAAATAAATGGAATGGTAAAGAACAAGGAAAAAAGAAAAAAAACACCACCGAATAATACAAACCCTTAGAATAATGACAGTGAGTGAAAAATTAACATATTTTAAGATGTGACAGAAAGGATTTTCTGTATGACTATTTTTTTCTAAAGAAAACATATTTTTACAAAGCTCAATATGAATGTAAACATACACACTGTTTGCTGTCACCCAAAACCTTAAAAAGTTTTGTCTGCTTGGGTCCAAAACTCTATCATGGAACCAAATAATCCATATTTCATACACAAGTTAAAAATATTATCATAGAGGATTTTTGTTTCAATTTTCTCTTATTGCCTCTGGAACATTGATGGGTATAATCACTCATACTCATTCTGATTTTCCATTTCTGTTGCTGCTTGTAAGAAAGTCTGACATAAATGTCTAGCCAAATTTAATTACCTCTGGCAGGTAGAGGAATTCTAGGATTCAGGAAAACTGGCCTTAACTCTAGTATGTTTTTACTTCAGTTTTATTTATATTCTGAAAAGAAATGGCAAGTATCCTATATTGAACAGTTTGAGGATTTAAAAAATATATATTGAAAAAAAGTTTTCTAAAGATGGTGTAATAATCATGCTTAAAATTATGAATATTTATGGTCTGATTTTGATCTCATTCTGGTTGAAATATTGCTAATGGAAGAGAGGTTGTTTTGGGGGTTTTTACATAAAACATGCTATATTTGTTATTTGGTATTTGTTTCTGTGTCTCCTGTAGATTTGGTGGTGTCAACTGGTTCAAAATACCTCTATGTGATGAACTGTGGGAGGGTTGTGCAATAAAAACCTTCTGTGACCAGACCCTCAGCCAAAAAAGAAAGGTTGTATTCTATGCTTGGAACAGTTTTAATAAACTTAATAATAACTCTGTCTAGGTACAAAGATTTACACCTTCAAAGGTCAAACTGTTGTGTGCAATATGCATAATGAACTTATTGTCAACAAGGAGGAGCCAGGCAGCTGGATCACCAGGGCCTTTTTTTTGCAGTCAAGTAAGATGTGGGGCTTAAAATTAAAAAAAAAAAAAATAAAAATTAAAGAACCTATAATGTAAAAATAGACACTCATGTTTTTACTAAAAAGGAGGTAAGAAAGGAAAGAAAAATAAACTTACAGATAAGTTAGCTCTAAGTTGTTTGTTTTTACTGAAGTAAAACAAACAAAAAAGGATGGAAATGAAAGTAACCTTCTACTATTAATTTCCAGTATTCCTACCAGTGTTACTGATTACATTTATCAATATTTTTCTTGTTTTTCTCTGGCTTTTGTAAGTGGGTTTTTTGTTTTTCCTTATGAAAATAGCATGAAAGTATTTTCCCCTTGCAGAAAGTGAAAAGTGGTTGTTGAGGTAACAGGACCTAATTACTGAGGACAAATTTATTTGAAGGGATAGATGTATTTCAGATAAAGAAGAAAAAATGAAAATAAGTTTTCTTGTTATATATGAGACCCAAAACCAGTATGTTTCAAAGACATCGTGGTGAGTCTATTGCCTTCTGTCCCTCAGTCAGCACTTCCAGTCACTCTTGGGTTGACAGAGGTTGACAGCAACTGTGATTTTTTTACTGATATGACCTGAAAAAAATCTTAAATCATATTTACGTTAGATGACTTGATTTGTCTCCTGAAGATGTTATTGTAATTAGTAGGCTTTATTATATTTCCATTGCTAATTGCTTTGTTTTTCCTTTTAACTCTAAACAGAAAAGTGCTGAGTAGAGGATACATGCAGTATTATATTTGGTTTAGTGAGAGCTGTCACAGTCCTTCAGTTCATTTAGTTCTAGTAAAAGAATGGATTCTGGCCAGCAGAAAAAAGAAACCAAAAATGTGTTTGGCTTTTTTCCCCCTGGAAATGCTGTTCTTTAACATTATCAATCCCTGAAATCACAGAATCATTAAGGTTGGAAAAGACCTCTAAGATCATCAAGTCCAATCATAAAACTCCAATATATTTTCTCAGAAGAGTTGTTCAGATGGTGATTACTGCCTCTATTTAAAAAGTAACTTATTAAGGCCTTGAGAATCACAAATAAAATAAAATAAAATAAAATAAAATAAAATAAAATAAAATAAAATAAAATAATAATAAAAAGCAAAGTTTCACATTAATGTGACACTTGTAAATGTGTTGAGTTTAAAAATGTCACCTGGATTTCAGATTTTTTTGCACTACCTCAGTAACATCAATGTCTTTGTCCTTTTTTGTTTTCTTCTTAAAGCAGAGGTTTCTCCTCTTCTCCCTCTGGCTTCAGACGAGCAGCATCTGTTCCATTTTTATGCCATTGATGTATTGGTCCATGCTTTAGATGTTTTAAACAGTTAAAATAAAAAAAATAACAGATCAATCCAAGGAAATAAAAGTCATGGTGTGGACTGTAGGGATTAGAGAATTCCACAGTTCTAACCTTCTCATGGAAAATAATTTTTCTTTTTCTTACTTTTTGTCTAGGAATTCTGGGAATTATTTTATTTAGCCCATTAAATATAGGAAGAATGTCTCTTCAATACAGAGTGTTCTTTTCAATGAGTCAGCCATTAAGTCTCCTACTGATTAAATACTTTAACTCTTTACCCAAAGCTGAACTTTTTTAAGGAAGACTATTTGTTACATTGCCATGCAGCACAGTATTTATGCAAAACTTACCTGACATCTGATGTCCTAGATAAAAAAAAGAAAAAAAAGGCCATTTCCTTTCTACTATACTGTTTTGAAAAGTATTTGCAGACAAAATGTCAGGATATTGTGAAGTCCATGAAATGAAACGAAGCTGATGGATTGCTTACCATTTTTGATGTGTTAATGTGCTCTTAGCTAGACCATAGCTCTGGCATAACTTCAGGACAGTGGGACGATGATGTGTCACCAGCACAAAGAGGAATTGGTGGTGCCTCGAGCCACGATCAGGGGTTCTCACTAGTCAGTGGATAATGTAGCACCTAGTCAAGGAGAAATTACCATCGTTTTATTTAGGAGTAAATGAGAAAAAGAAAACAACAAAACTGCCTCAAGCTTTCTGCTCAATAAGTGGTAACTGTATGGAGATGCAGAAAATGGTTGAGCTCCCATGGAGATGATGAGTGTGTACCTTTTTCGTATGGGCCAGCTGCTGTATTAGATACCTCAGAAAAATGTCCTGTGCACAGAACTGCTGGTGTTCCCTATCAAGCTCTCTGGACGTGTAGGTATTTTCCTGTCCCTTGCTTTCTGAGATGCAGAAGATGAAATCTTATTATCCTGCACTGAAAGCCTCAGGGAGAGATTCCATTTTGAAAGAACCAACTCCTTCTAGTAACTCAATTTCTAACAAGATCCGTACAAAAGATAAATTGTCAGATAATCAGAGATGCTTCTTCTGTGGAATTCCACAAGAATAGTGGGCAAATAACCCACTGGAAGATAAAACGCCTATTACCAGCACAAAGTGTAAGTCCCTCTAAGCAAGGTTTTGCCTGTGTGAATGACTGATACCATCTGGAAGTAGAAGATTGACAGGCTGGAAGGCAGTTAAAGATAATAACAGGGCACCTGAGAATCACTGAGGGAATTTATCACTGTCACAGTGTGTGCTAAGTAGCACATGGCAAGTGTTTGCTGCTTTTTTCCTCATACACTTTAAGCCTCCCAACTGGTTTCACGTGCAGCTGAAACTGGGGACCACAACGGGTGTTTTCCTCATAGCGCTGTCTTACTGATTTCAAATACATCTCATTAGTGCAGTTTCATTTTATGTAGCTCTACAAATACTGTTCACAAAAATTGCTATAATTCCTATAGTCTAAGCCAGGCAAAGTAGAGATTACCATTTAATATTTACAGGCTCTTTGCAGTCAAACTTGATTCTGATGCATCCTTGCTCTCTTCCAATACAGGCAGCACATTTTATTTCTAGTTGCTATTCGTTTTCTCTGAAGTAACTGCATTATTCGTATTTCCTACGTGCTAACATTTACATTAAAATTTACGTAAAGGAGGCAACACAATGAAGAATCATGGTCACCCGCTCTTTAGGTGAAAATATACAATAATGAAGCACTGCAGGTGAAATCCACCCATATGCAAAAAAAACCCCTGATTCATGATCTGTGTGTTCATTTAATCCCACCTCAGCTCTTGAAATAGAGTGTGGTGGGAGTTGTGATACATGAAGAGGCAGATTGAAGCTATGGCTGTGAATAAATTGTGAACTCCAAGCTGCCTGGTAAATCCTGTTTTGCTTCAGGTTGTTTCTTCTCTATCCTCAAGTTTAAGTATTGCCTTTATAACAGATTATAATATATTTTGTTGATTAAATTGTATTCTAGTTAGTAAAAGGACCTGATACTTAGTGAAAAATATGTCTGAGAATGCAAGATAAAGTACTGAAGAATCATAAGTGTTAAGGCACACTCCCTGTGGGCTACTTCTTTTGTGTTACCAGGTTCATTGATGTGAAGAGATTCTTGTGTTCAGAAACACAGCTAGAGAAAAAACTCAATAATTATGCATTTCGGCCAAAATTTTACAACCAGTTTTCTTAAAGGAAACTTAATTTTCAAAGAATGATATGCTTCCAATTAAAAAAAAAAATATTATTTTTTCCTCCAAAGATGGTGATTATTTATCCTGATGACTGTACACTTTAGAGCAGGTGCAATAAAAAGATTGTGCTATTCAAATCCTTCCCTGATTGCTCTTGTGAAGGTATGTGCCTCTAGTGCATTTTAACTAAGAAGGGCTTTTTGGTCTGGTGACTCTTTGCTTGGAAAGTCTGGGGCTGCCATGAGCATTCCTGGTGTCCATGAGTCTTGCATGGTTCTCGAGCCCTGCAAGGGCTGTATATCTCCTGCCCTTCACCAAAACCTTCAATGTGTTTTCCTTCTTCCCTCTGCCCTAATCTACCATCCTGTGTCTCTTCCCCCTATTTGTCCATAGCTCTTTTTTTCCTGGAGGCCTTTTGGTGTCCTCACCATAGACAGATATTTAATATAATTTGGCTTTTGTGCTTCAGTTTCTTATAGCTGAACAGAGATTTTAAAACAGAAGTTTCATGGTTTGCCCTTATTTGAAACAGCAGAAGGCATTCCTCACTCTGAAAACCCCTCAGCCTGCCTGTGTCATCCAAATTGCCTTTGCAACCTTAAATCTGTGACACACCTAATTGAAATTAACCTGCTTATTAATATCTGCGGAGTGCTGATTTCAGGCTCATGTTCAGAATGAGCTGCCTGCATTGCTTGAATTTAACCTGTTTCTCCTCACCCCTCACCTTGAAAAACCCTCAATTGCTAGAAAGTTTCGGTCTAAAGGTTTGTCCAACTAGTTAAAATAAATGCAAGGGAATCTAAAAGGCAGCCAGGAGAAGTAGTGTGTGTGTTCTGGATTTTCACAGTATGGTAGCATTGGCTGTATTTTGTGATTCATTTCCTTGCCCTAAATAAATTAATTCCACCATAGTCTCTCGAAGTCCTTTACCAAGCAAGATCCCATACTGTTAAAGTCTTTTGGTCAGTTCTTTGTTATATATACAGAGCCAGATTGTTCTTGTTATTTGAAGATTTATGGGATAATTAGATCAGTTTTCTTCTTGACCTTGCCTGCCTTGTGGAGCTGCTTTTCAAGTTTGGAAGCAAAGGCCTTAACTAGACAAGAGAAGACTGGGTATTACTTCTTTCCTGTGAGCTCCATATCGTTTTCAATTAAGGGGAATATATAGGTAATGGCTGCTGCCAATTGTATCAATTTGTGCAGAATTCCTGAGAAATGACAGTAGAACACAGGGCATCCCTTACAATGAAATGTAAGAGACAGAATGGGGAAGATGAAAATGAAGCAAGAGAGAATGTCCGGAAAACACTTAAAGCACCACCCTAACCACAAAGGAATAGAGCTCAGAAACCCAAAGTGATCTGAGTGGAGAGCACAGGCACTGGGATGGAATTGTATTAGAAACAAGGGCATTCCTAAAATCTACCTTTAACTAAAAACCAAGATATCCTGATCCACAGCTTTAACTATTTTAATTTTTATTTGCTCCAAGGAAGAAAAAGAACCAATCTAACCTCTGTTTTAAACCATCTTTCATCTCTGCATCCAGATCTCTTAGCCATCCAATATATTTTTTAGAGAAATTTATTTTTAAAATCTTTATTTTTATGTTTAACTATTATGCAATGAAGAATAATGTCACTTTATATCTCCTGGCCTGGTAAGCAGAATCACTTCATCTGATCAGAGGGAATTTAGCAGCCGTCTCTTAAAATGTTAGGATGATATTCATTTTCTTCATCGCCCCCATCAATAGGATGCTGAGAAAAGTGGCACAACATTTATAATCAGTAAGTGCCTGCAATCCATAAGCAGTTCCCAAAGCATCCGTGACACATCGGGCTGCATGTTCGTCTCCACAGGAGGTCTGGGTCTCGGGCTGTCTCATTTTAGAGTTCAGCCAGGCCCCTGAAATTCTGGGGAGGTTGTTGGTTTTTTGTGGCACCATCAGGGCGAGCTGTAGTCGTGCGTGATGGCAGAACAAAGCTGACGGCCTGTGTCAGACTCAGCTGTTGCTGTTGTCTGGGGAGGGAGAAGTTTTTGGAGAATACAGGGCTGAAATGGGGGATCCCTTGCTGCTAGGTGCCAGGGAGGCCAGAAAGGTAAGTGGTTTCTTACAGGTAAGTTCATGGAGGAAAAGCCCACAAATGGCTGTTTGGAACAGTTGCTTGGACACAATCCTCATCTTAAAACTCCTAGAGAGGGACACAGAAGTGGAAAATTGGCACAAACCAAGGGTGCCTTAGGCTGGACGCTGAGGGAGGAGCAGCAGTGAGCTCTGTCCATGTGGCACACGTGTCACACAGGGCACGGCCCACGCCACCTGTGTCAGCACTGCCCAGCCTTGATGCTGGAGCCAGGTCTCCCTCCCCACATGAAGGCTGCTGGCCATGTGGATCTGCTCAGAAAGTGGAAATGGGCTTCTTGTTTCTTTCTGTCTCCCTATTGATCCTGTACCTGCCGCACGTAAAGTGGACAGTTCTTTAGTGTAACATACTTTAAAGCATTCTTTTTTTTTTAATTGTTTAAATTACAGTTTTTATCCATTTCTGTGCTTTGGTTTCTGCTCTGCTTGGCTTGAAGAATGTAAATGAGCAAAAAGTGGCTGTCAAGGTTATTGGTGTCTTCCTCATGCAAAGCAAGATCCTGGTGTTTTAAAATGCTTTCTTTGCACCCAAAAGTTATTTGTCCCAAGGAGAAACCTGCTAGATTTATCTGTTACAGTTACCTTTTGTTCTATTTCTTTCAGTCATAATGAGAGAATGTCTATTTATATGTTTATATAAGAGTCATCCTTTTGTTATTTGTATGCACAGTAAATATTTTGCTAAGGGTATCTTGAGTTTACTAGGAAACAGTTTAAGAAGTAGGTGCCTCTACTGTTCAATGGAAAAAACAGGTATGTGAATAATAACTATGCATTATGAAGAGACTTACATAGCCTTGAAGCCCATAAATTAATGAAAAATGTGAGTAAAACTCACAGCAAACATTATTAGAAAAAGTTATGCAGCCAGCTCTATAAGCTACCAAGTAAAAAATGAAATGATAAAAGTAGGGTGATTACGGTAATTTATCTCTTTAGCTATAATTTAAATATGAAACTAGTATAACTCCTAAGATTCACAGGTCAAGGATTTCTTTCTGTATATTTCAAGAAGGGCTGTCTCTATTTTTTTGGTGAAAGATCTCCATTTCTTTCACTAATTCATAATCACTCAATAGTGTGAATGTAGAGGATGTGATCTGTTGGTAGTCAGATGCTCTCACATTTTAGAGTATTGCATCCACTGCAACATGTAGCCTAAAAAGTCATATACTACTTGAGTTCAAAAAATGTGCATAATTCACTACATCAGGCTATGGTTTGAAGTGCATACCAAGGGTATACCCTACAAATATCCCTTAGAAATGCTATGTGATGGTTTTTGTGTTAGGCTTACTAATTTTGAATGACTAAAAAATGCACAGCTGCCTGAAACTCACACAAGAATAATCTATATGATTTCTTGTCATGATAAATTTTCTCTCTACTGGTAAATAATCCCTGCTATAATTTCTTTCAATCCACAATCTGCTTTTGTTTATTAGTCAGAAGTTAAATAAACTTGTAGTACCAAAATGTATATCTCCCTAGATGGCATATAAATCTTGGTTTTACTTCTTAGTTGCAAAGGGGAAGGTTAAGAGTAATTCCAGGGATGAAAGTTGTGACACATTTAAAGCTGACGTAATTGTGAGAGGAATTAAACCTGTAATGCATTTCTGAGACACCAAGCACTGGAGTGCTATGGATGCAGGCATAATAACCACACATTCATGACATTTTCTGGCTATTGATTGAAGCAAAATAGGAGGAGTGAAAACTGCTTGACTCTGTGCTTGGCTCTTGCACCAAGTCGTTCCTGTGAATGTGGGCGAGGTGTTTGTCTCTTTCTGTTTATCCAGCTGTAATATCTTCCCCCCACTGCAGGGGAGCTTCTGCCAGGTTTGGATGTAATCCTGAGAGGGGTCTGACAGGTGAGGCCGTCATCTTCTGTCCCATGACCTGAGGGCTGCCACGTAACCACAGCCCTCTGCCACAGGATGTTGGGGGTACGTCTGTCCCCCAGAGAGAAACCACTAAATCCTTAACAGATTTCTCGTGTTCCCTGGGGACAGATATGGGGAAATACAACCAAACACATACAGAACATCACGGAGCAGCACAGCACACTGACTCAGCCCAGGGTGATATACAGCGTGTGACATGCCTCCAGAGGGCCCAAGGAAGTGGTGCAGTCTGTTTGGCTAGTTTTCATTTTATATAATCAATTCCACTTGTATCTCAGGCTACAAGTGTCGGCTTCCCCAAGATTCATTAGCTGGAGTAGAACTGCTTTGTTAGGCAAGTATTTACAAGCCTGCAGCTGCAGTGTGGCTGGCTCTGTCTGCATTGTTGAAAACAGTGTCATGAAGCCAAGGAAGCCTATGTAAATTTTTAAGCTAATGCATTCTTATAGATAAAAAATAAATTGAATTGTTCCTTCCACTGAATAAAGAGTCTTTCATATAGAGAATGCTATGAAGAAATGCCTGCTGCTAAGAAAACATAAAACTTAACCATAGGAAGGTGGTAAATGCAATTTTAATCACTCTGTTTATTGCAGTTCAGAATAGAAAAGAGACTTTGCAGAGGAGACCAAAAGAGATACTGCTCTTGCTGGCCTTGCTGCTAGTAAAATCATAGAAACATAGAATTGATAAGATTGAAAAAACCTTTGAGATCATTAAGTCCCACTATCAACCTAGCACCAACACTAAGTATGTCCTTAAGTGCCCATATTTTAAAGCCCTTTCTGTGGAAAGAAAAAAAAAAAAAA
>WEKY01017803.1:0-70351 GCA_013390045.1 Picathartes gymnocephalus | reverse complement strand
AAAATCCTGATGTCTAATCTAAACTTCCCCTGGTGCAACTTGATGTCATTTTCTCTTGTCCTGTCATCCTTTTACTGGAAGGACTCATCACAGGCAAAGGCTGGAGATGAGTGTTGATGGCAGATGCAACCACTTTGCTTCTAAATGGAGTGGTGGAGTCACCACCCCTGGAAAAGAAATGGCACTTTGTGAGGTGGTTTAGTGGGCATGGTGGTACTCGTTTGAAGGTTGGACTTGATGTTCTTCTCCAACACTACTAATGATCTCATAATTCTAAAATGAGGCCATGAAATCATGATTCCTGAGGTTCAGGAGACTACAAGTGCAGAAAATATTCCCTTTCCTGCAGAGGTCTTCACCCCAGAGCTCTGATGAGTCATTACAGGGTTTGGCAGGATTTTCTGTAAGAAACACATCCTGCTGCTGATGGTTTGCAGATACAAGTACTCTTAGCACCCTTCAAAAGCACCAGAATAAAAGGAAAATGAATACATCCTGAGCACAGGGAAGCTTTGCTTTTAAGGAAAACCCAGCATTTTTAAAAAAAGTTAAGAATTGGGCACTATAGGAGAAAACAATGGATTGTCCAGGAATGCAGAATGAAAGGTCAATAGGCAGTCTTAGGATTCAGAGAGACTTTTTTGTTGTGGGAATCTCACCTACTTTGATCAGCAACATTTTCTTTCTCAGAAGAAATTATGGAGCAATGGACAGGAGGAGCAGGGAAAGAGAAGGAGAAGACTTAAAAAAATAGCAGTGTCAATGGTAATGCATGGATGAAACGTATTTTTTTTTTGATAAATACCAATGATATTTAAAAAGCAAAATAGTATCACTTTTAAAATATAAATATAATAAAGACTCTATAAGTATCAATCCCAGAGAAATAATAAAAAAGAAATAATCAGGAATATGTTGTCCGATAAAGTTAAAATTAAGCTAGGGTTGTTCTGAGCAACTCAACACAAGTAACCAAAATTAAACAGAAGCAAGGTGAAAGAATTTGTGGATTAACAGTCTGAATGCCATCTGGAAAGAAAATGAAGTTGTCCACCCAATTATTAGCCTCTCATGTTCAGTTAAATTAAAGATTTTTTTTATTATTATTATTTCGCACTTCATCTCTTGAATGAAGCCATTTGTTTTTATTTATATTAAGCAGAATCATGGTAACTATAAACCAAGGGCAGTTCATAGGTCACATTTTATATAGAGATGCTGATATGCACTAATACTTGAAAATCTTGTCTTTTCACCCCAGTGATAGAATACTTTCCCTCCACATTAATTTTTGTGTCCATTTATAGTCCATTAAATAAAAGGGACTTGTCAAAAATTTGAGACCTGGAATTCTGGATCACAGCATCAGTCAATATGCAAAATCCACAACATAAAAAGGTTTCAGACCTTTTAGATATATTCCAAACAAATTTGACCTCAACATTATGAATTTATGGGTTATGTTTTGGTTTCTTTCCCAGTTTAAACCTAAGTCCTGTTGCATTCTATGTCCGATGTACTGTAAAAGAAATAAAGAATCCATATTAACAAACATGTTCCCTCTGAATAATTAAAACAAACTGAAAATAATAGTTTGCAACCTTAACATCCAGTGGCAGGATGAATGCTAGCCTGAAATCTGATGGCTCAGTTTATGCAGTTTGCCAATAGGTGGTGCTACTATTTTTACATTTAGTACTTTCTACAGCAGCACAGACTGTCTGCTCTGACCATCACGAGAACGGAACAGTTTGCCTTTTGCAGTATTGCTGCTCAGAGTAAAGTGATGTGTGGGTTTGTGATTACTTTAGGGGCAGAAAATAACAGATATAACAGATTGAGAAAACATTATCTTTTTCGTTGCTAGATATAAAGTTTTGAGAAGTAGTTATATAGAGAAATAAAGAAAAATATACCTCTGCAAGATTTTGCTTGTATATATCCCACCTCATTTCAATTGTGAATTCTTCAGTCATATAGAAAATTTTGTGTCAATGAAAGCCTAATCCAACACAGATGAAAGGCAGTGAGAGAAAGGAGAGTAAACTAAGTATAATTTGAGATTAATTTGTTTCATTTTAGCCTCGTTATCTAGCTGTGTGTGGTACAAAGCTGCTAATTTTACATTATGAAATTTGACATTTCTCCCTACAATATTTGAAAAGCAGATACGTGGCTGAGCCCTTTGTAACACAGGAACAGACAGATGTTCAGCTCAGTGGCTTAATAAATAAAACTTTCTTACTGAGGCTCCTATTACTCAGCCTATTCACTGGGTATTTCTGCAAAATGTGAAATATAACATGTATGTGTGGTGGCACACGTGACTTGGGGCCCTAAAGTTCAAAAGGAGGTTTCAGATTGCAGTGTTTACACTCAAACCTGCTGCTCCTCTGTGCTGCTTTCCTGTTGCATGTCCCTCTAAATTTTTGGAAATCTGATGAAACATTCTCTGATGAAGTTTGGTGAAAACTAAGATGTGTCAGGCATAGACATGTATTCCGTGAAGTCTGTTTTTCAAGCGTGGTTTGGCTCTGAGATTGCACACGTAACATCACAAAAGATGGATTGACAGCTCTTGACACCACAGACCTTTATTTATCTTCAAAATAGGTACAGTACAAGGACTGGGCCAAATTATTTATTATCCCTTCTCAGAAATCTATTGTGTATTTATTTACTCCCTGTTGGCAAATCATTTCTTAACAGCCATCTGGAGAGCTGCTGCTGGGATAGGAAGGGAATTTATTTTGAGTGTTCAATGAAACCATCAGGAAAACTTCAGCTGAGGTGCAGACACCTCTCAGTCTGAGCTGTGCTTTTGGATTGAGATCTCAAACTCAGTTACTCACTGTGAGAGAAATCAAGCAGATCTCAGATGATAACAGTTTTCTATCCAGACTAGGTTTTAAAGAATTGTGTGACAGTGAAAAGTGCCCTACTGATTCTGACAATAAAAGGAAAAGAAAAAAAAGAGATAAAAAAAGGAAAAAAAAAAGAGAAAAATGGAAAAAAACATTACTTAGTTTTTAGCATACTCTTTCTTGCTTATTTTATTTATGGTAGGTAAGCTATTAAATCAATAGCTCATCTCTTTAGACTGAGTAAAATGCAGAAACACCAAAAAAAGAAAGCAAAGAAAGGGTAAAGTAGATACCAATGAGCACACGCTTGCTTTCTCTCTCCCTCTGTAAGTACATGTATGCAAATACACATAGTAAAAATATACATCAACTAAACAATTCTAGCAAATCTTGCTCACAAGTATCTGCACAAAATGTAATCAGTTTTCTTTTTAATAAGTAGACCTTTACGTTTTTTTCATTTTCATATTAATTGAAAAGTATGCAACGGACCAAGTCATGTAACTAATATAGAGATTTCTTATGCTCATCTGAATTTAGGATGATCCAGGTGCTGAGGACGAGGGGCAGAAAAGAAAATGAGGACTGTTTCCATTCCCTCCTTCTTGAAACAAGATAAAAATGAGATTCAATAAAAGGAGGTAATTGGTGAGGTGAAGAAGTGATAGCAAAGCGTGGCCAGTTGACAATAGAAGCCAGGAATGTAAAATTAATATTCTGTTTTGGCCTATTTTTCCTCTCTGACACTACTTTTAGATTATTTCAAATAACTTTTATCTTTAAATAATAGCTCCATGCAGAATTGCAAAAGCCTTGTACTACACACTGATATTCCTGATAGAAGCACAATTAAACAAATTATTTTTAAACTGTATGTCTGTGTCCTTATCATTCTTGAAGGAAAAGGGGATCAATGAGAAAGTATTTCTCTGAGCCCAAAAGATACTTCCTGAAGAGCAAATAGCAAGCACTGAGATGATTTCAGGTGCCTAAATGAAGCATGAACATCTTTACTACAAAAACCTGAACACTGTTCAAAAGCCTTGCAAAATTTTCCATCCAATAGATTAATTAAAGAATGCAGGGACTGTAAGTTTCCTAAAAAGTGTCAACTCATAAATATTATTTCAGAAAAGACAATGCCAATAGTCTTCCAAATTTTTGCAGCTATAGCTGCAAATAAGGGTCATGGAAATATATGAATAATGGGGGGATGGACAGAAAGACTGATAAAAGTGGTACATGGGAGACAGTGGCCAGAGTTATCAGCTAGAATTAAACCAATAGAGTTTTTTTATTATTTCATGTTGTTCACTTAGATAGCGATATTATTCAGGCACATGCTTTTAGAAAACACTCGTGATCTGGAACATAATGGTATGACTTCCTCCTTTGTATGGGTTGCAAAATTTTATTTTCCACATTACAAGAAGCTGAGTTCAGAAATTACATTTGTTTTGTTGGAAGACTACTAATTTAATGTGCCAATTAGTTATAGGTGAAACTAGTATGAAAATTATTGCAACAGTTTGGAGATAATGTTTTGATAATCCATTTTATGTGATCTTGCTTGAATGGATCTATTTTTGCCTTCAATATGCACTTGGATTAGACGCCATCTCACAAGGCAAGGAGCCCAATTGGCTCCCAAATTCCTTGTTTCATAAAACCGATAAATAAGCTTCATTTACCCCTGGAAAACCTGACATTCTGGTAAGGAATGAATCTGGAGCAGTGGGTTTGCTGGAATGTGCTCCTAGAGAAAGTGTGAGTGGAACCAAGGGACTTTGGTGCTCCAAAGTGGGAGAAGAGGTTCCTGCTTTCTCTTCCTTGGGCTTCTCTAATGCTGGAACTCCAAAATTTGACATTATGGAATACAGGAAAGACAACTGTGCTGATGAAGGGGACATTCAGAGAGCAGGGTTGTTGTAATTTTGCTTGTACCTGTACTGATGGCCGGTCTAAAAGAACAATTTGTGGTGTGTCTCCTGTCATCTGGAGCACGGAGCAAGAAGCTGAAAGTTATCAGTGTCTGTCACCTCCCACAGGACCCCTTGAAGGACATCATGTAAACGTCACTGACTCCTTTTAAATCAACACAGCTTCTTGACTTCAGTGAAGCCGAGTTGATTTATGCCAGCTGATAATTTGGCTGATTCTTAAAAGCAGGAGTTGTGAAATCCAATGCTTGGTGGGCTCAGTCCAGCGCTATCAGAAATCAGCATTGACTTTATTGGGCAACAGCCCTGGTGAGTTATTACCGAGTGCTTTGTCTTGCTCTGTGCTGGACAGCAATCAATAATGCTCCATGACATAGACAGAAATCTTGCTGTTACCATAAAGATTTACCATTTTCTGCTGTCTGACAGAACTCACAGAACTTCGGCTGTGTGGTGCCTTTTTACACCTTTTAAATCACCTGCCCACTTGGAAGCAAGACAAGATCACTCATCTCTATGTTGGTCATTGCTTCAGAACTACTGTAGTCCCACACTTAAAATATGAAACTTATTTGATTATAAAGGATATTATTATATATGCATACATTTATGTATATATGCTAACTAAACCTCCCTCTTCTCTGCTCGAGAGAATTTAATAATTACCAGAGGAGAATAACACTGTATATTTTTTTTTCCATTATTAACATTCAAATTGTGCAGCACTGATTTATTGTTCTAAGATATCTTTTTGCTCTTTGCCTTTTCCTAGGCTGACAATAGGAAGCAAAATCACTTCTTCAATCTTAAAGCCCTGTGAATCTTAATTTTACCTGTCTTCCATAGTTCTGAGAGGGAATGGGGATTTCATTTTACAAAGGCATTATTGCTGACCCTTAAAACAGAAGAGAGAAGCTTGCTAGAGATTTACCCAGATGTGCTTAACTTTGACTTGTGACTTCAAACCCAGGATATTTTATAATAAAATATAAATATAAATATAGATAGGATAAAGCACATGTTTAATTTTATTTTGGTTTATTTTTGATTTCATGTTTTTTATTACTTTGTTCATTATATGTTTTAAGAGATGAATTCTGGATCTCTACACATACAAAGGTAATGCTGAGAAAGATTCCTTAAAAACAGGTAGTAAAATTTTTTGGTTTGTTTTGTTTCTAAATTTTTTAAAAGAACACAAAAAAAGCACTGAGTGCATGAGGTTATTAGTTCCTCTAAAGACTACTGTTCTGAAAAAGCTGGAGAGCCAGAATCATTATTTTATTCATGAGGAATAATCACTGTGTCATAGAGATAAGTTGGATTTTTATAAAAATCTCCGTGACCATAAAGAAACTTTTCAAAGTGAAGAAAATAAAGAAGCATAAAAGTACAGTTCTAGTAGCTTCTTCAGCTCTATTTGCAGCTCATGTGCTTAGTAACTCCAAGAAATAGTTAAAGCTGAAATATATGCATAGATAGAGCTATGCAAAAGCAATTTCCAAAGACTCTACAACATTCAGTTTTTCCTTGATGCCTTCCTTTAATTTTCCTTTCTGCTCTCTGCAAGAGTCTTCCTTTTCTCTTACCTGCCCTGATGATATCCTTCACTCTATACTCAAGGTTTGGTTGCCCTTTATGACCAGTACCTAGGAAAAATTACTTCCCTCCTGTCCTTAACCTCCCCCAAAGAGTCTCTTCAAATACATTTCATTTACTTCAGCAGTGTAACTCTTGTCCTCCCAAAAGAGGTAATTTTGGTTATTTTGTATCTCAACTGTAAGCAAAACACTTCTGGAGAGGAAATTCTGTACGCAAATTCAAAATAATTAGTCTGTTTTATACATTTACCTTGGAAACATAGTCATAGGGAAAAGACAATAGAGAAACACACCATTTAATTTCTTGTCCTTTCTCTGGCAATGCTAGAGAGAGGCAAATATACCATTAATCCAGTAATTCTCCCTCTATCACTTACAACACTCATCGAAGCACCCTTATTCTTAGAAATACAGATATCAACAAAATGTCGTTCCAGGGGAAAAATGCTAATTCAACTAACTTTAAACCCAACTAATTAATTAACAATTCTATAATGACTCTAACCTGTCTCTCCCTGTAGTGTCAGCTCAGTGGAGACACAGTCACACATATTTCCAGAAGATGGGTTATGTGATTTTAGCACGGTTCCACTTGGATGATTTGCCATCACAGAGCCTCGTGTAAGACCAACAGCTCCCTGAAGTTAGAAATGGGAATTGGAGGAAAAATAGAAGACTGTAGGAAAGTGCATATGGTATTACTCAATGACATGTTATTTCACTGCTTCCGATTCCCCTGGAACATACGTGAAATCCACCATGTTCATTGCATGTCAGCAAATGCACACACACCCCTAAATTGTTGATAACACTGATAGAATCCTAGAATGGTTTGGGTTGAAAGGGACCATTTCAACTCCCCTGCTGTGGGCAGGGACATCTTTGGCTAAACCAAGTTGCTCAGAGCTCCATCCAGCCCGGCCTTGAACACTTACAAGGATAGGGCATGCACAGCTTCTCTGAACAACCAGTTCCAGCGTCTCACCGCCCTCATAGGAAAGAATTTCTTCCATTATCTTATCTAAACCATTCCTCTTTCAGGTTAAAGCTACTCCCCCTTGCCCTATCTAAGGTGGGATCTAAGAAAGCGTGGAGCAGATAAGCTTGGACTAACTGCTGCTGGCTGTTAATGTTCCCTGAGCCCATACCTTATATAAGAAAACACTGATATTTTAGTTATTCGATGCATTCTTTTGATCCTCTGTTTTTCTGATGTTTTAGATGTTTCTTCTGAATTTCATGTCTATAAGAGATGCTAAAATTCAAATGATTGGTGGGAGTCTTCAGTCAAGGATCTGAGTATAGGCACTGAGATCTTTAGAAAAATATCAGGTCTCCCTCTATCTGTGTACTGCTGGAAGAGCTCAGTAGCTCCCAGGAGAATTTTTGAAGCTTGATCAACACTGTTTTGATTTTTGATCCTTACCAATTTAGTTCTTGCTGTCTTTATTGATATTACCACGCTGTTCCAGTGTTGCTCACATTTGTCAAATTATTGCAGTGAGACCACAAACTTCAGAGTGGATTTCTGGCCAGCCAGCAGAGCCCGGTTACATGTGAGCGGATTGACCCCAGTCAGACCCAAACAGCTGAGACCAAAGTGAGATTATCAGAATCCTGTTGCTGAAACGCTGAATCCTCCAGCTCTTCTCTCTTGTATTTGAGGCATTTAACAATAAATAAATACAATCCCTGGTAAGAGTTTTTGATGTTGGGAAACGTCTGAGCTATTTACCAACTGCCTTTCTTGGCTGGCTTGGAAATCCTGATCTTCAGTCTGGACAGAGATTAGCTTTGTGTGTGCTGGTGGGGTTTTGGCTTTGTTTCTTTAGGGGGGTTATTTGTTGTTTTGTTTGATTAGTTGGGTTTTTGTTTGTTTGGTTTTTGTTTGTTTTGTTTTTGTTTGTGTTTTGTTTGTGTTTTGTTTTGTTTTGTTTTTGTTTGGGAGGGGGGTCGTGGGTTTGTGGGTTTTTTGTTAGTGTTGGCTGGTTGGTTTTTTTGTTGTTGGTTCTTTGTCTTGTTATGTGTGGGTTTCTTTAATTCCACCTAGGGCCTGTTGCCTCGGCCTGCAGTGCCCTCTGGTGGGAAACGAAGCCGGGTGCTGTCACCCAGGGGCTGTTCCTCATCCCTGGAGGCTGCAAACACACATCCCTGAGCCTGCTCTGGGTAGGAGGAGAGAGTCAGAGGGTCAGTAAACAGCGAGGACCCGCTCAGCTGACTCCAGCTCAAACAGAAGTTGATAAAACCATCAGGAAATAGAATGGAGTTTCTCCCTGAGTCCTAAGTACCAAAAAGCGTGATCAAAGTGATGGCCTCTGTACCAAAAGTCCTTAGAAGACACAATAAGAACTTTTTGTGGACATAGTCTTTTCATTCTATCCTAGGATACTTTTAATTATCGACATGATTAATTAATGACCTCCATAAATGACTTTCCAAAGTGATGACTTTTCAGTCTCAGCAGATGCATGCCAGTGCATCTTAGCCTCCAGGACCTTTTCACACACTAAAAAGCAAAGCATTTTATTCCCCAATGTATAGTTTACAAGTCATGAGTTGCTAAGAATAATCTTATTCCTCTCAAAGAGGAATTCTGTGTTCTCAGTAGTAACAGCATCTGCAAGCCACAACATCTTGTCAGTCATCCCACCCTCCTGCTCTCAACCCTGCATAACTTCTTGTTTGTATTCTCTTTTGTGATTTTAAGGTTTAGCAATCAGATTTTTTTGGGGTTTTTTCCCAAGTCTGTATCACATTAATCCACACTGCAGGACAAAATTCCCTCAAGGACATTTTTTTCAGAAAGTTCTCTAATACACAGCACAAGTGGATTTCAAATACTCTTGAAGTATATGTGTCTCTTTTTGTTGTTTGGATTTTTTTTAAGCCTTCTTGTGCAAGAATATCTATTCTTGCTTGAAATAGCAAGCATTTCCCTCCCCCAAATATTTAATTGAAAAGTTGAATTTGTAACAGAGGAGAACAAATACTACAAAAATGAATGCTGATTGTTTTCCTTATTTCTTTTCAGCTAGAGGATAGCTTCAGAACTGTTCAGAATCTTTCTGAGTTATGAGACATATGTGGAAATACTTCTCTGGCAATACTGAACATTTTATAAATAATATGAATAAGGATTTCACTGGGGTAGACTTCCTTGCTGCTGAAAAGTCTCAGGATTTTTTTGTTTATATTACTGTTGCATTTATTATTTACAGCCTGTTTGGAGGGGCTGTTGTTCACATGGAATGAAAAGCGAGCAGGCACTGAAGCTGGAATCATCAGCCCATCACTAATGGTTTTGGAGGCAGAAAGGTGTGTGTTCCACGAGCCTTTTTTTTTTTTTTCTATGAAAAAATTCAAAGGGAAAACCTTGATCCATAAACAGGAAAGGAGTATTTTTTATTGTCATTTGGTTTGGCAAGATCAATGTCTTTTCCCCAGCTCTAACAGGCACTACATTAATGCTGGAAGGGGAGAATTGTTTATCTTTTGGCAGTCAGTAGCCTATCAAAAGCATGAAATTGCTATTTTGAAATGGCATTAAAAACCCACAAACTTTTCATCTTGGTAAATCCTCTAAATTATTTGTCTTTTAAAGTTCCCTTTTTAGGCATGGCTTATCTGTCTGTGCTTTAGCACTGAGACTGCCCCATCCTGGACTTCTGGAGACAGAATGAAACATGTTTGAATAAAAGCAGAAGCAGTTTCCCCCGGCACGTAAGTTTTATCACTGCCAGCCACTGGCAGATATTAAGGTGTCAGGCTTTCTGGAATAAATCTGAGGAAGATGTTAGCAGGCAGAGGAAGAGGTCAGAGGTAGGTGATAAAGCAATGGTGGCAGGCTGAGCAATGGAAAACCTGCCTGACCAGCTGCTTGGACATTGCCTCCTTCTCTGTGCTCTATCCAAGTGTGAGAGGTGTGTGGGTGTGTGTGTGTGTGTGTGTCTCTAGAAAACACTTTCTAAATAAAATGATTGATTTAATGATACAGTTACAAATTCAAGCCTACTCCAATTATTACTAGGCAACTTTTGTATTTTCTGCGATATTAGGAGATGAACCTAACATCTAGAATATCTTTAGAAATAATGAAACCTATTTCTTCACATACTTTATTTGTCATCTATATTAAAGGTTATTTTCACAAAATTTGGCAGTCTGTGAGCAGTTTCCATGTATTTGTGTGACAAGGTTTTGGGATCAGGATGGGGGCTACAGGGGTGGCTCCTGTGAGATACTGCCAGAAGCTTCCCCCATGTCCAAAGGAATTAAGAGGAGGAAGGAAGTAGAAAATTCGGGAGTGAAGCAAAGCCCAGGAAGAAGGGAGGGATGGGAGAAATCTGGTTTAGGATTCAATTTTCTCACTATCCTACTCTGATTTATTTGATAATAAATTAAACTATTTTCCCCCAACAGAGTCTGCTTTTCCCATGATGGGAATTGGTAATGGATCTCTCCTTGTCCTTATCTCAACTCAGGAGCCTGTGGTTATATTTTTTACCCCCCATCTAGCTGAGGAGGGGAGTGACAGAGTGGATTTGGTAGATGCTCAGCACCCAGACAGGGTCACCCCACCACACAATCCCTGTACAGATCACCACTGCTGCAGTATCCTCCTCACAGAAATTGCATTTATTTACTCTTAATAGGAATTTCTTTGTTATTCGTTTAAATTTGGAACACTCTTCAGATCAGCTCACAGGATGTGCCAGGATCACTAAAAACCTCATTCTCCTTAATAATATTGACCCTTTTTTTTTTTTTTTCTTCTTTTTCTTTTCCTTCCTTCTGTGAAAAAATGTTTTTAGACACTAATCTTAGTTCTGTCACTGGACCAAATGAGAGGCCTGATCATTTGCTTTCTCTGCAAAGCTTTTGAGAGCTCTCTGTGACATCAAAAAAAGGGGAGAAATCATCTCATCTCCATTTCCAAGAGCTGCTAATTACATACAGCATATTAAATCAAGTCCACTTGGGAAAGACTTCCCTAATTAATTAATTTAATTAGAAATAAGGCAGTAGAGGGAGATATGATTATCAAGAGATATGATTACCATACCTTTGGGACACTGGCTTGCAAAGCTTTGCTTCATCTTTTTCATGACTGTGGTTTACCACTTCCATGTGGTTTTGATAAATGACCTATAGATTCTATTGAACAGCATTACACTTGGTAGTGAGCTTACTCTGAAAAATCTTCCTTAGAACAAAGCAACTGTAATCAGAAATTAAACAAGTGATTTTTAGTCTGCTTGAGTGTAATAACTGGGGGAAATCATGTCGTAAAATGTGGCCTCTTATAAGTGGTACCACTGCAGAATAGACACAGATAGATATCAAGGAAACAAAAAAAATAGAAAATACCCTTCTCTTTTTTTGGCATTTTTCCTGACACATTACTTTTACTGGCAACATGCAAAACAAATGACTTCAAATTAATTATTTGAGTAAATAGTTTCTGACAAGTAGTCTATTAGATGACCACATTCCTTGCGAGTTTGAAACACAAAGGAAATCTTTCGCTCAGTAGTGCTCTGTTCATGTGGAGCTTTAATTTTTTTGTGCTGTATATTTTCCAGAATCTGCACAGGCAGAGGAAAAGCCAGGATGGTGATATGCCTCTGCACAAATCCCAAGTTTGCATCAGTTTATTTTGAAGTGTGAGACATCCATCTACTGAAGAGACACAGCAATTCAGTGCCTTTAAAATTTTTCGGTATAATTTGTCCATGGGAGGGTTACACTTTTAGATTAGGTGCTCAAGAATTATCAAAGCTAGGGAAATCTTGACATAGAAAAGCACATCTCTTAAGAAAGCATTGAGGTAACTGAACATTAGGTGTCCCCACCCATGACAGGGTGTTTGGAATGAGATGATCTTTAAGGTCTCTCCCAAACCATTCTTTGATTTAACATGCACAAAGGAAGCAATATATCTGGCTGTGCTTAAAATCAGTCAGTTTTGACTTACTTCTGTTTTTTGCTTTACTGAAAGTTATTTCCTTCATAGGCTGAATAATCTATGAGGTAGAGTAACCTCTTCCATTCGCATTTAAATATTTTATATTCACCAAAAGCAGGTCAAATTTCACAACAAGAATTATTATAGAACACAGAAACTTTCTTACCCATCTCATTCACCACTCCACCTAAACCAATTTTTTTTTTTCCTTGCTCTCTAGCCATACTTTATAAAGTAATAGAATGGCCTAAGTTCTCACCCTACGGTGAAGCAATTGTTCCACCTCACATTCATCCAGAGCAGCACAGACAATGGGACTCTCCTCTCACTACAACCCAAAACCTGCAGTGTCACTTGCTTCCTCCCGGTCTGGTCCACTTACTCTTCTCTCTCTCCTGCTTTCTGCACTGACAAAGTCCCTTGGTTTCTTCCCTTACAGTAACCTTATTGTTGTAACAATAAGAGAGATTCTGCCTGCTACAGAGGAGGTCCACGACCTCCTCCGCCTCTACTCGCAGCCCTTCGCATGTGAGCCAGCTCCAGCACAGAAGAGCTGTGCAAGAGGGGTGGGATGCCTAAACTAATATATTCTGTCTCTTATCCTTCCTGCTCCTCTCTCCTACTCCAGCTTTCTTTGTGTTTGTAAGTCTTTCAGGCTCGGAGATTTTCAAGACCTGATGCTAACACTTGATTTCTTTGTTATGCTTCTGGAGAAATCCAACTTCTTCAAGCTCCAACTGATTTCTGAGAAGTTAGATAATAGAGATTTCACCTCAGACTCACCTCCATCCTTTTCTGCTTGCCAAGTGAAGGTGTAAAGAAGTGCTGCAGGCCTTTAAAGAGCCATTTATTCAGGGGTAGTCATGTTGATGTCAATTCCTGGCCTCTTTAGCACAAGGAGCATGAGGAAAAGGAAGTGAAAAACAGTCATAAAATAGGGGAAAAAGCAAACAAACAAACTATAGCTCATTAACTGAATTAACAGAGGTCAACTAAATCAACGAGATGTCAGAAGAATAATTCTCCTTGTGTGCTTTAATTAAATCCAATGATCCTCAAAAGTGACATCACCATAACAAAAAGTGAGATTTACTGCTGGTCATTTAATACTTCAGCTCTCATATTGTCAGTTAAAGGGTTCAGGAGTCATCCACATCCTGCCTTTGGATCTAATGCGTTGGATCTGCTCTATATGCCCTGTTGGCCTAAACAGAAAGGAGGCAACATGAGGCAAATCAGCTTCTGACTTTGAGATCAATCTTTTTTTCTAGAGCATAATATTACCTCATTACTGAGTCTCAAGTGAGATTCAATAATGTACAGCCCACAGGAAGAGATCAGGCATCACCTGACGAATTCTGACTTCAGTAGGAACAATGCTAAAAGATTACTGTAATTTTGAAAACTGTCATGACTTCTTGTTCCAAATAAAACTTTTACGTGTCTCTCCTTCACTCCTACTATTATTTCAAGTGCCCCAGATGATAGCTGGAAGTGTGCCTGTGGTACTGCAGAGACGCAGAAGGTTCTGAAAATGACATCCAGGCACCATGAAATTACAGTCTTCAGAGACCATCAGTAAGAAGATAATTACATGTAATTTTTTACTCTAGTTACAGTTTTGATGATGCCAAAGAGGTGTCAGACTTGGCATGTTATATTTTGTGATTTATGCTATCTTCCTGCAGTACTTTGACCTTTTTAATATGCTGTATTTTGGTTGGATGGACATTCCAGTCTTCCTGCTAAGAGAAAATTATCAAGGAACGCAACTGGCGAAGAAGAAGTTGCACAGAAACGTTTCCAAATGAGTAGTTTTATGTGTGAATATGGGGTGGGGAGAGGAACAAAGGTGAAGATTCAGCAGATTCTGGCTTAGAGTTTGCAGAGCTGAATAGGGTAAATGAAGGCTTTGGGAAGTTTCTTGTTGGTTGAATGCTGCTCTAAACCTGACCTGAACTAGCCAAAGGGCTATTCCATACCATGGAGCATCATGCCCAGTACATAAAATAGGCAGGTTGCCTGAAAGCCAGGGCTGGGCTGAGCATCAACCAGTGGGTGGTGAACGATTGTATTGTGTATCACTTGTCTGTCCTGGCTTTTGTTCCTCTCTTTCATTCTCCTTTTTTTTTTTTTTTAAATAAATTAAAATTATGGTAATAATGGTAGTAGTAGCAATAATAATAATAACAATAATATTAATAATGATAATGAAGTAATAGTGCTTATTCTACTTCTTAAACTGTTTCTATCTCACTCCATGAGTTTTACCTTTTTCCTGTTCTCCTCCCCCTCCCATGGAGAGGACTGAGTGAACAGCTGGGTGGTGCTCAGTTGCTGGCTGGGTTTAAACCACAGCAGAAAAGTACAATAGCTCCAATAGCAGGATGTTTCAAGGCATTACTCATTAGGGACAGATACATCCAGCCTATTTGCCAGGTTTTCCCTGCCCATCAAACGCACCTGTTCAGGTCCCCAGCTCATCTGCTACAGCCCCATTCGGCTGGCTTTAGATGGACAGGTGCCTGCCGAGAATAGCGTTCTTCGGCTGTGTGCCACAGGCGCACCAGGAATCCAGCCCGAGTGCTGCGAGTACACATCTTGCAGCATGCATGTCTCCAGGGCTCCGCAGAGCATGCCTGGCAGGGCTGGAACTCTCTGCAGGGCCTGTCTGGAGGCATGCTGTGTCGCTGTCTGATCTGATGGGACGAGCAGGCGGGACGTGCATAGTAGCTCACATGCGCTAATTGTACCACAGGCATTCGTGGGCAGCTACCGGCAAGCTCTTACAGACTGCTCTTGCAATGTGCTGCAGCTCTGTGCCTCCCTGAAAACAGCACTTTCAAACACCTAGGTCAGATACAGTCCACGCTGGTCCCACGGGCTGTGGGAGCTCTTGAAGAGACACAGACAGGGATTGCGAGTGATGGGGAGTGAGTCAGCACGATCCATGTCCTACTTACGGAGTTTTAAGTACCTGTTTTTGTGCCCTTGTCTCAGGTGTAAGATGTGCCTGCCTAAATGCTGTTTAGTTACCACTTCCATTGCTGTGCAGATCTCATGCCAATAAAATGGGAATACCAACATTAGTCTGAAACCTGTATAACACAGTACAGTCTGTTCAAAAGGCTATGTAAAGCATGTTTACTGTTTTTTTACAGTGCTGTGGATACACAGTTTGAGTCAGTTTTAATTCCTTCAAAGGGGATGGAAATTTGTCACAGATGCGTCACAATTTTTTTAATTAGTTATGGAATTTTTCTCAGTCTGCTTTTCCCAGTTCCGGTTCCAGTTTCTTTGAAAATACTTCTTTAGAAAAGACTCTAAAATCAAAAGTACTGAAAATTTCACTAATGCACTTTCCTGATGAGAGGGGGGTGGTAGGGGTAGTTCAGATCTTTACTGTTGCATAATTGATGCTGTTCATGTTTCTTAACGATCTATTTGAATATGAATTCATGTTATAGAATTAACACATGGAAGGTCTGCATCAATCATATGGAAAAGCTAGCAAATATGGAATATAACATCTTGTATTGGGTTTGCACGGCCAAGCTTTGACAGAGGGGGGCTACAGGGGTGGCTCCTGTGAGAAGCTGCTGGAAACTTCCTGCATGTCTGGCAGAACCAGTCCCTGGGGGCTCCAGAGACAGATGTGCTGCTGGCCAAGGCTGGACCAACTTAGAAATGTTGCTAACCCCTCTGTGATAACAGACTTAAGAAGAAAAAAAAAAGTTATTACACAGTTGTAATTGCAGCCAGACAAGACCCAGGTGAGAACACGTGAGAGGAGCAGCTCTGCAGACACCAAGGCCAGTGAAGAAGGAGGGGCAGGAGGTGCTGTAGGTGCTGGAGCTGAGGTTCCTCTGCAGGCCGTGGTGATGACCCTGGCGAAGCAGCTGTGCCCCTGCAGGCAGTGGAGATCCACTGAGATGCAGAGATCCACCCGCAGCCCCTGGAGGAGCCCCACACTGGAGCAGGTGGATGTCTGGATGAGGCTGTGAGCCTGTGAGAGGCCCATGGAAAGAGAAACCCCCAATGGAGCGGGCTGTCCTTGAGGGACTGCACCCCGTGGAAGAGAGACCCACACTGAAGCAGTTTGAGGGGGACTGTGGGATGGACTCGCATCAGGGAAGCTCATGGAGAGCTGTCTCCCATGGGAGGGAGCCCACGATGCAGCAGGGGAATGACTTCTCTTCCCGAGCAGCAGGAGAAACACAGTGTGATGAACTGAACATTACCCCATTCCCTGTCTCCCTGTGCCGCCGCGGGAGGAGGTAGAGTTGGGAAGGAGGGAAGGTGTTTTTAAGGGTTTTATTTAACTTGTCATTGTTCTGCTCTGATTTTGTTAGCAATAAATTCACTTCATATCTCTCTTTAGAGCCTGTTTTCTTCTAACACCATGATGGTGTTTGATGAGTGATCTTTCCCAGTCTTTAACTCGCAAACCCTTTGTTACATTTTCTCTCCCCTGTCCAGCTGCAGAGGGGAGTGAGTGGTTTTGGTGGGTACCTGGAATCCAGCCAGGTCAACACACTACACATATAATTTATCCCAGTTCATAAAGAATAATGTCTTCCAAGAAGAAACAGATTACATTTTTATACAAACAAAAGTCCAGACTTAAGTAAATTACAAAGGTATTTGAGGCACTGTCAGAAAATTTCAGACACTTAATGAATTCCTTGTAGCATAATCTCTCAAATGCCTTCTGTTGCAGCTACATGAAAAGATTTCATAACTTTTCAACTTACTTGTAGGAAATTTATTACCCACCTGTGATTTAATACTAGTTTTAAAATGAAGCAATGCAGCAATAAAAAGTTTAAGACAGCAATTTCCCTTATCATGTTTAATTTTCTCTGGAAATTATCATAAGTACTTTTATCTGAAGTGAAATCTTCAGCCAAGTTTTTTGAACCTGTTACAAAATGTAATTTAGGTCAGTTCCGTGATTTGGTTCATTAAATGATATTCCTATCATTTTGTCACCCAGAATATTTAAGTTTGTGTTTTCTGGGCAGAAATGTTACTGGATGAAGACCATAAACCTGCATAGAATGAGGATTTTGAATCATTGTGTAATATTTTCATATGGATATAGAGCATAGGACAGGAAAAGTTTCAGATTTGTCTATGTGTGTGTTTTGTATAGATCTTTGAGTTTAGTTTGCCCATGCACTTAGTGCACATTCTGGCATCTGACATACCTAACAGGCTGATACTAATTTGGAATTATACAGGTGCCTGGAGATCCTGGGAGTCATATCTTAAAGCTGGTGTCATTATTTGAAGTTTACCAAAGATGGAATGGAAATAAAATTATTAACCTTTCAGGTCTCTATGAATGTTTTAGATTTACTGTTATAGAATTTTGTACAAAGGGGTTTATTTCAGGTTAGTTTCATCCTTGGCAGTATGCCCCACAGATAGAAAACTGAATCCCCAGGGGATGACGCTGCCAGTTTCCTTTTAGCCTCTGAATCAGCCACTGGATGGTTTGGGTGCTTGCTTCAGCTTAAAAGAGGAGGAAATTGAAATCCAGAGCTTCCATCTTGAATCCAGGGTCGGTAAGTAGGCAGCATTGTAGGACCTGGCTTTGACATAATTTTTACATTCTGGTGATCACTCCTCATGTTGCTTATTCTGAACTCTGCTCTGAAGTTTTTGTTCAGGGCTCGGGACAGAGACCAAGTATTTCGTTCAGGTCTCTGCATTCTGCTCTAGGAGGACAAATTCCTCTTTTATTGGTTTCATAAAATTCATTCTTATATTGTCCAGAATCTTTGTCAGATAAACTCTTTGGTTACTTACACCGGAAAGTAAGATGGCGTTCAGGATATTTATTTACTCATTTCAACTGTGACATAAAAAATTAAAAGGCACCGAATCTCTATATTTTTTCAAGAGCTTGATGAGATAAAAATGTTGCAAAACTCCAGTGTTTAATTCTCCAATTTTCTTTCAGTTATCTCTAGGTGTGAGACTAGATGGACAGTAGAAACTGGGTTTAGTATTTCTTTTGTGGGAAGCGTGACCTTGCACAGCACCATTCAAGTGTTACTTAAGAGCATAAAGAACAATTCCATGTCTTGGACTGAATGTAAGCACTTTGCTCTGCAGAAAATTTCTTCTGAAACATGCAAATCACACAGTTGGTGTTTGATTTCTCCCAAGAAAGTTCTGCAACAGCGTAGAGTTGCCAGCCTGGCTGACTTGTGCTGGCTTGTTTGTCACTACATTTTTTGTGGCTTTCTAAAAGTCACATTCAGGACTTCTAGCCAACCCTTGTGCTGGAAGAGACTGGAGTGACTGGAAAAGAATTCCAAGTTGAATAGAAAATATTTAATACTTTCTAACTTTAAGAATTTAATCCCCAAATGCTCCACATTCAACAGCTTTAATTCACCTGACAACTGCAATAATTGAGCAAGGCAACCATGTTTGTACTCCACACTGAAAACAAAACTTTTTTTACTGCAAGAAAATCTGTGATGAACTTTGAATGGATATTTTTATGGCACCTTTCTGGAGTCTCACAGCTTTCTGAAAGTTTTATTGCCATCCTAGAAACTGTTACATTTAAAACCTTAGGAAAATTGCTTCAGAGGATTTTTTGCATGTAAGCTGACAAATACTTTTTTTGAACACCTGAATGTAAAAGGTAAAATTTTTCTCACAGTTTCTTCAGGAATCTTTAGTAAGTTACTTTGATTTACTGAGTTCTTGCAGAAGTCTCCACCTTTTAGGAAAGCCTTTCTTGGTCTCATTAGTAAATACTTTGAGCAAAGGCAGGATGACTGCCATAGATGTCTGTATGTGTGATTTATGTGTCTGTTTTCAGGAAGATGTAAGCAACTCAAAACTGAGTTAAAATGAAAACATGTAATTTTTCATATAAATTAAATTTCTGATTCGGTGTAAAATATGGCCCTAATTCTGCCTCCAGATGTTGATGTCAGCAGAATTAGGACATAAACCTCATAAATGGGTCTGCGAGGAAGGCAAAATGACTAGCTATCTGCTTGAAATTCTTTTGGGTTTTAAACTTTGGAGCTGTCCTAATGGTTCTTTTTTCCCCCCTGGAAATATATCTATGCCCCTATATGAAAGATAAGGATATTCGTGATTTACTGCTCTTCTCAGTATTTTGCACCACTGTCATAAGCACTTTCTTCCCATTAAAAAAAAACCAAACAAACAGGGTTTTTTCTGTAATTTGCTTTATTTTATGCTAATAAGAGGGGCTGTCATTAATTACCATTTTAATCACTATAGATATTTCTGGTAATGGCATGTTTTCTTTGCTGTCATATACTCTTAGAGGAAAAATACTAATTCATAAATACTCTGAATACATAAATCTTCTGAATTCATTTCCATTATAAAAGCACCAGTGTTTTACTTATTTGCAATGATAATAATAAAATTATAGATCCTACTCATAAAAAAATAAATGCCAGAATTATTTATTATTAGCAGAGTGCTTATGCCATCACCGTCATACTTAGGATCTGTGAAGAAACACTCAATATGAGAAAGCTGCAAACTAAAACCAGGAGAAATTATGCAGGAAATGGAGGAGGTCAAAGTAGTAGGCTTCAGTTTCCACTAGATATAGACATAAATTGAGCAAAACATCCTAAATCTCTAGAAATGCCATCCCTTTGAGGATTCAATCTGTTGAACTGTGCCCTCGTGATCCAAAGATGATTGTAAAAGTCATACCCACTCTACATACTAAAATCTGCCTCAAGGGGCTCTCAGCATAATCTAACCTCTTCTCTTTCGTTTTTGCAGAAAGATCAAGTGTGTCACAGATACACTAGATATTTCCTACCAATTCAACAAACTACCCAAGGCTGCCTGAGAATCTTAAAAAGGTCTTTCTGTCCAACAAATTACACCAGCGTCCCTCGATGCACAGATGTTGAAATTTAACGTGCAGGCAGTTATGCAGTTTTTATTCTAGGAAAAATCACATACCTGCAAGCCTTGTGTCAAGTTAACTCTTAGCAGCATCAGAAGGAAGTTCTGGAGGTCAGGAATGGCTGAAGTGGAACAAAGACACAGCTCCCTGTGGCGAATTTGTTTTCTAGTACCACAGACAGGACTCCATTTCCTGGTTCAGTGCAGTAGTCCAGAGACAGCAGTTACACATTAAATACATGAGCTCTTACCCATACGAAATGATCACCTACGCAGAAAAATATCTTCCCAAGAAGCAGGGGGGCATTCTTGCCTGGAGAAGATGTCTCCTTTGCTACCCCACACACCCTGTTACAGAGGCCCACTCCTGCTGCTAAGCCATTCAAGCTGGTGCCAGGAAAAACGTGAGGTCTTGCAATAACCATGCCCAGCAGAGGGGTGACTCTTGTTGCCTTCCTGTTGTTCTGAGTATGAACCCAAACAGATGCAAAGGCTCTGATTTTCAGTGGCATCCCTTTATATTTCTGATAAGTGTGTATAAGTGTGTGTGCGTGCACGGACGCCCCTGAACCCATAGAATCAAGACAAGGTGAAAGAACTGAAGGAAATCAGGGCACGCTCAAAAGTTGTAGGAACATTTTCTCCAAGCTTTTAATTATAATACCAAGTGTGTCGGTAACGGTGATAAAAAGGGGCTTCATCTTAAAGAACAGAGTTCACAGCTCAAGCTTTTAAAGTCCTGAGGGAATGACTGCTGAGCCAAAGCAGCTCATTCATCCTGCCTTCTCCCCACAAACAGAATATTTGATGGCTTAGTTTGCTGGTTAATGCACAGTGGCAAGGATAACAGCTTCCACGTCTGTGTGTTTGTTTGTTTCTTGAAAACCTTGGTCTTGAGACAAAGCTCCTGTGAACTCTCCAGAGAGCCAGGAGGCAGTGTGAGGTTTGGGAGATGAAACAGGTGGCTTTGTCATGAGGACCAGCTTGGATGGGATCTAGAGTGGAGGCTCAGGTAGAGGAGATATGCAAGGGAAGGAGGCAGATACAGACTATGTTCCACAAGCCTGCTCATTCCCTCTCGTAATTTATGTTGCAATCCACCTAAATCTGAGGGTTCACTCACTTCTGACCAAGTGAATTTGCTGCTGGCTTACAAACAGAAGTTATTACTAGTGTTAAGACATTTTTGATGCTATAATAATTTAGAAGAATATGAATATTTAGAATTTCACAGTTTGTTATTTTTCCTATAAAACTGGTTTTTTATGCAGAACAAATATAAGTTTTTCATACTTAAACTTCATGAGAATTTGTTTTTTTCTTGAAATATTTGGTTGGATTAACACATACATTTATTGAAAAAATATTTTATATTTAGATCTGTTTTTAACAGGGCAGTATAGAAAAATCCTGAAGACAGAAAAAACATAATGAATAAATATTTGCTGACAGTTTGAGTTTTGTTGTTATTTTATGAAGAAAAAACATAGACTCCACTGAAAAATCAGAGGACGGTCAGAAAGTTGATAATTGTTAAACCCTAACATTTTTTGTGATGCTACTCTCCACTATGAAAGTGTGGAAGTTTGGATGTAGCTGCTCAGAGTTTGCAAAATGATGTGTAAGATTGATATACTACCTGTGCTTAGTGATATGTTACCTGTGCTGGACTTTATAGGCTGGCACTCTCCATGAAGACATTTGGAAGATGCCTCCGAAGGAACAAACAAGAGCTGGGTTTAAATTCAGACGGGGAATTATGCAGAGAAGTGATGGAGATAGGAGCTGAAAGCATAAGATTTGCAAAGCCAGTCATAAGAATTCTCCTCTTTCCTGCCTGCTTTATAAATTTCTGACATTTAATGAAAATTTATTAGATTATTTTACAACCTAACCTAGGACCTCCCCCCATGCCATATGCTGCTTATCACACTTTATGTCAGGCTCCCAGCTACAGCTATATGAATATTACTCATTCCCTTAGAAAGAATGCTAATATCTATTTTGTCACAATCAATAAATATATAAATAAGTAGTTTTCTTAAGTTAAGTATAAAATAGAGTTTAAATTAACCTTTAAAAAGTAAAATGCTCTCCATTATTGTAGGTAACAACTTGTCTGAGCTGTCCAGAATGACTAATGAATGAGATAACAGAAATGCCTATCAACCCTTCATTGTGCTCGGCATAAAAGTTTTTCTTTTGTCTCTGAAGTCCCACAATAGCACCATATTCGATTTGAATATTAATGTTTTGCTCTGGAATTATTAATTTAAAAAGAAGTTTTCTTCATTTGATATTGTAAGAGAATTCACATTGAAAGATAATGGAATATAAAATAGAATGAGCAGCATTAGCCTAATAAATTATGTAGTAGGACATTAGAAAAAGTAAATACATTTACATGCACATTTACCCATGTGAGACTGAAAATAGCTATATTACATGCTGGTCTTTTTTATATATAACTTATAAAGTTACCAGTAAGCTACTTCACGCTTAAGGCTCTTGTCTGAATGCAACAGAACCATTCTGCCGATGTACCTGCTGTATTTTATTCATTTATCTGTGCACCAATCACGCACAAGTGATGTGGAGATCTGGTGGTTTAAGGAAGGTTGTAGGACACCACAGGATTCTAATGGACAACAGATTGGTAAAAAGGATGCTGAGAGGTTGATGTCCATGAGTTTTGAGAGTGAATCAGACAGTCCAGAGGTGACTTCCTTAAGAGGTAGTGCATAGTAGATGCTTCCACACAGTTTTTTGTGACCTCATAGGGGACATATTAATCATGTTTCAAATGTCCTCATTTCTCATGGTATTTTCTGCTTTCAAATATGTGTCAAAAAAACTTCTTATCCCCTTTTATACGTATTGCTTCAGATTTTCTTAAAAAAGGCACAGAAGAATCCAACCAGATAAGTTTTGTGATTTGGTTTACAAAGAAATATTCTGCTATAGTTTCAGATTAGTGTTACCAAAAAAAAAAAAAAACAAACCCAAAAAAACAAAACAAAACAAAAAAACCAAAAACAAACAAACAAAAAAAACCAACAAAACAACAAAAACAACAAAAAATCCACTTTAAATCAACTCTAAATTAAAATTTTAAAGAATTAATTATCCAGAAGCCATCAGGAATTTGGAAAGGTTAGCAGAAAAAAAAAAAAAAAAAAAAGAAGCCCCTCCCAGTGGCTTTTTTCCTTCAGCCTTCGTCAAGATAACTGATTTGTGATGATTTATTCAATATTTAAAATTTTCCTGAGGATGCATGCTGGGAAGATATGTTGAGTTCTGTCAGATGTTACATTTGTGTGTTTAAAGGGTGGCTGAGGACTGCTGGAAGATTAGAGTAAGAAAAGCTGAGCGTAAAATGATCTCTCTAAAGTGGTGATTCACATAGGAATAATTTTCATTTAAAAGCTGGCTCTGCACCTAAGATACACGGCAGCAGTCATTTCTCAATCCTGATAGCCCTCTTAACCTTATTATTGAATTTGAAGGATAACAGTAAGTGCCTATCAGACCAAAACTGATTAGCAGGACAAGTCCAGATATATCACAGGCTCCACATGAAAAAGCAGTCTTTGGTCATGATTAGACACGGGAGACCACATCATATTTGTGTAAAGACATTATAACCATGTTGTCATTCCATTATATAGATCTAAGTGCTTAGATTAGGATTCTAAATCTGGATGTATGCAGGGCTAAGATTCTGCTCTCAAGGATTCCTCTTGAGGATGGAGAGCTTGTGATCATTTTGATCTCATCAGGAGATGCTGCTCCAGTAATATTTCTAAGTCCAAAAAATTCTAAATACTGCACGTCATCTCCTATGTTAATTGATTGCACATAAAAATAAGGTCCAAAAAGAAGGTGCATTAATTATGTGTAGAAATATGAGGTCTAGCCATATTTTATTATGTGAAGAACCAAAGTCTGCTCAATTTTTTATTAAAGTTGCCAGTAAATTGTATTTCATACTAACTAGAGCAAACCAAACCAAAGAGAATTCAAAGCTGTTCTTGTCCTCTCGTAGGCACTGACAAATGGACAGGAGTCCTCTTTCTCTCTAGCATAATTGAATTTTTCCTTTTCTTCTTACAGTGAATATAATTTTTTATTGTTGGAAATTTCTGGCTTATTGAGATAGTGTACAATTTTACTTTAGGCATATGTATTTACTAAAATGAATGACCACTTTGTTTCCTGGGATTTTTACCAACTTTGGGGGCTAAGCATCAATGAATATAAAAAGCAAACAAGTTAATAATAATTTCCATAAGACTGCTGAAAAATAGCAAGCCATGTATTAATGTGCTAAGAAATGATTTAGGACAGAGCATAAATGCCTCTGTTTCAACTCTTTTGCAAAGAGAACTTTGCAAAATGAACAAATTTATCTAAGTTGATGGATAATATTTCATAGAACCAGCAATTCTCCTTGCCAGAGGATACAAGCCAAGTCTTTTTTAACTGAAATATTGTACAATAATAAAACTGTAGAAAGAAATTAGTGCTATGTCACTATATGGTGGATAAAGGCACAATGGAGGAGATGTTTAGGGACATGCTAGGAATAAAAATCATACAGAATGAAAAAACAGCCTGCATGATGTAGTATTTTTCCTTCTAGGCCAGCTGAAATGGGTAATTCAGCTGAAGACATAGCATACATTCAAATTATAGTAGCTACCTAAGCTCAGATTCTTATTTAGTTATATTAACCCATATAGAAATATAGTCCAGCTCAGATTAACACTGCTAAGGAGCACATAGGGGTAGAATCTGGCTCCTGACACTTGTAAAATTTTCTGCCGTATGGATGGTATTTTAGGTAACTCAGGTTTGGAATGAAGTCATCTTTTTGGTTCCCAATTCATAGTTTTACTTTTTTGACATTCTGACTTCTTTAAGGCCCATCACACCCTGTGTAACAAGGTGTTTCATTCTAAGGTGTAATTGCTGAGCATAACAAAGGTATGACTCATTTTATTTTAATACTTTAGGGTTTTTGCTAACACTCAGATGACAAGGGTTGTCACAATGTGTTAAATTGTAAAAATGACATTTGTTCAAACTCAAGAGGGTGGATAATCTACTGAGGCATCTGTGCCGTTGCCTGTTTTGATAGAAGGGTTCTAATAGTATATTTAAGTAATAACTCTCATCCTACAGGACTTCAACAAAACTTTTGTCAGGCCTCCCCATTCTGGAAATGAAATAATAAATGGGAAGTAATTGTTACTGATCCATTATGACGTGCAATAAATTTCACCATGTATATGTCCATGAAAATGTGAATTAGATAATTTTATTTATGAATTGTAAATTTTATGTATCTTCCTTTGGTGCTTTCCATCTGTTGGCTGTCTTGCTCCAAGGAAACTGAGAGAGAAAATTCTTGACATGTTTCTGTTTTCTAAAATTACCTTGATTTGAACAGTAAAGAATATTTTCCTTTTAAGTGAAATCTCTGATTTTCATGCAAACTGTTATATGATTGGTCAAAGCAAAAATAAGAAGTCTTAATTAAGACTTCTCTAATCTCAATCTAATTAAAAAGGCAAGGGTTTAAATCAACAGTATACAGAGCTTCCAAAAATTACCATCTGTCACAAGACTTTTTAGAATTCAGAATTTTCTTTTAAGTAGTTCTCCTTTGTCTTTAATGTTTTCCAAGAATAAAACTTGAAAATATCCTTTTTTTCCCCCCGAAGTTTCCTGGATACATTAAATCCTAAACAATAGCTTAGAGATTTTAATTTTTGTTGTTTTGTGTTACACATTGATAGTAACTTGCTTTACTCTTTCTTAAATTTGTTTCTCTTAATAAACTTGCTATCCAGTCACTGTAACAAGCAATTATTTCCCCTGATCCCTTGTTTCTCTTTGAAGATTCCTAATTTTTTTCTTCCTTGGTTATAATTAAAATGCTATGATTTTATTAGGTAGTTTTATTCCAAGATGGATCAGTATTTGTCTTCTGGAAAAAATATCTTTTGAGGTGTCTCACATCATGTGCCTGGGAAAGTTCACGTTGGATATATGAGAATATGCACAGTGACTCTTCTTTATCAAGAATCTCACTGAAACATTTTTTGGGAAAACTTTCCTATATGAAATCTTGATCCAGACTTAAAAATTTCTGACTTCCTGAATTACAGCATTTTTGGAAGCCATCTCCAGTAGTTCTTGCCTTGGTTACATCGGAGTGGAGTTATTCTTCACCATTTAACCACAAAGTAGGAGTTAAAAACTGTTCTTATTAGTGAGATGGAGAGCTACACAATGAAGATAATGACTTTATGTAAACTATATACTCTTGCATAAAGGAAATGTAAACAGCTGGACAAAAATTAAACTCCAACTGTAACAATTTAGAAGAAATTTTTATAGTTTTATAGTCTAAAACTTTATGGTATTATTCCTTTTCCCCTTGCAAGCCATTGGAATTTTTCAAGGTACTTATTGTTAGTATAATGCTAACTTTTGAAAATCAAAGTTATTTGTATGCCAGAGCCACAAGCTTTCTAATGATTTCTGAATCAAGTCCAAGAGTTAATCCTAACTTTAGTATTTCTAATTAATTAATCTTGGCTATAGCAATAGCAACCTGCAAAAGATGACATAGCTTTGGAGTTCATCTACATGCAAACAAATCCATTTTTATGTCAGAAATATTCTTAAAACTGGTGTCTAAAAATTACTAATGCTTTAAATTGTGTCTAAATAGAAATCATACTAAAAGAACCACTTAATTCTCTAAATGTAAAGCCCAAACTATGGTCAAGAGAAAGAAATACCTCAGAACGCTCACCTTTTTACAAAAGCCAACTTCAGGTCATTTTTTTTTTGTCAGTTAATTTAGAGAACTTTGAGTCAAAACAGAGTGCGTGGTGAATGCAAAATGCAATGGAGCTCTACCAACTGCAAGAGCTTCTGTTTACCTTTCTATGCTACAGCAGTAAATAATGCACTGGCAAGGTTAATCCGTAGCAAGGCAGGCTGCTTCTGAACGCCAAACAACCCAAGGGAGATCGCTTGCCAGTGCTTCCCTTTCGCTACGCTCGTCTGCCCGATGTGCCTCGGCTGCGCCGGTCGAAGGCAATCTCTCTGGGGACCTTCTCTGATCCCCAGAACCCTATCGCAGCCACAGCCAGCAGAGCCGATAGCAGCGTGAAGAGCAGGTGGCAATTGCGTAGAGAAGCCAAGCGGGGAGGACTCAGCAGCTCTGCATACCAACCAAGATTTATTTAGCTGATGGAGAGAGACTGAGTCAGGCCACCGGGAGTTTCACATAGAAGGATCGAGCGTCCTATGCTCTGCTCCGGGAGACCCCCCGAATACAGGTGACAGGGGGTTTCATACCCTCAGGGTCCCAGGGGTGGAGGCACAAACATGACCAATTGGGAAAGCCCAAGGGTGTGGTCCGGGGATGAGGGACAGGTTACACAGCAAACGGGAAAACAGGGAATGGGGGGATACACCTGTGAAGGCCCATGCATAACGAAATAACAAGGACCTTTCCAGAACTTGGGGCAGGGGTGAAAGGAGAATGACAGGAGAGAGAGGGAGCCTCTCGCTCGACCAGAGGAGGGGACAGATAATTGACAGGGAGAGTGTACAAGGTATAAACAGGGGTACATAGAACAAACCAAAGTACAATTAACTAATAAAAACCGCTGCATCACTTCCCCTCACAGCTACAAAAGCTTGCAGGCTCCCCAGCTCTCCTTTGGTTTCCAAGGATGCCTGGGAGAATACCAGGCAAGCCTGCAGATAGTAGGAAAAAACATTTTGTCAGGCTCCTGCAAGCTGTATTGTTTGGACAAGCAGAGTCTGGGGGTACGCCATGAAGTTTGAAGAACACAGTTTTACTGAGTGACTCTTCCCATGCAACACCGTTTCACCAAGCTCAGCTAAGTTCAGCTGGGCACGTCAAAATTTGTCTGAGCTTTTTACGTTGCAAATGCTGCATCTTCAGTGATATCAGTTTTAAATTAACATGTTGCTGTAAATTTCTGGGTATTGTTTCAGTCAACTTTTTAAAATGCATAGATTCCCTTTACAGAGTATGCTAATGGGTTATTGTTTTGAAGAGAAGCCAAAGGAAGTCTTAAAATGTCAAAGGCCCAAAATAATGGAAATTGCATGGTTTCACCACGTGCATTCAGGACTAGAAAAGAGATGTAGGCATACTTTAGAATAGTGAGAAAATTAAAATAAAAAGGTTTTTCAAAGGCATTAGCATTTACTTTAAAACTGTTAAAATTACTTGTTTATTTAAAAAAAAATGTATAAAATGGAAGTGATTCTTATGAATTAGATAGGAGCACTAGAGGAATTGTATTATAAAGATATTTAAACATGATTTACAGTGCAATGCAATAAATCGAATCTGTTTTGTGGCTTTAGATGATATTGGAGAGAGTATTTTCTCAATGAAGCTGAAGAAATTTGTCATGACTGCTAAGAGCCAAAATAGCAAATCATTATATTAAAACCATTTAAAAGAAAAAAAGTAATTGCTGATTTATTCAGATTCTCTATGAGTAACTGAAATTTTCTTCAGTATCTGATAAATGTATAAAACCATTAAGCTAATAAAAATCCTACATAATAAATGCAGAATAATTACAGCCAGAAGCATTAAATTAATTTATTAAATTGATTAAATCTCTTCTGAATCAATTTATGTTATAATGACTATAGTCATGTGATTAGGGTCTCTTAAAACAATATTTTATCAGACTATCTGCAGCCCAGCCAGGCAAGTGTTTCATCTTTAATTTTATTCTGAAAAGTTATGACAAAGAGAAATTTTTCACGTGGCTCATTTTTTTTCTGTGCTTTGAACCAGATCTTCAGTACCTTTTTTACTGCCACACTTTTCAAGTACCTCCTGTCCCAGAGTGCCTGGATGCAGAGGCAGCGGAGGTGAAAGGTATGCTGTGGAGACTGAGGATAATGCTCTGTCGTGTCACTGAGGGCTTTAGGCGTGACAAACCTTTACAGTATTTTAAAGGGTATTCTGGTCCAAAGGAATTTAATGGCAAATTCCTCCTGGATTCCAACAGGGCCAAAAAACAACTTAGCAAATGTTTCTGCCAGGTAGGAGTCTTTCACATCACCCATGACCGATGGCAGAGGAACTCAGTTTTGGCTGAGAGTCCAGCCCTATGGTTTTATTAATGGAGTAACACTTTAATCTACTTTTAGGAAATAAGTTGGTTTATTAGTTAATACTTTCTTGAATATTCTTCAATGAGGGAATTATAGGTAGGGCAACGAGGCACGTGTACAGGAGAGGAATTCTTTAGAAGTATATCTGTAAACATTCTTTGTCCAGGATGTTTTAGTTCAATAATGTCTATTTGAATTTTTTATTCTCAAGTCATCCAGAGCCTTGATTTCTCTCTTTTGATTCTTGAGGAATGCTTGTTTCTCTCATAAATAAGTGCATAGGGACAATGAAGCCTGTACCCATACACGATTATAAATGAATATGTCAGGATGTGGATTAAAAGATCTCCCTTTAACCAAAGTAAAGAAGGCAAAGTATGCAACTGAGGAGATCAAATTCATATAGAAGCACACAGTCTAAGCTGATGATTCATGATCAGCTTACATCATAGGAAACATGTAAGGTCAACCTTACTATGAACCATTTACAGCACAGAAATACTGATCTTTTCCTGCAGCAAATACTTCATTTTTTTTCTAGTTTAGAGGAACACAGGATGCTCCAAATAATATAATCCCATCCACTACCAAGTCCTTTCCATATTCTTTCCTTTTTATTTTGTGTGTTCCCACATCATTGTATAAAAAGTCTTGTTTTAGCTTATGAGCCAATTGCTAAATTTGATTATAGACCACTCTAGGCTTCTGATGTGTACAGACCAACAGAAATGCCTCCTCCCCTCCTTACTTATAGAGATGGCATCCCTGCACAGGGCATTTGCACTGCCAGCTCCACACATTCTCTTTTGTGGCAGTGAGCAGTTACAGTATATTTCCTGAAGATGGGATTCAATCATTACATTTGATCAATGTTCACTCAGGACCCCAGTTTTTCTTGCATTTTCTGGGAGATGTTTGACAACATCAAAGCTGAGTTTTCAGTCTCGTCTTAAATGTATTGAGCCCTCTTCATTCAGGGGATCTTCAAGGGATTCTCAAAGTTGTAAAATCAAGGGAAATTTCTAAGCAAAGGTTTTTCCAAAATTGTCCATGGGTATGTCAATATGTACTTAGATTATATTGGCTGGAAGAAGTGCCCTCAATGGTCTTTTTGCAGACTCCCAGAAGAAAGGGAGTTTTATTTAGCAAAAGCTCTAGAAGTGCTTAACTGAGCCCTGCTTGCCAAGCTGTTTTATCCACTCAAGAGGAGCAATTGAGCACAAATAGAAATTCTGAGGCTCTTGCAAGAGAATGGAGAGCAGAGGCAAAAAGAGATCATTTTTGGAGAGCCAATGTACTATTCTTTAATATACGTAAGTGCCAGGCATGACAATTCTGAGAGACCTTTCTGTAAATCTCTCTTTGTTTGTTGTGAAGGGAAAAGAAATGCCAAATAGCATCCACAGCAGGTAGGAGCAAGTGTGATAATGAGAAATCCCAATATAAAAATTGCATGGCTTCTGTTGAATTTCGACTGCACATGATATTAAAAGTAATTTACTCACATTTTTCATTACATAATGATAATGATTTTATTTGTAGAGCATAATTAATACATGATGGGAAGGTTCCTGTGGTTAAAATGCATTATGAGCTATCAGAGATGGAAACATACACAGCATGAGTTTTACTTCTTGGGATTTTTTCATTGTTTTTTCTATGCTCAAGTAGAGATTCTGCTTTTTAGCTACATTTTCTCAGTAAAATTAACATAGCTGGTAATACTGCAGAGAGAAGCAGCATTTTTCATAAACACAAAGCATATGATTTGAATGAGAGAGTAAACTTTGCATTTACAGAGCCAGTCCTTTGAAACAAGGTACTGTAAACAGAGGAATATGCATGCAGAAACACAAGGTTACTTTATAAAAACAAAATTACAATACACTGCCATTCTTCCTGTACTAACAGATATGCTATATTAAGTGTCATCTTTCACTGTCACTTCGTGAAGAAGCTGGGTGCACACTGGTTCCTAAGGTAATTTTTTTTATTTGCTGCTAGCTTTTTATTTATTTGACACATTTGACCATGTGGTTATTTGATAATAACATTTTAAGTTGCTATCCTTTCCTCATCATTTGGTAAAAGTGCCTTGGCTGACCGTTTCAGGCAGGTTGCCTTTTGCTCCTCTTCATGTCTGAGTGCTGCACATCGATTTCTGTCAGTGTGTTTGCTTCTCACTTTACTGACTGTCAGAAATAATCAGCTCACTGTCTCCCACTTATCCAGGTGCAAACAGAAGCTGCACTTTGTCATATGAACACCAAGGGATGAAGCCAAAAGTCTTAGACCTTTTAAGTAAAGGAGCATAAACAGAGCAAGATGCACACAGATGTATAAGCAAATGTTATGCTCAATAATAAATTCTGAATAAATTCTGCTTCACTAATTCACAATTTTGGCCAAGATTCCTCTAAGTATTAAGAAGAAGATCCCATAGACATAATTGGCTTTGTTATCGAGTGAGTGAAAACTATACAAATTCATAAAACAATTATTAAACTTTTAGTAACACGTATATGGTGTTCTAAAATCATTCTAAAGAGATGTAAAAGCCTGGCCCTCACACTCACATATTGTTTTGAATAAGGGATGTACACTGCATGGCTACTCAACTGTTTTCAGAGTTCCTTGTAATTGCTTAACACCAAAGGGAACCTGCTCAATGCTAATGTAAACACTAAATTCAGGACACTTATTAGTTCTGAGATGTTTTCATTCTGAGAATGTCACAGAGCCTCAGAGAATTAGCTTCCCTGTCTTACTGACAAGGGAATGATAAAGAGAGAATAAGGCTTCAGTCCCGCACCTCTGTTTGGTACTGTCATCAGGCAAGACATTTTCTTGGTTGAGCATCAAAGTACTCAAGCAAATCGTCTTTCTTACGTACTTTCTCAAGGTTATTCTTATGTAGTTAACATAAAAATATAGTGGAGTCCTATTGCTTTCATTGGTGGTAGCAACAAGCAAAAATACAGTGGTGTTAGTAAGGATAAATGGCCATAAATAACACCAATCTACTAAGAATTAAGTCAGAATTTAAATTGAATCGGTATTTTAATGAATGAATGATTCTGTTGAATTCAATTCTACTTTTCCCTCAAGGTTAGCTTCCTATCTATGAGGATTCCATATGCATATGCCTTCTTGTGTAGGAGTCTCTGTTCAAGAAATTGGATAACCTTTCTTGTTTTTCTTGCAAAAAGAAACACTCTGCAACACTGGGTTTAAATTTCTTGCCTGAATGATGCAGAAGTTATGTGGATAGTTTTGAGCATAGCTTGGGTATTTGCAAGCAGCCTAAGTCTAAATATATTCAATAAAATGTTGTGGTGGTTCTGTTAGTAAACAAAAAATATCTGTGAGCTTCTTGAAAAACACCCAGAAATGTAACTAGATAATGACTTTACTTAAACATACAGAACTTCAAATGTCACAGAGTTCTGCATCCATCTTCTTCTCATGGTCTCCCTCTTTTCCTATATCCTATCACTCTTCTGCCCAATATTTCTGATCCCTGCTGCCAAGAATGACTTTCCTACAACCTAAGAGGTTTTTTGACCTCTCCTGCTTTTGCTGACAGAAGATTTAAAGTGGCTTAGATACATCCTGCAGGGGAGGAAAGGTGAAAAGAAAGCAACTGGTGCTAGAATTGAGCACGTTTCTAACTGAAATTTTTGTGGTTTATGATGAATACAGAAGGAAAAATTCCCTAACTTTTCTTCAGCACGAGTCCTGAAGGCTGTACAGATATAAAGAAATTACTCTTGCTTTACATCCTTTCACAAATTTGATTCCATCATTTAGAAAATTAAAAATTGATTCACTCCTCCTCTTCTCTCTGTATGTGAAGACTTAAAGTGCAGTTGTTTTGACATGGTTTGAGACTATTCATTATCCTCATCATCAGAGTACAGCAAGATGTGGATTTTAAGGGGTATAAAAGTGCTTTAAGCATTGGAGGCCTTTTTTAAAGGAATCGTGTCTGTGTATTTCTACAAAAATTATAACAGAAGCAGTAGCCAAAACTGACCACTCTGTAGTTGTATTTTCCTTCCCTCTGGTTTACAGAACCATTTGCTGTATTCTAGACTTAGCACAACATACCAGTACACCTGGATCAGTATTGTCAGCATTTTCTCTGGATGCCTCAGCATATGTCAGATCTGTTGGAAAAGTCCAGGTTCATTCCCTCAGTGGTCAAATTTTTGTTGCTTAGTTGGTATTTAAATATCTACTTGCTGAGTTTAAATGCCATAAAATAATTTTTTGGTTCATTAGGATTTTTTGTAATAATGGCATATTAAAGTGATATCAGACAAATTTAAATAATTTATTTTTTTAATGAATCAGACTCAAATATTTTGTAAAAGCTATGAGCAAAATTAAAATCTGCCAAATAAACTCATTGTGGTACGATATTAATGCTTTCTTTTTCTTTTTTTTTTTTTTTTTAACTCCATGTATTTACACCTACAGCTAAGAAGTAACTTCTCTCTTGACTTGTCAATGATGAAAAAAAATCTATATCTGAGTCTGAAACTACCATCAGACTATCTTCCCAGGCCAGTTTGTCTGATAATTTCATTGATGTCTTTTTCCAATCTTCTGTTATGGCAACTGGAGGGATGACACTGTAAGATTGTGCAGCAGATAAGGAAAGATTAGGAGCTCAGATAAATTGGCCCTGGGATTTTGAAATCTCTCTTGTCCCCAGTGCATTGCCCACACTTAGTGCATAAGGCTAATAAAGTAGATTATCTATCATAATAGGTTATCTATCATAATACATTATCCATCAGTGTTTGCAATATTATTAATTTTTCAACTACTATCTTCTGACTAATATGTTAAATTTACCATGTTACTTCTTTTATAGTGATTTCCTTTCTGACTAGTAAAATGTCTAAGACAATCCAAATGTTACCCTGAATATTGACTTTTGCCGCAGGCTACTTAAAATCTCAAGCTTCTAACAAAACTTTTCTCACCAGTATCTACCATTTTGAACATTTCTTTATCACATGAGACGCTTTTAGAGTAGAATGACTAACAAGAAACAGATTGTTATATTCACTGTTAGCACTGGGATAATAGTGGGACAGGTGCAGGAGAAAAAGTTTCAAAGATTGTGTTTTGAAGCTACAGAATCACAGCTTCAGAACAAAATCAAGCCATTTACTACTTTTGTTTGTTTGACTGAATCTTGTCCTAAGAGTTTCTATTGTGCTTTTAACAAAATAATTTTGAACAGGATAAATCAGCATTTCTCAATTTGACCATGATCTTATTCCAAGTCTCCCAAGCATCACCTGATAGAAAAGGGCAATTTTAAGTGTGAGAATAACTGTGCAGAGCTGTAAAAAGAGGCAGATTCAGAACAGCGAACTGGCCCATGGCTCATTAATAATTTTTGTCTGTTTCATTCTTAAGTGCATAAAATAATAGATTTGGGGAAGATAAGGATATTTTTATCTGTTTTAAGAAAAAAATAAAGAAAGGATTGGCCCTCTACGGAAACAGAACACACTGAGATTGTGGCCATGACTACATTGGCTATGATTTTGGCAAGTTTGGGGGATTTTCTACATGAAAAGAAATCTCATAATATATTTGTTACCCACTAATTTGCATAGATATTAAAACGGTTTTTTTTTTGTTTTGTTATCCTCTGAGTTGTGTGTACAGCTGGCAGGACTGCAGCTTTTACCTGAATCACCCAAACCTTTCTGTCTGCCCCTCACAGAGTGAAAAGGTTTTGCCTAAGTCGCACAGTCCATTGCATTCTGTAGACGTGCTGAAGGTGGAGCCTGTGTGACTCCATTACTCACACTCGCCCCACAGCAGGATAATTGGGACCTCGTTAATGAGCCTGAGGAGACTGGAAACGTTCCAAAACCCAGGATACCTAATTAATAGCAGTCAGCAGTAGCTGTCTTGTAAGAACGCTCTAAGTCAGGTTCTGAGACTGGAGTTAAGGGATCAGACTATCCCTTTTTCCCTCCTCAACCCCCAGAGGCTTTTGTGGAACAGATCACATAAGCATAAATTTTGACCCTAAATGGAAAGGTAGTACACTTAAAGTCCCTTCAAATCACTTTCATGTAAAGAAATTCAATTGCATAATTTTATATTTATGCTTTTTTTTTTCCAATTCACATTAAAAATCCCTAGTAATAACACAATTTAGTAAAGCTTTAAAGCATCTATTTAAACGGAACAGGACAAACAGAACGAAAAGTGTAACCAGCAGGCCAAGGGAGGTGATTCTGCCCTCTCTTCCACTCTCATGAGACTCTGCCTGGAGTATTGTGTCCAGCCACGGGGCCCCCAAAATAGAAAGGATGTGGACACCTAGGAAGGTGTGAGCAGGGAGGAGTGCCACAAGCAATAACAGAAGGCTGGCACACCTCTGCCATGGACACAGGTGGAGAGAGCTGGGGCTGTTCAACCTGGAGAAGAGAAGGCTCTGGGGAGACCTCACAGCCCCTTCCAGTGCCTAAAGTGGCTACGAGAGAGCTGGAAAGGGACTTTTTATAAGCGTGTGTAGTGACAGGACAAGGGGGAATGGCTTTAAACTAAAAGAGGACAGGTTTAGGTTAGATATTAGGAAGAAATTCTTCACTCTTGGAGTGAGGCATTGGAACAGGTTGCTCAGGGAAATTGTGGATGCCCCATTCCCAGCAGTGTTCAAGGCCAGGTTGAACAGGGCCCTTGAGCACCTGGTCTAGTGGAAGGTGTCATGGAGACGTGGGAATTTCCTCAGCATTTTTACTATTACCTTTTGTGGGACACAAAAGAGAGGTCTTCATTACCAGTTCTGAAAAGAGTTGTCAACTTCACTCACAAAGAAATTTGATGGTATTTTTTACCATCAAACGGGGAAAGTGTGCAACGGTGGAAACGGTGGTAGGCTGGAAAAGAAGGCAAAGGAAATGCTTGCAACGTCAAGACTATCTATGATGACATTTTAGTATTTGGAAAAAAGAAATTGTACTTGCATGAGAAAACACTGTCCAAAAAAAGAGAATGTAGTAAATACTGTGCATTTTCCTCCTTCCGGTTCCCAAGGAGATGTGGTTTTCCTTTGGTTAACTCCTCTGTGGGGGCTATGAGTTGGCTTAGAGACCAACACTGGTGTGAGATGATAATAGGTCTGAAGTGGTGGACAGTTTCTTAGGATGCCACTTGTACATGTGAGGGAGTTTATTGTTATAGATTTTAATGATGCTGAAGACCTGATAAGACTGAAATCTTTGTGGTTAATTCACTTTGCACTCTTCAGCTGCAGTCCGATATGCTAAAGACAACTATTAGTGATAACTCTTCCCTTTATTACATTATTCATAATTTAGGTCGGTTGGGACAAACCTTTCTTCATATTTTCGTGTACAGTCTTATATATTGAGTAGAGTAACAGCCTGGAGGGACAATTAGTATGTAAACAATAAACCACATTGAAAGGAAACATGGCCACAACTGCTCTTTATGGAAAAAAACTAATTTTGTGATGATTGGCAGCACGATGGTAATATAAAATAAATTGTAATGAGTGATTTAACAAGAAAAATCAAAGTTAATAGCATACCTAATAACTGAGAACATAATTTAGGAGAATTAATATGTTTCAGAGGGTAACAAACAGCTGCATTTTATTATTTATGCAAGAGTTATTGCTACACGCAATGTTAATTAATAATCACTTGAAGTAATGGGATTAAAACTTGACAAAAATCAAGCCAAGTGAGTTTTAAGCCATATTAGTAGTGGCATTTCCCCCTCAGATTTCTGACTAATGAGGCAGAAGGATAGCATGGATTTGTAATAGTTTCTATACATATGTAATTATATCTGAACTCTTGGACACAGTGAGGGGATATTGTACAACAACTCATTCCAAAAAGTGGGAAAAGATGAAAAAAGCAGACAGGGTGGTGAATATTAGCAGTGCCTGTTGACCTTGTGTTTAAGTGCTATTATTGACTTCATTGAGAATGAGAGAAACTATCATTAAACCATGATCCATGAAATCTCTTAGGCATATGAATAACTTTAATGAGCAGTACCTTAAATACTTTAGACATATGTGCCCAATTAAAACAACTGTTGAGGTCAATCCAATTGTGTGCAATCTGTTTAAAAAAATTTGAAATTATAGTAAAAAAATTTGAAATTATAGTGAAAAAATAAGTATAAAAGAATAAAACCATTTTTTTAAATAACGAGGTAAAAAATAACAAAGAATATGTTGGAAAGAATTGTGTTCATGGACATGAAAAAATGAAAGATCCTTGTTTATCTGTGTTAATTTATTTTCAAGTTTCTGAAAGCCAAAATAAAAAATGGAGGAAAAAATGAAAGAAGGATTCTATTAAAATTGTTTTTGAAATCAATTAGAAAATCTAGAAAGAAGTGAAAACAATTTTCCACCTACATTCATCTACCTAGAGTTGGAAACTTTGGCTTTCAAATATTTTGGATTTAACTGGTTTGTGAAAGATTTTTAGGCGCTTTTATTTCTTTTTCTGTAATACCGGTTTTTAATAGAATTGGAACAGTAGTCAAGCTGACGGAGTGTATATCCGGCAATTCTGTATTTCACTCAGGTTTTCACGTGAGTTTGACTGAAGTTGATTGCCAGTGCTTTGCAACGGTGATGAAACAGAAGCAGCACCACAAAGAATGGATCTGGAATGATAAGCTGACCATTGGATCAAAATTTAACCCTTCCACACACAGCCTCTTGTCAGGCATAGCTTCTTCTACATGCACCGAGAGGGCCGTACCTGGCATGGCTTTCCTAGGCTCCTCTCTGTCTGGCATAATCTCCCCCTTTAAACATCTAGATTCTTTTTCAATCTGGTCTGAGCTTTCCACTCTGCTATTTATTGATTCTTTACAGTCCCTCAGAGCTTTTGCAAAATATATTTTCAACACAGAAATTAAAACTAAAACTTGTGCTGGGAGAGCATTAAATTATTCAGATTGTGGAAGGAAAATTATTTCAGACACCTGGTGTTCAGTAGGAGACCGTGCTGAGATGAAAGTTTAGAAGGATCAATTTGAACATTGTTTCCGAAATTCAAAATGGTTACATTTAGGTCAAAATGACCCTGAATGTACTTTAAATAGTCACTCTAGAATTAGAAGGGGATGTGGGGGGGCGGGGGGAAGCATAAAAAGGCTGTTGGAGAAAAAAATATTAAGATATTTTCCTCACTCACCAGACAACATTTTTGGCCAAAGTCCTGCAATTCCCTTTGTGATGTGTCTGATTTTGATTGCTGCCTTTTTACAGAAGGAGCTGAGTTAGACACACGTGGTGTTTCGGACAGAGAGTTACTGTAAAAAGAGTGGTCAGAGCCAATGCATGAGGGAAGTATTGGAATGGGAAAATTTACTTCAGATTTCTCTAGACAGAGAAAGGACTAAAGACAATTTTCAGCAGAACCACTGAGCAAATTTCTGTGATATTGTTCATGAGGAATATGTTCAAAAAACATAGAAATTACATATGCTTAGCCTTTGAATGTCAAAATTACTATTCAAAAAGTAATTGCCGTGAAAACCGCCATTAGACATTAGAACATCTTGAATGTGCCTTCCTATAACTACCCACGGTAGTCTCCTTTGCACTGCCATTTATTTTGAAATTTTATCCTGAATATTTCATTTTAAAAGTGTTTATCTTCTTTACAGCAAAATAAAAATTCATCACAAGTTCCTGTGGGGTTTTTGTCACCATTTTCCTCCTAATTTTTGTGACATATTATCTTTCCAATATAACATGATTTTTAAAGTCATGATTTAGTATACAGCTTTTAAGAAAACAAAAGCTTGTGACTCTCCCTGTGGACTCTTATGCATATAGAACAAAGTAGCAGGGCCATTTCTAGTATTAGGAAATGAAATTTGTGTGAAGTTGTTGTCAGAGTTAAAAACAAATGGTGATTACTGTTATTTTCATTTCATGTGTAGCCACATAATTTTTGGTACTTCTGGTAAAAGTGTTTGGGAACTTGAAAGTCCAGAAACATATTGATCTTCCTTTTGTTTAATATTTTCAAATTTTTCCTCTGTTAGATAAGGCAGGCACTTCTCCGTCTATTTCCTAGCTGAGAAAATAGAAATAATTCACCTTCCCTAAAGTACTAGAGAGAAATTTGACTCGGTAAATCTTACTTTATGTGAACATTTTGCATTGCTTTAGAAGATCTGGCTAGGATTCATCAAAAGAAATTAGGAGAGAACATATGCAATACAAGGAACTGGTACTTCATGTAATGAGCACTTAAGCTGTAGAAGTTTTTGCTCAGAATGTTCTGAGTGCTAAATGCCAATACAGGTTTGAAACTAACCTAACAACTTCATAATGGGAAAAACCCAGTTGAGGGTCATTCAAAATAATAGAAGCACTTTCAGCTCTCTCAGGAGTACTCCTTGAACTGTAGCTTTTCAGGGGACAGGAGACCATATGGTGGCTGTGTTGCCATTGTCTTTTCCTCATATACTTCCCTAGGCAGGCACAAGTGAGAATTGCCAGTGAGAACACACTAACTTGATTTACTTTTAACTAAATGAAATGCTTTTCCTCTTAGTTTCTTAGGAACGATAAATTTTTAGCTCATAATACAATTAAAATAATATCTCTGCTAAAATTAAAGTATAACAGTGTTCTGTGGTTGAAAATAAAAGTTTAATTCATGCTTTAGGGGAAAGCAATTGTTTGTTGCTGAATAATTTAATATCCAAAAGTTGAACAATATTCTCTAGAATCACTTCTAGATTAACTTTAGGCTACTAGATTATTCTATTTTCTAGATTAAATAGTATATAGAACTTAAAATTTAGTCCAAGTTCTATTTTAGTTAGATTGATAATGTAAGTCAATGATATCTTCTTTTTCTTCAAATTTGCTCCTGGATGGATGCCACCAAGCAGATCAGTTGCAAAAAGTCACAAGAATTTAAAAATTCATTTCCCAGAAATGGAACTTTTGGAATTCACTTTCTATGAAAATTACTGTTAATGAATATTTTTGATAATGGAAAAGATCCTATCTAAGAATGAGTCCTTTCCATTTAGCAAATGATGCAGCAATTAGTTAAAGTAGAGAGTTCCTATAAGGATATTGGAAGCCATATAACAGTTGTTCTACTAAATTGATCTAACTTGTTAAATTGATGAATCTCTCAGGAATTCATTTTAATCCAGTGCTAACACTGTGGGAACATTTCTGATGACTATTTCATAATATGCCATGGGGCTGTCATTACTTTGTAAGTCTTGCAAAGTCTGAACTGTGTTCTCTTTCCTTTTTGTAAGGAGAAAACTTACAAGGAAAGTCCTTCCTTAAAAAGCACATGATTTTTTTCTTTGAGGTATAGGCATTTAAAAATTAATCTTCATCACAGCACTCAGTACTTTTAATTATAAAGATATTAGGGGGCTGAAAGGACAAAAAACTTAAGAGTTTAAAGAAATCAAAATAACTCTGCCCAGCTGAGAAAAACCCCATATGATATGCTGCTTATATTAGGAACTTTTCATTTCTCATAACAGAGTACTACTGATGAATTTAACAGTACAGAGAATTTCAATTCTCAATGCATTACTCAAAACACGGTTTTTCTTGTTTAATGCAAACATTCCAGTGCAGACCCAGACCCAGAGAAGAGGAATTGAGCAGAAATCCCATCCAATTTCACAGCAGGGAGCCCGCTCGTGCCCTGGACAGGCAGCGAAGGCGAGTTTGGCTCTGTCCCTCCGACGGCAGGGCTGGGAAGCAGAGCTGTGCCCCGCGCTGACCTTCACTGGAACATCCGTGTCGGTGGCAGGTGGCCGCTCTCAGCAGGTGCTGCGCTGCTCTGACACCTCACACCCCGCGCAGGTGCCAAGTGCCAGGGCTCTGTGCTAGCTCCAGGTAGGGTTGGCCTCTGGGAGGGACCTGGCTTTTCTTCAGCCAGAAGAGCCAGCTCCAGCAGTTTCAGATGAGTTATCACCAGGGGCTTGGTGTGGAACCAACCTCCTTCTTTGTGCATTGGGGAAATTTCAGCTGAGCATTAAAGTATCGCTCTCCAAAAGCGAGCTGAGCTCTTTGCTCTCGGGAACTTCAGAGCCCTGAAACACTGAGAGGCTTGGTTGCGTTTTACCTGACACCAAATATTCCTATTTTCCACAAATGTTCCAGCAGAACTGATGAAGATTTGATGGATTGAGTCAATATTTTAACTTTGCAGAACATTTAGTATGATCACCGACTGCTTCTTCAACCCACATTAACCAATTACTTTTTCACAATATGCAAGATAATCATGTCAGAACTAAGAATGAAATTACCATCAGTGATAGTCCCAGACCTATAAAAAGAGGTTGCATTTTCAAGAAGGAAATACAGCTTTTGGGGTTTTCACCTTTCTCTTTGATCATAGTGACCTTGTTTCCCCACTGATTTCAATTTTTGATTATCTTGAAAAACTTGTAAATTATAATAAATTTGGTTTTATTTATTACTTCCTTCAGAACATTTGATGCACAAAAACTTACTGATACTTTTCTATGCCTATTGAAATATGGTAAAATCAAAAGTTAATTGTAAATTCTATATGCTTAATCACAAATGTAGTTACTCTCAGGAAAGGTAATAGTCACCATCTACTTCAATAGTTTTGATAATAGTTTTGTTAAAATATTATGAAAAATCTTGTTTTTCTCTTTGACAAAGAAGCTTTCAAACAGTTATGTTTCCCAGTACTCTCTTTACCCAAAACTGTATTTAAAATACATTTAAATATTTTAGCCAATTCTAATCCCAGTCCAGTGGTTTGATCTACTTACATTTATAAATGGCTGTTGAATTAGGACTTTGTGATGAATTATTTATGCAAAATATATTTACATTCTATTTTTTTTCCTTTTTTCCCTCCAGACATGTATGTATCTATAGTTTGCATGTATATAGAGAAGGAAGAGTAATAGTTTGACACAGACCCTGAAGTACATGAGCTGTTCACCCCATTTAAATAATGCACAAATGGGTTCATTCCAGAGGTCCCTGCCATTTCTCCCATTTCCCAGGAATATCTATGCACAAACCTGTTCTCTCACTAATTAAAAGGCAATGAAGTCTGAATTCCCTGCCTGTGTGCTGATTACTGAGCCTTTACTCCTCTATGGACTTCAAATACCTTTTCTGCCCAGTGTTAGAAAGTGAAGGTTTGTAGTCTTTTGGCATAGAAAAGGTATTTAGCAATTCTAAAGTGATTTAACTGAAAAATTCTCCAAATAGATTTCCATAAATGTTACTTAATTCTTAAATCATGTTTCAAGAATTATCTGGGACGCAATTTGAATGGAAGATTTATAAAGACTATGATATAGCAACTGACCTGTTAGCAATTAATGATTAGTATTTCTCGTTCATGTGAATGAATGAAAATCATAGCTTAACAACAACAACAACAACAAAATGTATCATGTAACTCTTATAACTATCTTGTAACTATCTCCTTTTTCTCCACTATGTGTTTCTCCACTGTACTGTCACTTATTCTTGCCTTACCACTTCCCTGTGCAGGTGCCACCAAGAGCAATAGACAAAGCACTACTGATGTGCATAAAGTAATGTGCATGATTCCCATCCTTTCTTTTATGGTCTGCAACAACACTGCAAGAAAAATCAAGCCACAATTACTAAAACTTTTGACCAGTGTTACCATGGCAATAATAATAATAATGATGGTAGTTTTCCAAGCTCATAAAATAAAAAAAAAAACCAAATTAAAAGTTTTTGTGATTGTTGGATTGACAGTATTCCTTCATCCTAGGACAGTAGAATACAGAAAATATGGCTAACAAATCAGCCATATCTCACTTTGGATTCTCTCTAGACCACGGCACAATTACCCTCTATTTTGTACTTTGTACTTTAGGAAAAGTGAGAAGGTTTTTTTTAACTTCAAATGTCCTTTTGAGTTGAAAACACTCTTGTCCAGAAATCTGGTCCAAGAGGAGAAGGGCAAATTGCACCCATATGTAAATCTTGACCCTCCGAGAAATGTTCTGTGGAGTCCAAAAAGGGCGCACCCTGTCCCACCTTCTCTCCACCTCTGTTGGTGTGGATCGCAGAGACCGTAAGTTAGGGTTTTGAGGAGGAAGTAGCAGATGGAAGGAATTTGATTTCTGCTTTCAGATGAAGGGGGAAAATCTCTACTTGGAGGAAGTGGTCTCTTTGGGATACAGAGTACATAATCTGGGTTTGCATGGCTTGAACTCTTTTTGAATTATATAATTTTATGAGGTTGGACTCGATGATTTTGGAGGTTTTTTCCCAGCCTTAATGATTCTATGATTCTATACTTAACTGTATATTTGAATGAGTCTTAGTTCTTTGCTACAAAAACAGTACATGTGTCCACAATCTTATGAAATGTCCTAAAAGAAGAATTAACAATTTTTTTTTTTCCCCAGCAACAAAACGGTCATGTCCAGTGGGATATGTTCTTCCTAAGCGTGTTAAAAGTCTCTGCCAGATGCTTTATTCCTTTAACATTTGCAAAGTTTTTTGTTTCTGTTCTCATGAGTACCACTGTTATATTTAAAGCTGGAGAGGGTAAATGTTGATGCAAACTCATTTCCATCAAAAATACCAAGCCGATCACAAAGTAATCTATAAGCGAGCACCCCAGGCTCCAGAACACACATTTAGTCATATTCTGTTTTGGTTTGTACCAAATGACAACCCAAACTGTGTTGAGAATCCAGAAGGTTTGAGCTGGTCACAGAAAAGAGACAAAGCTTGCTCCAGAGTAGATTTGAAGGCAGTAGAATGACATATAGTTAAAAAGATAGAGCATTATATTTATATGCTTATGACCAGATTTTTGAAGGCATTATTGCACCTGGAATTCAAACAAAATGCCAAGGCAGAGAGTCAGGTGCTTATTATTACTAATTTAAATGGGGGTTAAGCGCTTTTCAAAACTACATTTTCTCAAGTGCTTTTTTGCACCATAAAAAAACCAAAAAAAACAAACAAATAAAAAAAAAAAAAGGTATTAGACATCCTGTCAAATCCCAAAAGTGACCTCCTTGCAGCAATTCCTGTGGGTCATCCTCTTAGCAAGACTGGGCTGGAAGTGATGCAGTCAAGCTTGTGTAAGGTGTGTATTGGTGAGTGGATATATTTTCTTACTTAACATGTAAGAATTTTTTAAAATTATTTTAATACTCTAATTTGTTACCCTGATTTTATTGTAAAGAATTTTCCTCTGCACCTTATTCCTTTATTCATATTCTTCTTTACTAAATTAGTGTAACAGACTTACAAGGACTTTACTGCGTTTCCATCTTTTGAATAATTTTATCTGTAAACCCATCCTGTTTAATTCTCTCTCTGTTAAGTTAATAAAATTATTTTAGAGATTTTGTCCTCTTTATTTTAGTTTATGCAGGGACCTGGAGTATAAAGCTGTTAAAATTATCGGTAAACTGTGTCCAATGATGCAATATTTGTTGTTTATGCATCTCTTATTTTATAATATTCACAACTGATCTTTAGTCTTATTTTTTCTAAAGATAATAATGGAAATTAAGCACAAAAAGATGACAAGATTGTCTGGGGTCATGGGCACTCTAAGTGCTGAATGAATTTAGGCATAGGTGAAACTAAAGGTTTCTGGTTTGGGGTAATCTACAACACAGGTTTAAGTAACTCATTTCCTATTTTAGACAACTGTCAGCATCTTGGCCAAAGGTTATATTTAAACAAATGAATTGAAATAATTTCCTTTGGATGTTTTGATTCATTTATTAAGACAAATTTGTTGGGTCTCTGGTACTTATGTATGCTTAAGGTATTGTATCATTCTAAGCCCTTCTGTTATTACCAGGCTTACTAAATGCCGTGGCTGGCATTGGTGATGAAACATAATTGTGGTGAAAGAAGGTCAACAGTCTCCTTTTGAAAGCTGTGGTACTGGATGAGAGTTCATGTATTAAATCCTTTACTCAAAATGGTCAGCTGTTACAGGATTTTCAGAGTCATGTTTTGTCCTCAGAAAGTAGCATACAGCCTGGACCAAGGAATATTTCACTGAACATTTAATTTTCATGGCTCATTTCTGAAACTTATAATGGAGATATTTTCTTTGTTACTTGGGGTCTTTTTTATGTTTTATTATGCTCTCATTTTAAGGACTGAGAAATGAGATTTTCTCATATGCTTCTAAACTCAAATATTGATTCCATAATGTTGTTCACTAAAACCTTTTATGTAACAATATCTCCATGTTCTGCTGCTTGAACATCTGCTGCTGAAATCTCTCCTACTGAGCATCCTTCATTGCAATGCATTTCTCTAAGAGTCTTGATTGATTGACTCAATTTGCTGTATTGAAGCCTTGGCTATCTTGGCATCCTGGACAAGTCCAGTTAACTGTAGAGGCTTACAGTCTTAAGTTTAGACTTGCCCCAGTAGTCATATGTTATTTTCTAGTTTATTTTTCTCTTTCTCTCAGGCTAGAAGATACTGAATTTTACTACTGAATAGAGTTCACTTGTACCTAGAAAGCTGTGGAGATAATAATAATACAATTTTAGTGTTGGAAAAACCTTTCTCTTTCTGTAATTACAAGGCTATTGAATGTATATTTATTATACCATTTAAGTATGACTCTTATATTGGCAAAGCAGAACAGAAATGTGGAAAGTTATGTTGTTTCAGGAGGATACTAAAGCACAGTGGTGATTCACACCAGAAAAATGACCCCTTCAGAGCCCAATTCAGAAAGAGCTTAAATAAAAGCCATTCTGCCAACTGCTCACCTGCTGCAGATTTAGCTTCCCACTCCGTATGTCCTACGCAAAAGTCAATATATTCTTTGGATAAGTGTGAAGGTGTTCAGCTAATCACTCCCACATAAGAAGAATTAAAAAGAATACCACATTGCAATTAAAAACCACTTCAATAGAAGTTTAAGAGTACGTTTCATTTATTAACTTCTCAGGACTCTTTTGTTACACTTTCAGTTTGTGAAAATGCCATGGTCTCTACAGAAGGGTAACACCCTTCCCTAGAAGGATGGTTCTTAATTCCACAAAGGACATTAAAGACTGATTAATTTTAGAGCTAGTAACCTTTTTATATGGATATCCACATGATGTGACTTCTTTCTGTCAAGTCCATCACAAAAAAATTTTGCTAACCTGATTCCTCATAAGCAATGAATAAAATAGTTTAGAGATTCCACTGAGGTAGATACATTGCTTTTATTTAAATGAGTAGCTATAAATAATTTTTTATGTTATTTACCATCTTGAAATTCTTAGAACTCATAAATGAACTTTATAATCTGCAGTAGCTGTTATATGAGTGCGAATGATTGAAATGCTATTATATTCTGTAAATGTAATTTTAGCAAACACAATCGATCATTACTCAAAGCAAAACTTGATTTTCTGGAATCTTAGTTATTTGTCTGAAACCTAGCTGGAATTTACAGACTATAATTTTCCTCCCAAATGATTTGTTTGTGCTTGGTATTAACAGGTCATTAGGAGTCTCTGTCAGCTTCCACAATGAGTTAAAACACAAACATGAAACTCGGCAAGTGTGTTCCAGACTGACAACATGCATGTTTATATTCACACTGCTGGATGTGCTTGAGTGCAGGGATGTCCCCTTGTGGGCAAGGCTGTGATATTTCCTCCCTGCACAGAATTTTTAGAGGAGATAAATCTATGCCTTGAGTCTTCTCCTCTAGAGCTTGCACTGATTGCATACTTGCATGTAAATGGTGTTCAGTGGGAACTTGGGTGGATGTCAAATAGTTGTCTCCAAGAGTAGAAATAACTGAGCCCATGTCATTGCCATCTTAATTTTGAGTCTCTGGAGTCTTTAAAATTAAGCTAAACCCCATGACATGTGTCTTGACTGTAACTGTAATTTAAATCTTGATTCTTCCTCTCAGTTTCATCACTCAAAACATGACTACTATCTTGGCATTTGTATTTTGCCTGGCAAGGCCTCATGACTTAGAGAGGAGCATAGAACACCTAATTAGAGGGGCATCTGTCACCACTCCTCCTGTGCAAGGTAAGGGAAAAGAGACTCAAGAAAATACGTTCATGAAAGTAAAGAAGGTAGATTTTGTGCTGCTTGAGCTGCTGATTCCTCTTAGGATCCTTAAAATGTGGGTGTAAAACTTGCTGGAATTCAAGATACTGTGTTTTAAAAGGCTCTGTCAGGTCCTCCACATTTAAAGAGCAGTGAATATATGGGATGGACATGAAAAAGGTAAATGTGCTCCTGATAAACATTTTTTAGTACTGAAGCTTCCTACTTGGTCAGCTAATGGAATACCAGTGACATCCTGAAATAATTAAATGTTTTATTAAGTGGTCCTCAGTGCTATAAAAAATATTTATAAAATTAATTTGAAGGGTACTGTGGCCTGTTAATGTCTTCACTTCTGACATATTATCATTATACTGTTCCACGATCTAATGAAAGAATATAAACTAGCACCAGGACTAGAGAACTACTCCTTAGCAGGATTTGAGAAAAGCTTTTTAATTAAGTTGACTTTGGAGAATAAGAAAAGGACTGCTGTTTCTAAAAATGAATAATTCTTTTTATTCTCTGGATGTACGAAGATGTTTTGTATAGGAAGAGAAAAAAATTCTATTAAATTGAGCAAGGAGGAGCCAAGAAAAGCATTAATAATATTGGTCTGATGACCAGGAACATTTTAAAAAGTGTTAAATAGAAATTTAGGTGTATTTATTGAGGTTTACTTCCCCAAATTTTCATGGCTCCCCATACTATAAAAAATTATTTACCTATTATTTCCTCCCTTTGTCTGGGTGTTTTCTGCCGCATCCTTGCAGCCTGCACCTCTGACTCCTCAGAGATGTCCCTCTCCAGAGTACTAAATCAGCACAAAATGTGCCACTTTTGGTCATTGCTGTGTTGGGGCAGCTTTCTGCCATGCATGGGCACCAAAGTTATCCAGGACAGGGCAAGGGATGCAGGCAAAGGAGCTCACAGAGTCCAGGGGGAGGTGTCAGCATGGGAAGATTCATTCTTGGCTCGTGAACCGGGGGAACATCTGAACACTTCTCTAGAGACTTCTTAATCAGGGCTGAAATGTCGCAGAGATTATGCTGGAGGTGAAGTACCTCCCGGAATCATTTTGGGCTTCATTTTGCTGCCACTATTAATGCAGACTGTCTTTTCCCAGGAGGGGAATATTTCACTTCAGCAGGATTATCGCTTTGAAGGAGTGTTGCTTCACACAAGTGGTCCTGTTTCAATAAACCTTGTTTGACAGTGAAGGCTGCAGTTTTCTCCTGTGCTTTCTGAGACTGCACAAGGATAGATGTATCCGGGCTTTTTGCAGTTCTTCCTGTCAGATTAATTTCAAGGAATTGGGAGCATTAAGAACTCCTTCACTTAAAGAGCACTGGTAAGGATTTCTGTCTCCCTCTCTTCCATGCCTCTAATAATTGCCTAGCTCCTGGTAGAGGACTGTAGACCACTAATGCTGCATTGAGATAGCAAATTGATGATGTCCCTGAAGTACCTGTGCAACAGAGAGGAGAGGACAAGCCGCACTGGGTGAGGAAGCTCCCAACTTCTCTACTCCTTGGAGGGAAGGGATACTTTCACCCAGGTTAGGGACTGGATGTAGGGGAGGGCAAAGAAAGGAGGCAGCAAAGCTCCAAAGCACAGACTTCATGCTGAGTAGGGCATGAAGCTCTTAAGCGCAGGAATTAATAATTTTCTGAGAAAAAATATCAGCTGTATATCAGTGTCCTTACCTCTTCAGGAGATGATAACTCTGCCAAAAACTCATCAAAATATATAGATAATTTCCCCATTGCTTTGAACTCTTCCATGTTATGTGCAGGTTTGTATGTCAATGGACCAGGAAGGTCAGCCCTAAACTGTGTGTTCCACAGGAACATTTGTCATGCTGTTAAATAATAACCTGTACTGTGGAAGAGCCTTTATTTGAATTACGTCCATACATGTTAACTAAAACTGGACTGTTCTTTCTGTATATATTAAAGAGTCAGAAAATCTCTTTGATGTCAGATGGTATATAAATTACCAAGTGTCTTGAAAGTAGTCTTGTTTTCTGCAAAGCTATTTTGCTGACTCCCTCCTATCCAAGGTGTTCCTATGCTGATAGCATCTTGTTCTCTTAAGTGGATTTGTTGTAAAAAGATTATGTCAGCTTTTTTCTGTTTCAAAATATTTTTTGTGGTTATAACTCTAAGCCATTTATGTTCCCCATTACAAATTCAATTATCTGGTTTGCCATAATTCCCCTCTGTAGTATTTGACCATTTGGTATACTGTACAATGTCATTGTCAAGTTTTAACACAACTATAAAAACATTAGCATATTCTAAAATTATTTGGAGATGCTGAGTTTAAAGGGATTAATATATCAATATAATCCTGAAGAACGTACAAGAATAATTTTCATATATTTACAGTTTTTCTGTAGCCCAGTTTTGCATTAACAGGCTCTGTTGATTTCTTATATCGCCATTGAATCACTTATCTATAAAAATAATAAAATGAATTATTTGCAACAAAAAGGAAAGATGGGCAGTTGAAGTAACAGAGATAATCAACACAGTTGTGGCTAAACTGGTATAAGCAAGAAAGACCAGCAGGGCGTGAATTTTTCTCTCCTTTTGTGGTATGCAGATGTGACTATACTGGTAGAAAAAATAAGAAGTGTGTGTTGGGTTGTTTGTGGTTTTTTTTCCTTGAAAAATTCTATTACTGGCCAGTCATCATATCCAAATTTCCCTGGCTGATGGAATCTGACAAGATCGCAGCCTCTGGGAATATGTCTGTAGGTCAGTAATTTTTTCTTGTTCTTGTCAGGAATACTCAAAAGGGTAAGGCCATCTGCTTTCCAGCAATTAGATACTCCCCTTTCAATTGTAATATACTGTGAGTCAGATAATTTATTCATCCCAAGGTAAATGTGTACACCAGCAGTATGCTGGAAATGGAGAGAACTCAGCCTGGCAGAGGAATAAACAGCTCTGCCGTACCTCATCCCACCCACACAGAAATTCAGCGTGTCACACTGGCTGTCCCTCTGAATGTGACTTCCCAGACCCCTCCTCTTGTTTTGGGACAGGAAAGGAAGCTATCATTGCCCAGTTACTGGAAGATCTCTGAAAGACTGTGGTTACTTGGCTTAAAAATTTCAGTGATCCATGTAGATGTAGATGGATTGTCTGATTTGGGGTAGCAACACACCTGGTAACAGTGGAAAGAATACTGAGCAGATACAGCACAAGCAATGTGAGCATCAAGGAAACCAAAGCAAACAAGCAGAAATGTGCACCAATAAAGGAGATTTTTTTAATCTCAGCATTACCCAGAAAACAAAATTTGTTGCTGTTGCTATCAAAAAGCCACAGGCTTTGCACTAATCAGAGGCAGGGCCGTGAGATGCTCCATGGCTGTGCCCTCTCCTGCAGCTGCTGGCTCCAGCGGTGTGTGTTGGGGTGAGGGGCTGTGCATCCTGGTCCCAGTGGACTGCCCCATGGGCAGTAGCTGGCTGGTGGGTGCCCAGGGGGTGGAAAGATGCTGTTGCAGCTTGCAGACCTCAGGTGGGCATTGTGTGAAGGAAACACAGCAATTTTCTAGTGGGAAAACCCACATCATCCTGGAAGAAGGCTGATGACTGTTGGAATCCCAGGATCAGAAAGCTTTGAAGTTTGAAGTTTAGATATAGAAGTAGTTATGGAATAAAGCAAGAAGTTTAAAATGTAGTAATATTGAGCACTATAGAATTGTGTATCAGTACTTGATTAGATGAAAAAGTCCGCAATGTGGCAGACGTGTAATGCAGGAGTGGTTAACTCTTGGTGTAGAAACAAAAATTTATGTATGTAACAATTATCTATTGGCCAATTAACCTTTAAAAGACCTTGTGAACTGTAGTCTTGTGACCACTCTACACCATGACTGACCTCTGAATTCCTCTGTGAAGACGTTCTTACACCTTCATGATAAAGAAACACTAAATCAAACTTAAATCATAGTAAAGTAGTCCCAACTCTACTCAAAATAATCCCGACAGATGATGTCAGCTTTGAGGCCAGGAGGACATTTGGAAAGTGAGTGCAACACCAGCCATAATTGGTTGTTTATTAGTAGGTTTTCTTATATAGCAATTTACTCTGTCGCTAATGAGGCTTTATCAATCACGATGCGAGGTGTTGATAGTATTATAACAGGACTAATTGTTACTCACTGTAGAGTAATTAGGATGCTAAAACATGAATTAGGGAAACAGCAAGTTCTTGGGTCCATGTTTACATTCCCTTTTTCCCCATGATGAGGTTTTGAGTACGACCAATGGAAGAGCTTCCTGCTGGAGTTAATTTAAAGATCCCAAGCTAAGAACAGAATAAGAAAAAGATGTCTTGTAAGTATTAAGCCTCTAAAATTAAGGTGGATTTGTCCACTTAAGTGTATTTCTACATAAATGGTAACTATAAAATTTTAGAAGGTGAGACGTCAAGTAAATATTTCTCTGGAGGAAAACTCTGGTTCCAAGTTCTTTCAATATTCAGAAAAAATTCTGATCAAATCTAATCAGAGGTGTCTGGCTGTTGCTTTGTAATAGTAAAATAAAAGAAAATACCATAGTTAGTCTGCTTTGAATGTTGGAGGGGCTCAAAAAATTTTATCCCACTTCAATTAAAAATGTGAGAATTTTATCTGGTATTTGAAAAATTGTTCAAATCAATAGTGTGTAGCTTTTATGAACACACATGGATCAAATTTCATTTGATGGAAATGATTTTAGAAAACATGTATCCAGATATAGATGCAACTCTTCCTAGACATAGTCTTCGGTCTATGATTTGTTTGTATGACATAGGAGATACTGAAGAAGTGGATTCAGGGTCTAAAAACATCACAGAGCATTGATCAGAGTTAAGATCAGTTCCAACAGAGCAGCTCTAGAAATTAGAGTGCTCCTGGGAGAAATCAGCAACACTGGGTCATCACAGAAGTCAGTGTGCTAGACCCTGTGCTTGTGCAGATTAGCACTGAAATCAATAAAGCTCTTACTTTGTCACAGCTTTGGCTGCTGTTAAATTAAGGTAATATTTATGGCAACGCTTTGTAGTGTTCTGTCTCTTGCAAACGTGCAGCTGGCCAGAAGGGGACCGTGTGTGGTAGAAGTGCATCACGAAACACTGGGCATGAAATGGAGGAGACTAATGGTGAAGATGACATGATTATAGCTGTACATACTTCATCTGGAAGTACTTCAGCAGCATATTGTCCCATCACCAGACTGAACCTTTAAGGGAGGAGGCAGTGTACGGAGCCTTAATGCAGCATTTTCCATCTGCTGTGGTGTTGGATGTTGGCATTAATTCCATAGGCTCGTGATTTAGCACTCTCACACCTGATGTTTTGTATGCACCCCCTGGCAGCCATCAGTTGCAGTGGAGACTGGAATTTGTCTTGCTTTAGGTGAAACAAAGTGATTTTTACAGACATATTAAATAGCAGAACAGATTGCAAAACCCCAGGCTAGATATCACTAGGAGCTTAAGAGACTTCTTCAGGGCAATTTTTTTCTACTTCACTTCATAAGTAGGATAAGGTAAACACCTACCCTTCATGAACAAATATTGCTTTATATAAACCCACAGACAGGAGACATTTACTTACAAAAGGAAGTTAAAGCCTGATAGAAATGCGATGTATATTACCTCTACCTTAATGGAAATGTGAAGATTTGCTTTCATATTATAGAATGCACTTGCTTCCCACAAATTCTTGGAAAATATACTTCTTCCTTTAAAAACTTCAGTCTAGCTGAATTGGGGTTACAACCCTGAAATGTTTCCTAACACTAATCTCACATATTACCAGGGTGATAATAACTTTCTTCAGCTGAAAGTAGTAAACAGCAAATAGGGAATAGGTTTGCTGATCTTTCATTTTTGTTCTTTCAGTCACCTTTTCTGAACATATATGCCATTAATTCGTTGGCCTAGGAAGTAGAAGATTTATTGCCTCAAAGTAGAATTTCCCAGACACCAAAATGGAGGAAAATATGAGGTTGCTGGGTTATCAAAAAGGGAGGCAATGCATAAGATCAATATGTGTACTTAGTATTTAAAAATATATATCTTGAAATAGATATACTGCCTTCTCTCTCCTGAAGCCCTAATATGAAACTCTCATTTTATATTTCATATTAAGTGTTACACATTTTTCAGTTTATATTTGTGTTTGACATGCTGTTAGGTGAAGCCTAAATTCAAGTAAGCATTGGCAAAGATTTTTCAAATTTATTACTTATTTTAATATATGATTATTTTTATTAAAAAACCCCAACATATTCTTGATTAGTTCTTTATTCACCTGACTTAAATACAGTGGTTCAGATAATTTTCTGAGACTTCAGTTTAAAATCAATACTTGGCATTGTTTATAGTACTCTCCATGTATTTGGGAAAAGGTGAGAACCAGAGACCTGCCCCGTTTGCATAAAACCCATGGCTCATAAGTGAAACTTCATTCTTCTACTAATGTACAGAAGGCCTAATGATCTTGTAAATGTGAAAATTAGGGCATTTCCCCCAAAATGCAAGGGAATCCTAGCTATTGACAGTTTAACTAGAAATGTCAGCTGTCCCACACTAAACAGAGACAAACAAAGTGTCTCAAGTGCTGCATAAGCAGGTATCATGTCAGTTAATTCTGTTTGCATTTTGTAGAATTCAATCATCAAAATATTTTTTTCCCCAGTGCATTTCTTTTTCATGCTTGGAAAAAATCATAAGTCTATTGAGCATATTCCAGTGTTGGCTTTCAAAAAAATAGTGTGGGTACCATCATACTACAAAATGGTTTTGTGTTTGTATATTTATAATATTATATTGCTTCAGTAGTTATTGTCTTTGATAAATTAGTTTTGTTTTCTATAGTGCATGTCACAAAACAAATTTTAAAACTGTATCTTATTCAAAAAACAATCAAAAGTAGAAAAAGTTGAGATTAACACCGGAACATATTTGTATTAATTGAAAATATCTAAACTACAGCATTTGTGCCTCATTTTCCAAAAACAACTATTAGGTGTATGAGATGTCAAGACTTGGCAGTGTAGGTTGATTTACTTAATTGTTTCACACAATTAATTTGGTTTTGTTCCAGACATTGTATTTGTTTTATGTCTTCTACTTCAGATTTAAGAAAATTTTGTGCTAGAATTCCATCTTTTACATCTCTGCCAATCACTTCAGCAAAAGATTTTTCCTCTTGCTGCAACCAAGGTAATGCCATCCTGTTCTCATGATTGCAGAAGCACTACAGTATTCAGTCAAGTTATTCCAAATCACAAATTCAAATACCTTTCAGTTTTGAATTTTGCCACCAATGTTTATGTCTATTCAGAACTCAGAAGCAATTTTCAGTATGCTCTGGTTTTTGCCATCTTGTGTTTTCAGGTGGCTTCATGGAATAGTTTAGAAGCAGTATGCTACATAATGAGGCTGGGATTATTTGAATCTATTTTAAAATTCCATTAATATCTCTTTATGTGGTTTAGTTTTTAACTTATGGTACTATAATCAATTAATGAAGGAAGCCAAGCCAAGACTTTAAAACAAAATTGTATGAGCAATTCAGTGACAATATTTATTTACCTATGATTGATACTGTGCCGTTGACACAGAAATATTATATCTGCATCCATGTTTGCAAACATGAAACACCTTGTTTGTGGTGCATCTGGGAAAAAAAATTCTTTCCCAGACAAACAATGAATGTTCTTGAAATATCTGTTAACAATTTACAGAAATATTTACCTTTTTGAGATGTTGGAAGTGGGTTTTAGTTCATCATCTCATCTGAGGCAAAAGTATCAAAGGCAGCAAAACCTCTCTGGAAGTACAAAGGACACATTCAGTCTTGAAGCAAGGTAGAACCAGATTATGGACTCCTTGGTTAATGAGAACCTGGGTCAGGACTGTGTTGTTGTCTTTCTTCTCCTTCCCTCTTTCTTTAGAGCATTGGTTACAGCAGAGCCCAAGAGGTGATTTCTATTATTCTTGTTTCTGTAATCTGAGCTGTTGTAGGAAGAGCAGCATGTACTCATTTCCCATTACTCCTGCCATGGTTCCTTTAAACCTCTTCAGGGAATGGAGTGATTTCAAAGGACTTCAGGGCCTGAGTTTTATCAGCAGCTCTTGTCCATCCTTGGAGCCCTACTGGCATTTTTGCCCAATTTCCTCCTTGCCAGGATGCATTGCTGCTGAGTTTGGAGGAAGTGATCCCTGAAATTCAGACGGCATTTCTGGACCCCTCTGCCCTCCATGGGTGTATCCCATCAGACTTTACTGATTAGGTCCTTGGAGAGGCCAAAGTCTGTTCTCCCGAAGTGCAGAGCAGTGAGCTTGCTGTGTGCCCTCCTCTCTGCCCTGAGGAACTCAAACTTCACCATCTCATGGTCGCTGTAACCAAGGCTGCCCTGGACCATCACATTCCCTGCAAGCTCCACCCTGTTGGTAAGGACAAGATCCAGTCATGGCACCTCTTCTTGTTGACCACCCAGTTCCACTTGTGTCAGGAGGCTGCCGCTGACCCATCCGAGGAGCCTCCAGGACTGCTTGGGCCCTGCCATGTTGTCCATCCCACAGAGGGACGTTGAAATCCCCGTGAGGACCAGGGCTTGTGAGCATGAGGCCACTCCTGTCTGCCTGTGAAAGGCTCCATTGCCACCATCCTACTGATCAGGTGGCCTGCAGCAGACCCCTCTAAATACCCCCTGTCCTCCCCTTAATCTTGGCCCACAAGCTCTTGGCTGGCTCCTCATCTTTCCTCAGGCAATTCCTTACTCTCCAGCTGGTCATTGACATAGAGGGCCACACCCCCTCCTTTATTCCCTGGCCTATCTTTCACAAAAAACCTGAAACCTTCCATTCTAAAGACCCAGTCATAGGAGCTCTCTGCAAAGGTGTTCTGAGGCCACTGGGGACACCTTCTATATTCACCTTCTCCACCTGCTGTGTGTATTGGGGTGTAGCTCAGCTGGAGGCCCCAAGAGTTTGGGAAACTTTACTGTTGAAGCCCTTTGTGGTGTTCTCCCTTGCAACAAGATAGGTAAGTTGGAGTTTTGACAACTTTGAGAATTAATGACTAGAAACTGTCTTGATAGTTGAACTAACTGACAGTATGCTCCAATCCAAAATTCTTCTGAAAAATTGAGGAAGTGCAAGATATGATGAGTTTCTCATATTTTTATATGATGAACGTTTTAAAACTTCGTCCTTGGTGTTGCTGAGAAACTATATGCTTCCCCTCTGTACTCAGGAGTGCCTGGGGGGCACCTCTTATGTGTGACAAAGCAGCGATCCTCCTGTTCATTCACAGCACATTTCCTCATCAGCAGGATTGTAACAACATCGCCACAAAAGAGGATAACAGCACTGAGGGGTTTGTAAGACCTCTCTGGAAATTTGTGGCATTTGTTTGTTTAGGACCTTCAAAATTGTTCTGGCATTTTGCTCCAGACTGAGGATCATGAAGCACCAAGCCTGGGAAAATAATCAGTATCTTATCTAAATTAAAATCTAAATGAAATCTATGTGCCTTGCAATTCAACCTTTTCTTTTTTGTGTCTGTTTTATTGTTGGGCTGAATTCACTCTTGTTTCAAAGAAGGTGCAGAAATGCTAAAATCTCCACAAGAATCAGTCAGAACAAAGCTATCAATTCAAACGAAGCATGAGAAGATATAGGAAGAGCACGTTTGGGTATCACATCCTTTTCCTTCTTTTTTACTGCAGACATGACATGATGGGAGTGCTCTATGCTACTACTGCAGGTAGGTTTTAAGCTGGCTGAGAAAAGTAGGAAAATCATGCCTGTGTTTGCCAGGTTTTTTAAATTAAATGTTTCTATATAATCGTAGGGATCACTCAGGAAAATTAAACATGACATTCCTCTTTAATTGGCACCTACCTTTCAAAGTGGGTAGGTGCAGCTTGGACACAAGGTATTTTTGAAAACAAAACAAAACTAAACTAAACAAAGCAAGGGGTGGTAAACACCATCTGTCTTACAAACCATCAACTTAATCTAACAAATGAAATGTAAAATGTGAGTATTGACAGGGCTCTGACCGGGTCTGTAGATCGGTCAGACTGTTCCTATTCCACACTTGGCAGAAGTCACTGCAGGTTTGCTCCCTCGTGCTGGCTGAGGACGCATGCCTCAGGAGTTCTCATTCCATGGGGCAGGCACTGCCCTCTCAGGGGGCATATTGATGCTTTGGGAATTTGAAGTTTGACATTATTTGCTCTTCTCTGTCCTTCCATAAGGACCTTGTGTATCTCCTTGGGAAAGTATTATGAAAAATCCATGTTATTTTAGTACCTAGCAGAAAACATGCTTGTATTCAGTTTACAGTCAGGAATAGGTTATGTCAAAGATTTATTTAACACCACCAGAAGCAGAAGGCTATAGTGTATCTAATTAAAAACAGTGTACCAGCTTTAGCTAGTTCAAAGCCAGAAAATATTTTAATATTCTCTATGTATGTCACACCATATTCCATAAAAGTATAATGTTGCTGATAACTTTGTTTTAATCTAATGTTCTCAGTATTGAAAACAAATGCTCAGGAGCTCTGGGAAGTTTGGTAATTTACCTTTTATTTTTTTCACCGCCTCTTCTGGACTGTGTGGGAAAAAACTATTCATTGTTCTTTGGAGTGCGGCATAAAACCTATAGTCAGCAACTGACTTGTAAGTTTTTAAGAGCCTTTTTCATATAATGTCGATGTATAAATACAATTTTTATCCTTAAGTTTATAGTGAGCCTGCAGGGAGCAAAAAAAAAGAAAAAAAAAGTTATTTTGTATTATGTCTCAGACTACACCTACTTTACAGAACATAAAGTATGTGTAGTATATTCAGGGCAAACAAATACAGTAGGCCAAGGTCTTCAAATGCAATGCTGTCTTGGTTCTGATTGGAATGAAGCGAACTTTCTTCACAACGGCCAGTGTAGCATTTTGGGTTTCATAGAATCACAGAATGGTTTGGGTTGGCTTGGTTTTGGATGGAAGACCACCCAGTTCCTTCCGTGGGAAGGAACACCTTCCACTGGAGCAGGTTGCTTATTTCTGTAAAGCAGTGCTGGGTAACACATCAGTAGTTTGACTTCTGAATGAACAGTGCTTGCACAGTGTCAAAGATTTCTTTCAGCCTTGCTCTGTCCGGCTTGTAGGCTGGGTTGGGCAAGGCACTGAGCTGGGACAGTGCCGGAACAGCTATCCTGAATCGGCCAAAGGGATATTCCGTGCCAGATCACATCGTGATCAGCAAAGAACTGTGCAGAGCTGCTGGTTCTTGGAAACTGCTTGGGCACTGTTCTGCTCATGGGAGGTGGGAAATGGTTGCCTTTGCATCACTTAATTCCATCTCCTTCACTTACTAAGCTGTCTTGCATCTTGATCTATGAGTTTTTTGGGTTTCGCACTTCCTATTCTGTCCCCTCTCCCTCTGGGGTTGTGGGCTGGGGAGAGGCCAGCAGGGGTGTGGGCTGGACAGCTGTTGGGCAGCACTGACCACAGCTGCTGAAGCTCTGCAGTGTGCTCTACAAAGGCAGGTAGAAATGTGTTCATGAGAGATGTATGTCTCACCTAGAATATTTTTTAGAGAGATTGTCTGGAAGTACTTGAATAAATATGAATTATCAACTTTTAAAACAAAAGAGAAGGAACACTGATGCAAGACCAAGCTGTTTGTCTGTGAAGAATTTGTTTTGTATGAATCATGCATGGACAGAAGAATTTCAGAAGTTTACAAGTCACTGCAACAAACCTATTTCTAGTACAACTATGGGCCTCTGTGTAAAAAATAGTTAAAAAACAATCAGCAGTGTATTTTACTACTTCTCACTCTTTGATAGTGAAAGAAAGAGAAGGTTGTTTTTTGGGTTTTTTTTTCTATCAGATTACTATTATATTCTTCTTTTCTCAGATAGAATAATGCTGCATAGTCCCTTAGGAATAATTATGACTGCAGAAACTAACTGGAATCTTACAGGAGCTTGTTACCCACAATCAGATGTTAAATATATTTGTCCTAGGATACATAGTTGGAATCACTGGTAAGTTGGTTTAATTTGCTGTTTGCATAAAATTGCACAGCATTTATACCTTCTGTTTTCATGTAGTTTCACTGAAAAGCAGTGGTTTGGCTGTTAGTTGTTTGGACTTAAAAAAAAAACAAAACCCCAACAACAACAACAAAAAACCCCCCGCCAAAACAGAAAAACAACCCACCACCAAAATGCAATAAAACAGTTTCAAAGACAGAATACATCAAAGTATAGAAGTTTAATAGTAAGAAATGAAGAGGAAGCAATTTCTGTGATTCAACCAGTCAATAATCCATTGAAAGTTTAGCCAGAAAATGAAAGAAGACACTGAACAGCCAATTAAGTATCATTAGTGGGTATTCTTTCCTTTTCATGTTGTACTACAAAACATCTAAGGTACAGTGGTAATGCAAAGACCTTAGACCCACAGACGGATTTTCTGTTTTATCTCCTCCTATCATCCATTCAGTATGACCCATTGATGGAGTAACTGCATTCACTAATTACTTAACTATTCTTTGTGCACTTGGATCAACATCATTTGGCTCAAAGGGCAGATAGGAAAAGATTTCAAAGAGATTTTCTGAGAGTCAAACCTGAAAATCTTATGTATTGAACTTTGTCTTGGATTGATTTTCCAAAACGGAGTTGCCCCTTTTCTCTGAAGCTCAGCAATTATTTTTTTCAGTGATAGGCAGGACTTATGGAAGCAATGATAGCTCGGATATAGACTCCTCTGTCAAGCATTAAAAAAATCTAGATTTTGAAGCAATTACTTTTCAAAGAAGAACGTCTATTCTCCTAAAAGTTCCCCTTAGTACTGGGAACTGTCCCATTCCCTATCTATTTTTTTTTTGCTCATTGCAAGAGGGAGCTGCTCAAAGAATTATATTTTGTGAATAAAGAAAATGCTCAGCATCCTGAGACTTTGTCTGACTTGCCAAGCCCATTCAGTGCCTAAAATAAGACTACAGTTTTTGAGTACAATTTCTCTGTAACTTTCTAAAATGATAAAACCTTATGGCCTGTAAGAATTAACTGTTGTACATTTGGCAAACTGTACTGCTGCCAGAGCAAGTTCAGAGTTGCCTCTTTGTGGCATAGTGAGATATGTGCTGTGGCTAAAAATTCATCATATTTTCTTCCTCTGTGCCAATGAAAATGTTAATGGGAAACCCTCTTGTTACACAAACACAGCACATCAACCTGCAGATTGTAACCTGATGTAATACTGTTGTGAACAACAGTAAATACTAGAGCAGGACAGTATGCTGAATGCATACTTTATTTTAATCTGCTGCCTTACTCAGCAGAGTTCATCATAAAAACACTATAAGTTACAAAAATTGTGCATTTTTAATAATTTTTTTGTATATATTCTCATATAAATTAGAAAAAAATGTTCTTCCATGCTTTCTCCAGATGAAGTTTTCTCCTTCTGTAGTATGGCTGTTAATCTGAAAGAGTATCCTACTTGTGAACAGGCCTTTATTTTCAAGGATAGGGCTCTACTTATTCTTTTTATACCCATAGTTTCTATTATTTTCAGTCACATTTTCTGAAAGAACAGCCTTATGAGAATGCTTTTGGTGTTTTAGTTTGTTGTAAAAGTAATTTAAGTACTACTGAAAAAACCTATAATTTATTATTTCCACTTCAAACATTACTGGCATATTAGCATGAGAGCTGGTTAATAATATAGGAATGTGCACTGCAGATACTAACTGTGAACAGCAAAATTCTAAACATTTCAAGACAGGTGTTCAAAAATCCTGCTTTCTATGTCAATGACGGACGTGTTTGGGATATGGACTGCATGGCACACACAGTGAAAATTGACTAAAAAGGGTTGCTGTGTTTTCTTTGGTAAATTTAAGATACAGGTGCTTCATTTTACATCATGCAGAAACACTTGTATCTGCTAGTGGTCTCTTAGGTAGCAAATTAAAATCTCATGAACTGCTAAGTTGGAAAAATTTATGTTTTTGCTAACATACAATATCTAGCACAGTTTTGAGATTGAGTACACTTACAAAGTCACCTTTGAGTTGTTCCTTTAAGTGCATCACATAATGGGTACTTTTTCCCAGGATGTGAGCAGCCTGCTCTCTTCTCCAACACTATTGTCCTTTTTGGTTTGTTCCTTCAGTACTAATACATCAGTCAATAAGTTTTGTTTCCTGAGATATCTGGTGTCTTCTTTACTTTGAGAACTATAGATGTAAAGGATTTTGCTGTCTCTTTTCTTGGTCAGAGTTTTAGTAGAACTATGAGAAATATTTCAGAATTAAAAAGAAAAAAATCAGGTATTTCTGTGTTTGAGCAATGCCTAAGGCAAACTCCTATTATAAAATTGAGCATACTCTTTAAGCAGCTTCAAGTTATACCACTGGAATCAGCCAAGTGCCCTCTGTCACAACCACTTCTATTATGCTCAATGACAGCAGCTAAGCAACACGCAGAGGGTCTTCTAAAAAAGAAGTTTTCTTACCTCATCTTTTAGATTCGTAGCTAAATATCAAAAAACCACAGATGTGTGTGTTTATATAGAGCTCTCCAAAATGTTTGTAATAAGGGAAGGTTTAGATTAGATATTAGGAAAAGTTTCTTCACAGAAAGAGAGGTCAAGCACTGTAACAGTCTGGCCATGGAAGTGATGGAACCACTGTCCATGGAAGTATTGAAAAAACACATGGATGTGGGACATGGTTTAGTGGTGGGCCTGGCAGTGTCAGGTTAGAGGTAGGACTTGGTGATGTTTGAGGTTTTTTCTAAGCTAAATCATTCCTTGATTTCTGTGTACAGCATACCAGTGTTGAGCCACCTTCAGAGGCACGGCTGTGAATGCAATGCTTTGCAGGGTTGGTCAGCAAACATTTCTGAGGCATGTGCAAACTTGGCTGATTGACACAAGAAACATGTTTGCAGCTGGTCGTGGATGCAGTCATTAGATGGCAAAATATGGAATCTGTTGGTTTATAGTCAGAAGTAGGATTTTTGGAGACAAGAACCATAGTGTTTCATTCAATTCCTACCAAAGCTTACTCAAGACTGCCAAAATGTTGACTTAAAAACTATGAACACTGATGAATGACATGGAAATTTGGATTATAAAGTACTGACTTGAACAGGTTTACCCCAGGAACCACATCATCCACTCACCTGTGTGTCCTCAGATTGTCTCTCTAATGACTTTATCGACTTCCTCATGTTTAAGAAGGAAACAATTGTTTGCCTCTGCTTCCCTAAGTGGTAGCAATATATTCGGGTTGCCATCTGCAGTGGTTGGTGAGCTGGGAGTGAGCCCACTGAAGAGCAGAATTCATTGGAAAAGGAGAAGGAGATGCTGTGTGTGCTTGGTAGCGTGGTGTGCTCTGCTTTCTTGCGCGCAGAGCAAGTTTTCTCAAGCCTTTAAAATGAGCTGCCCAGGTTGCCAGATCAGTATTCTCATGTCTTCTGCTTACACGGAGAGAAGTTATACTTATGAGCTGGCATTAGTTAGACCAAGGGAAGGAATTAATTAGAAGTTGACTCTGAGCGTGCATGTACACTGTAAATCAAATTTTCATAATTTCAAATTGTGTTAAGAGATGATATATTCAGTAAAAAAAAAAAAAGAAAGAAAGAAATATAAATATCTCCAATAACTGGTGTAATGTAATATACAAAAAGGATGCACAACATTTATCAGAACACCATGTAGGATGCTCAGCTGCATTTTGCACTGTTGCCTCTTTGAAATTTCCTACTCCTACATTAAGAGGTGTATCACAGCCGAGAAGAGCTAATGATAAAGATTTCCTGGCAGCAGCTTCTTCTCTTAAATATGGAATGTGATGTGTTCAGCCTGTATAAGGTAGCTAATTTGTACAAGAAACACATTATGTAATAAGCTGTAGATTTGGGTATTGCATGAAAAGATGGCACTTCATTAATCAAATTGTAGACATAAATATAGTTCAAGAAAAAAAAAACCTTCAAATTTAATTTTTAAATTAAAGCAATGGTGTGTTGGAGAAATTTATTTGATTGCTCTTCAGCTATCTGACACATGGTGAGATTACTGAAGTATGGAGCCAAACAGCCAACACTACATTTAGTTTTGTTCATTGAAATAATGAAGGGGTATAAATGATAAAGTACAAAAGTGTGTAATAGAAAGTAATGTACTGTGAAATAAATTTATATTTGGAAATCAAGAAAAATACAAGAAAAGTTCAAGGCTTAGATGTATTTGGAATCCACTTTATATTTTTTTCACAGAAGAATGGTTGTGACATACAGACTATGAAAAAATTACAGGGATGTGTTATGAAATCAAATACTTCCTTCAGGCTTTTCTTGCAGGAACTCGAACACAAGGGGTTGGAAATGACAACACGCTACAGAATTATTGACTCAGGTTTGCATTTTCATATAATATATTTTTGTATTCTGTATTTTAGGAAGACACTGATAGTGATTGTTTGTTAAACTTGAGTCAGGGGACACATAGAGAAATACTGATAAGGGGTCTGGTTTCAGCATGATAATAATAATGGATTATCATTTTAAAAAACTATTGAAATGCATGCACATATCCTGTGCTTCCCCATTCTTCACAGACAGTTATCACAAGCAAACAAATTATCTCTCTTTGAAGTAAAAGAAGTGTTTCTTAAAACTTTTTTCCCTAAAACTAATAGAACTGTAACAACATTTAAATTATTGGTTGGCAAGACAGCTTGGTGTTTGCCTAATGATAGTACAATAAAAAAATACTTTCTTTTTACCATGTTGTGTTTTAGCAAAATGACAGATAAAATAACACTACTGAATATGCCATGTGCTCTAATAAACTATTGTCAAGTTTGTAATTATTAGCAGAGCATATTTATGTTTCATTTTGTAAAACAAAGATTTCCTGACCAAGCTTGTGAGAGCCTAAATCATGTGCTTTAAACCACTTTCTGAGTCTCTAAATGCTGAGCACTTGTGTTTTACTAAAATACTGAACATTTAACTCATTGGAAAATCAAATAAACACCTGCTAGTAAGCCTGAAGTGTTGTTCATTACTTTTCAGAAATTCACAATAATATTATTTGCTTTTAAAGATGTATGAAAAATTAAATAAAGATCCATATTTTAAAAAACATGTTTCTCTAGCATCAATCTCTTGATTTCATGCCCAAACCCAAGCACTTGAGACTATTTTAAACATCATTTTTTCAAAATCGTTTTCTAATATTCACCCCAGTGATTAAATATTATCTTAGGAGAGAAAAGGCTAAATTCAATAAATTCTTCCCACCTTCAGAGAAATAGCTGCGATCAAAATAACATTTGGCTTCATTTTCAGTGCAGTTGTGGTACTGATGGCAGTAATTATAATACATTCATTGGAATTTGACAAAGCTGTTAAAAAAAAATCACTGCAAATGTGTCATGTATGGCAGTTGCCTGGAGACTGAGTGCGCATCATTTGCAGTCTTCACGTATGCAGCAGTTATAACTTGCAAATATTTCAGGCAAGAAAAACACCAAAGGTTAGGTATTCAGTCATCATGTTATCTTCAAAAAGAAGGATGTTTTTGGTATGGATTTTTGCATAAGGTGGAATGTGAGGTTATACTTCTCAGCTCTGAATCCAATTGTTTCCATTTCGAAAGACTTCAGCATTTTCTCAGCTGTGCACTTTTCTAAGCCACCCTCTAGTTCTGAGGAATGAACAGGAGATTAAGTCATTGGCTGGGATTTGGGAGACCTCAGCACTACCCTATGAATGCTTCCTGTATAACATTGGAAATGTTCTTTTCTCTGGCTTTTTTTTTTTTTTCAGATCATTGCTATAAAGTCAATTTCTGCCATGACAATAATATTCTCTAAAGTCAAAGAAGTAGAAGAGGTCTGAGCCTGACCTAAAAACACCTGGAACCCTATGCAGTCAATAGACTGTCTTTGTTCATGGTGAGTCATGCACTAATTTCTATGAAAATATCAATTTTTCTGATGGGGGAACAACAATCAGGCCTTATGAATATTATATAAGGAGAAAACTGAATAATGCCATAGTGACCTTAGAACATTATGACTAAAACCAGAGGCAAAAAGTTTTCCGTGCCCTAGTCATGAAAAGAGGTAGGACAGTTGGAGAAAACAATATTAAATTAATAAAAAAATAGAAAATAATGGGTTGTGCATACTTTGATCTTACTGGGACATTTAACCATCAAAGGTGTCTGCGCACCAAAAAAAACCAAAGCATTGATACCCCCATCATCCCCTGAGGCTGTCTTCACTCGAAAAGCATACTGGCAACAAGGCACACATCTCCCAGTGTGGCATCCATGAGAAGAGTAATTACAAATCTGTGTTGGAAGGAGGCCCTGTTTTGTAGCACAGAGGGGATCTAGAGGCTGCTTTGTGGAGTAGGGGCTGTTTGCACCTGGACATTTACATGCTTCTGACTCTGCCAGTACCAACGCTGGCTATTTACAAAATTGAGGATTTCTTTCAGAAGAAAGAAAAAGTAAGCACAAACCTCTACTCTTCACATTTACATAAATTTTTATTTTATTCTGCTGGTTGTGTTAGAGTAAAAACAAGCGTAGACAATGTAGTCTGCTCCCTAGAGAAATTTTAATCCAAAATAAAACTAGAAGTTGTAAATAGCAATTATTTGCCAACAAAGGGAAACGAAGAAATTGTGTAGGCTTTGAGAAGAAAACCAGCTTATACTGCTTATTAGGTGAGCATTATTATGGTTCCTAATTATATTTAATGTAATTTCCCATAGTTTTACATCAATGAAGCAGGCACAAATATTAAGATATTAAAATATTGACAAAATATTTAAAGTCGTGCATATAAATCAGGGATGCTCAGCTGCTGCAGGATAATTCCTCAACAAATACTCAAAGAGATCAAAAGAAGTAGAAACATAAAGAACAGAACTACAAACTTCATTCTGAATAGTTCAGTGGAGCTGCTTCCTGTTTAGGTATCTGGTATCTGTTTTCTCACAGGTTTAGATCCGTACCACTCTAGTAATTGATTTCCAATCCCAAGGCTTCTCAATATTTACAACTTCCCAAACAACATCAAGATTTTCCATCACCTAACCATGATCTTTGCACCCCCTTTTCAGCAACACTTACTAGCTGGGGCTACTAGAACTCCCTGACGCTTGATCATAGCTTCCACATTCCCATTTTCCATTCACTAACTAAATGATCAGTGAGGGGAAAAAGCTGATGGCATGAAACAACAACAGTGCTTAATCCTGTCGTTCCCACTTGCACAGTCTCCCCATGCTCGCTTCAGCTGTACAGCATTACTGATTTCTGACAAGATCTCACTGAGCAAAGTGTTGACTTCTCTCTACAGCACGGTAGAGGAAATTACTGCTTTGCCTTTGTTTCTGCTGCTGAAAAAACTTGGGGCTAGAGATGGTTTTTGTTTTCTTTCCTACATGCTTTCCAAGATAACTGGACCATGAAAATCTGAGAAATGACTTGCAATGGGGCTTATTAAACTTGTATAAATCTGATTTTTATGGAGCCTACACTGTGACTTTCACTTATTGAAAGTAACAGTAAGAAACTAATGTGAACTTGCAAGCAGATTAGCAGGTTCTTGCTGCAGAATGTTTTAGAATTTATGTCTCAGGAAGAATCTGCTGCTCAAATTGCTTTGGTGCTTACATTGTAGCTCTCATTTCAAGAAGTAGAGAAACAGCATGTAGAGCTTGGAGATTCAAAATGTGTTTAATTATTCACTAGAAGAGTAACTCATTTTTTAGGAGGGGGTTAGTAAAATGAAAACCCAGAGAATACTATTAGTTTGTTTCCAACAGGTTATAACGATAATATCAATATGATTTGAAAACTGCCTAACAGGCAAGGAGTCCTTTCAGACTGCATTTTGACAAGAGTAAGTTTTAAAAACAGGATGGGATGTGAAAATTTGCGAATGTATTTCCAAAAACTTAATTTACTTTGAACTTCTAGCTTGCTTCCTTAGATGGATCTATTTCCCACAAAGGTCATGAATTTACAATAAGTACATTTTGACTATTTTGTTCCTTGGAGCAAATTCACTTCATATTATGAACAAAGTTTTGAGCAACTGCCATAGCAAATGAACAAAAAATCTACCTGTAAAAAGGCAACACACTTACCAAAGACCTTTTTCCATCTATATCCATCAGTCCTGCAACATTATATTCTACTATGCCTGATAGAAAAAGTGCCTAGACCCTTGGTGACTGCTGCACAAGGCCAAAATTTACCAAGTGTAAAGAGTATTTTCATATAATTCTCAGGCTTTCTAGGGTACATCCTGTCTAATTACTATATAAATTCAGTAGGAAACTTCAGGAGAGAGAGCTAATACAACTCTGCACATGTTAAGACTGTACAAAATAGCTCAAAAAATGTGTTTGCAAAAGCATACGGGGTCCTCTCTTGTAAAAAGATACATTTCCATTTAGTAATCATGTTCACATTGTATACATGCCACTACAAAGCTAAAAAACAAAAATATTCAAAAATATTGTGTGCAATGAGACACAGTGTTGGCTACCCTCATGTTGGAGAACTAGGGAGAGCACAGAGAAGGGATCTGTATCTCTTTCCTGATTTCCCCATAAACCTACTTGCTTACAAACAGTGAAATCATGACAGTGACTGCAACATCCAAATTGCCAAATGTGTCGGAGGAAGGTATTCCATGTTCTCTATATTCCAAGCTCTCCTAAGAGCTTTTACTCCTTCTTTCCTTGAATAAAACACTATTTCTCTTATCATGAAATATGCAGTTATCAAAGGAACCATAAAAAAGCCTTTTCCTTGAAACTCTGTTTTATAGCTTTGAAAATGCTATCCCACTTGTAGGAGAAAACACCAGGGGAAAGAGTCTTGGACTGACTTCCTTTAAAAGAATACTATTAAAAAAATAGTAGGTCTTTAAAGTTATTAGGAAAGATAAGCATTTCTCAGAGCTGTTAAAGGCTTGTTAAAAATTACTTGTACTTATTCAAAGGAAAGGATGACCCAAGATCTCTGAGAATTATTAACCTCTTCTCATAAGAGTTATCAGATGTGAACAAGAGAGTGCAGACATAGCTCTCAGGCCAAAATTCCAACTGAGCAAGTGAGTTGAAAATATACCATGGCATACACCAGACATGGGGGAGCAAGTATCATCTCAGTCTAGGCAATAAATTTACATCAAGAATTGACTTTGCAGTTTGAGGATTTCTGTCAGAGATGAGATGGAAATTCCTCTGTATCCCCTGCACACAGGCTCGGAGACAGAGAGCAATGCAAGGATTGATTTAAACCCTTCGGAGAAACTGAGATACATAAAGCCACGCCAATATGAGACAAAGATGTAGCCTTAAAGATTTAAGCAAGTAGAAAACGCTTTAAAATGACTTAAAACATATAACAGCTGTATTAGTCAGTAGTAAAGTGCCTTTCATCCAGTTTAAAGTTCAGTGGTATAGCTCTCCATAGCATTGATCACCCTTTAGACATAACATAAACACAGCACGGTGTAGTAGATAGAAGGATGGAACATGATAAACTATATATGTTGGCTTTTATGCAAGAAATATGCACTTTAAACAGGGATAGGTGAAAAATATCACTGTGAGAATCGTGTTTGTAGCTGATTGGATTATTAATGAATATAAGGTTTTGTACTGGAACTGCTTTTAGAATGCTGCTTATGGAAAATGCTAAGGTTGCTACCCGTGCTGCTTCTGCCTTTGCTTCTGCTTGGGACACTGAGATCTTAGCAAACAGCATGGACTGTTATTCCTCACCCCTGTGAGACTGACTGCTTTCTGCAATAAACACTTTTTACAACAAGGGAGGACTCTCTCGTCTCTCTCTGACCAAGAAGCCCGCAGCAACTCCCGGATAGATTTCCTTTAGCAGCCCTTTGGTATCACTGCAGTGAGTCAATACACAAACTTTCTAGGAGAAAGAAGTAGGGAAGGATTGAGCCAGCTGGCCCCTGTGGAAGTACAGCATTTCCTGACAGCAGTGGAGGGAGGGTTTCAGCGTGGCTGTATTGCCTTCCATGAAGGAATGCATTTCAGAAATATCTCACATAGGAGTAGGTTTCTGGAGTCAAGGGGATGTGGTTGTTTTTGGGAATCTGTAGGAACAAGCGGCCTCCAGCCCATCCTAGCACCTCCCTATGGGATGCACCTGCCAGGTCTGGGGATGTAGTGAAGAAAATTGTTATCAGTGTTTTGTAACGAGGAATTTTACTTTCTCTAGAAAATGGTAGATTTGTAGTGTTCTTTAGAGCTCAGGACATGGAAAACAATCAGATAAGGAGTATTTCCCTGGGGATGGCTCTGAAGAGACATATTGTTATCTTTCTGTGATATGTCTGTAATTTTGAATTTCATCTTTTGATGCTGGTATAATTTTTTTTTCCCCAAGAGCTACTCAGTGTAGGAGCATACCTACTCTACAGAAAATTTCTTCATTGTAAAGGGCTTCTCAGTGTGAATGACCATCAGAAGGTTTCTTGTCATCAGATTTTATTGTAGTGTGGTCTGGTTTTGAGTTTTTCAGGTTTTTCCTCAGAGAAGTGGGTCACCCTTACTAAATTTCCTTGAATGTTTCTTTTTTTGTTTAGTCCTTACTTCCATGTACTAATTCTCTCTTTTTTTTTTTTT
>WEKY01017799.1:16214-57516 GCA_013390045.1 Picathartes gymnocephalus | reverse complement strand
TCTGTTATGCTAACACTAAATTAACTGGGTTTTTAAAAGCTATTTTGTACCTTGCTGGCAGCACTTGGCAGAGTTTTAAGGTACCTTTAGTGGTCTGCAGCTTTGGTTCTGGGTCCTGCCCCATTTGGAAGGCAGACACTCACATACATTCGCCAAGCACTTTCATAGAACACAGAACAAAGCATCTTGACATAGCACAACCAGTTTTTCTCGAAATTCCCTGTGGAAATAAAAAAAAAAAAAAGGCAGCTTAAAAAAAATCTGAAATTAATTTGCATAGGTTTGTTTCCTGTTGAGTGTAGAATCCAAAAGAGAGTAGTGTGTCCTTTGAATTCTTAACAGCCATCCCTAACCCCACCTGCAGGGACAAGACATGAATGAAACAGAATTTTTCTGGTTCTTGAGGCAACTGTGGTGAATCCTGAGGTAAATGTGGTTAATCCTGCTGACTTCAGGATTTAAATTTAGGTACCAGGCAGAATCTGATCCTAAAGACCTGAGTTTTATTATTTAGAGGCTGTTGAAAGCTTGATTGAACAAGGACTGAGTAAAATGAGAAAATGTGAGATTTCCTGATGAAGTTTTTCAGTCAGCTTGGATTTCTCTGTGTGTGTGCAGATGTAGTGATTGTTTCTCCATTTGGATTTATACAATTTTCAGGTGTCTCTGCTTTTGGTTATTTCTGGAGTGCTTTGTGGAAGGGAAGAGGGCAAAAGGCAATTTCATTGTTCTTTTCTTTTAAAAACATGTAAGTAATGTTCTGTGAAATATTTTGCATTATGTTTGCTCCTTTATGCTTTGTGTCTTGTCTTTCTATGGTGGGAAAGATGCTATAAACATATGCTAATAGAAATTTTATTAATTTGATATTGGACATATCTGGAAGAAAATTCACTATCTTGCAGTCAGAAATTTTTTAATTTTTTTAATACTTGAAGATTGCTGATGTGGAACAAGATTTTTTTTTGAGACAAATGGTAAGCCTGCATCTTTTATGGGTGGGGAAATAGAATAAGGCTTTCGAATTTAATTGCAGTCTGGTACTGAAAGTTATCTGGAAAGGGGTGCAGAAGTATTTTTGATAAAGACTTCCTAGCTTCTGAAGTTCTCTGTCACATTATATTGCCTTAGCACTGCGTCCTGCAAAGTCCTCTTTGTTAGCCTTGAAGCTTGATCATCTTCTCATGAGCAGATTGAGTGTTGCCTTGATAGCAAGAGGCCCTCGGTGCCAGCAGAGCGGAGATTTCCTGTCCTTTCTCCTTGTGGTGATTAAGCTGTGATTTTGGGAATGCTGACACCCTGCTGCACATTGCTGGCAGGGACAGGCCCACTGCTGGGTGCTTCCAGCAGGCCACTGATGCCTGATTCATCCGGATTCTTACTCCTTTTCATGGCTGTGTGCACCCTTTTTTGTTGAAAGCTTATGGATTTATATGAGGTCAGAAAGAAACTGAAATCCAAAGCCCAAATTTAGGTGTCTTCTGCTGTTCTAAGCATTGCTTTGATAATGTGCACACAATCAAAGGCTGAGACTCCTGAAATGGGTCAAACTGGTTGTTAGGCACCTTGGTCCTGGAATTATTTTTGATTTAGACCAGAAATACCAGATGCAGCAGGCAATTAACTCTGTAGCAGAGCCGTGGATTTTATTACTGCGACCCAGATGAGATCTGCTCTGGCACCAGTCTGTATTCTGCAAGCTTAATGTGAATAAGTGCTTTCAATTCCAAACTAGACAAGAGAAATAACAAGGACTTACGAGTGTAAATATGTTGTTGGGTTGTGGACCACAATAAACCAATAAATCTAGAGTGTCCTTTCACTCAAATGTGATGAAGTAAATCAGTGAATAATATGCTAGATTAATCCTCAGAATAATTTAGTTCTCTGTGAATGTGTCCTTAGTCTGTTGAAGAACATTAAAGTTGTTTCAATTCTCATTTTCCTGGATTTTGTGTCTATCAGAATGGTTACAATATCATTGTAAATATTTAAAAAAATACATTGATATCATTTGTGAAGAATACTGTTGAAATAAAAGTCTTTTATGTATTATGTATAATAACTTTGATTTATTGTTACACAGGCATAAAAAGCCAAACAGAACGACATGCATGGTTTGTATAATTCTTGACTCATGAAAAAGACAAATGCTGTCAGAGGCATACTTGGTACATAACTTCATTATTTTGAGTAACTTCATGAGTGATTGCAAGGGAAATAATCTTTACTCTTTAATACAGTAAATATATTTTGCCTTTTTTTGCAGAATCATAGAATAGCCTTGGTTCAAAGGGACCTTAGAGCTCATCCTGTTCCACCCCCTGCCATGAGCAGGGATACCTTCCACCATCCCAGACTGCTCAGAGCTCCCTCCAGCCTGGCCTTGGACACTTCCAGGGATGGGGCAGCCGCAGCTTCTCTGAGAAACCTCTGCCAGGGACTCACCACCCTCACAGGGAAGAATTTTTTCCAGTACCTAATCTAAAGCTGCCTTCCTTCAGTTTGGAGCCAGCCGTGTGCTTCTTTGCATTTGTTTGTTTAAGGAAGTTAAGCAGTTAGGCTCCGCTGAGAAAATGACACAGTATACAGTTATTTCTTGGAACATCTTGACTGCATTTTTTTCTTCTTTCAGTTCATTATGTAATACTGTCTCATTTTCATAAAGTTCTTCAGGGCACGTACTTTCCTTAGAGGCAATTTTTGTAACTTGAAGATACCTGTTATTTAAATCAGCTGTGCTCATTGAGTAGATATTTTCTGTGGGAAAATACTATAAAAGGTTCTTTTCAGAAAAAAGATCACAGAGAAATGTACAAAGCAGCTGCTTAAAAAAAATGGCAAGCCTGATACTTTCTTTTTACTTTTGTTTGCCTTTTCATTAGAAAAAAATCAGTAGCACTTAGTTTCAAGTAAGGCCTTCAATTAGTATTTAACTGACTATAAGTATCTAATTATACTGCAATTAATTCTTTATCTCAATCACTTCATTTAGAGTGGAACTGAATAACCTTGGGTTTGGCTAAGTTTGAGATAAGTAATCAGAGTAAAAGTCTGATAGCAATTAAAATCAAGATAGATACATCACCGTGTAGGGATGGACTTTGAGAGCTGTGTAGCAGCAAACAACTCCATCATGGACACTGGGTTTGGTTAATAAGCTAGATTTACTTATTTTAAGTAAACCTGGTATTTAGGTGCTCTCAATACTTCTCAGATGTTATGAAATATCTGTTATCACAGAAGATCACATTAAAGTCCTCGAAGTAATCAGCAGATTAGATGTGAAATGAAATGCAGTCATCTGACATTTTTATGTAGACTCTGTGTTCGGTTGGAAGAATTTCATTTACTTTGCCACTTCCTCTGCCCCCCAAAGAGTGTCAGAACCTTCCTAGAGTTGAAGTGAAAACAGCACCAAGTCCATGGTGCTCCAAATACAGATCCTAAGCAGAAAACTCGTTCAGAAATGACTTGAGAGATCTCCCTTGTGCCTGTAGGCCCTGGAGGAGCTGCCCGTGGCACCTTTCCTCTGGAGGTGGTGTTTCCCTGCTGCAGTTGCAGCTTTCCTGTCAGACATGGGGTTCCATCCCAGGAGCAGGCAGCATTCAGGAGTGCAGTAGCTGCTGTAGCACAGTAATTACTGTTGGAGTTTGGGTACCACACCCTCTTTGGCCCATAAGAGGATGGGGAGAAAGTTTGTGTGATTTTGCATGATTTTAGTGCGTTGATGCTCTGCGAACACAGAGATGAGATGAGGGTGATTTATGCTGTTGTAAACAAAATTCTGATGCTTTCAGAGACCTTCAGCTTTTACTGGGTTTTGTTGCACAGTCGTGAGCTTACCCTGAAGGAGGAAAGTTTGTCTTTAAAAACCAGCTTTCTCTTTAGTATGGAAAGTTTCACTGTGATTGTGGGATAAAGGTTCTGATTCCAGCTTTTTAAAAGGTTTGACTTGCAGACTGTCAGCATGATGAGAAAGAACCTGAATTTTATTTATTGCTATGAGAAAGAAAAACACTCTTAATTTACTTTGGTATTTTACTGCAGTTAGTGTGGAGCACAAGAAAATCATAACATCAGCTCTCTTTGACTGAAACAGTGCTACCAGTTACAAAAATGCTCAACTGAATTTTCACTTCTATAGCTGAAGAGAGCATTTAATCAGCTCTGTCAGATACTTGGGTAGCAGCAGTAAAAACCAGTGCAGACACCTCTCTTAAACACCCCTGATATTTACAGTATCACTGAGTATCATTTCCTGTGCCACTCTGAGGCTGTGGTAGAGACCAGGTCATTTTCCAGCGCTTTGAAAATTGTTATAAATTGCTTTAAGATTTTTTTAAATGAGTTTCAACAGAATGATTTAATCAGTAGTAGGGCCAGCTAAGAGTTGCACTGAATCATGTTGTACCAGAGGATTAATCATGAAGAGAAAAAAGGATCACAAGCTCAAATTAATTTTTTAGTCTTGAAAAATTTGCATCTCACCCCAGCAGTGCAGCCCTGAGGTCAGGCTGCTGAGGGTCCAGAGAGGAACAAGATCATTAGTTTAGGAAACTAAGTTTGATGCCTTTTGTTTTTCCAGGGACAGTCAAGTATTTCTGTACAGACTAAACCAAAGTCTTTGTGACTTTGGGTCCGTGAATTAAAAATACCCCAGTTTTATTTAGAGCAGTATTCAGATAAGTGTGTCCAGGAAGTGGTTTCATTTCAAACACTACAATTCCAAACTTATCTGCTTACTGATGTTATTTGATAATAAGTAGAGGTCAGTTTGTTTAATTTCCTTTAAAGAAAAGAATTTTTTTTCCCCCTTAACACATTTTTTTTAAAATTGCTCGCATAGAACTCTACTCTTCAACTTAAACAGAATCATAAAGCAGTTCTGTATTTAGGAAGGTGGTTAACACATCTGAAAGTTCTAATTTATTTACTGCAGACATTACAACACTGAGGCTATCTGAATATGAAGATAATAGAGAAATCCTGAAGAACAGAGTTGTTTTGAGTGCAAAGAGAAAGCTGATATCTAATAAGAGTAGCTATCATTAACTGTGGGGGGAAAGGTGTATGAAGTGTTCACTTGAAATTAATTTCCAGCAAAACGTTTAAATTGGACATTTGCAGATCTGTCTTTATGCAGAACAAAACTTGTGGAATTCATTGCAATAAGGTATCAGCCAGGCCAAGAGCTTAGGAAGATTTAAAAGGGTTTCAGTGTTTATATAGGTAACTAAAATATCCACTGTAACATTTGCTGGGAGGTATACAATGTCCTAAAAGGGCAGGAGATGAGACTTTTATGCATGTTGTAATATCAATAGCTGTAAATTATTTTAAACTTTGTTAGATGAGGAAAAAAAAATAAAAAAAGAAAGTAACTTTGTGAAAATCAAGACTCACGGTTAAATGTTGTGGAACTTCTTCCTAAGCAAATCTAAGCTGTGTACAAAATGGCCACACTTGTCTGCAGTTTAGTGGATTCCAGACTCAAATGAGCAGATCCTTCACATGTCTGTTGTGAATGGTTTGGTGGCTTTTATTTTCCTATTGAAAATAACACCCCTGACTCTATCACTGGGCCTTGGCATTGTGCCTTTTGTCAGGAAAAGAATGTTTAGGATTTGTACATGGAAAGCAAAACTCACTATGCCACTTCTACCTTGTCTGTGGAAATACAAAGCCGAAGTTTGGATTCTGTGGTTTTGATGCTGTTGGGGATTTTATTTTTGGAGTTGTTTTTTTTTTTTTAATTTTGCTTTTAATTTTTCAAAATGTGATCCTGTACTTAGTAAGAATCACATAAAATTCCTTTTATTGTATTCATAAAGCTAGTACTGAACAGCATAGGGGTTTCCTAAGATAAGCACATTTTCCCATGTGCTGAAGGTGTAATTAGTGGGGTGGTGTGTGCTGGGGCAGTGCCCTCAAACTGTGCTGCTGTCCTGAGTCTGATCCCAAAGATGCTGATCCAGTGAGCCCTCCTGAGGAAGCTTTGCCCTGCAGGATGGTGCTGACCCACAGCTGTAATGGAATTTTATTCCAGTGCCAAAGGGAACTGGAGCTGCCCTTAGAGGGATGTGCTGTGGAAGTGTCTCAAGGATGGATGCCTGGTAGCTGAGAAATAAACCAAAGAAAAGCAAAGAGTTGTCTCCTGCCTAGAGGTTGGATCTTTTTGGATTATTTTCATTATTTTAGAGACATAAAAGTCTTCACCTTCATTTCTTCACGCTGCTTCTTTGAAAGCATGTTAAGCCAAGTTTTACGAAATAATATTTTCTGTGTAACATATTTATATAATATATAAGTTAGATTAAATGTCAGCATTCCAGGGTCAGAATCAGTTAAAGTAAAGAACCTGCCAAACCATGCCAAGGTATAGTCTATTTTCACTGTGAAATGCTGCTTGGGGCCAGCAGAACACACTAGTGTATTTTTCCAACCCTGCACAGGAAATTATCAGGTTAATACAATGAATTGCTTTGAACTTAAAAGTTGTTGTCCTATTGTAACTTGATCGGAGAGTGTTGGTTACTGAAGTATTAATTTGACTTAATTTGGACTGGAGACTTTTTATTAGCTATTTCTTCCGTATTAAATCATCTATGTGGTAATTCTGTGCATAATGGAAAATGAGCACCAGTTGCTCATATTATTTGGACAGCTACATTGAAGGTTCTTTTCTGAAAGGAAGAATGGTAGACAGACCAAAATAAAGTGATATCAGGAGTAGTGGTTGTCATAGATGACTTATTTTGACTTTGGAGAATTACACAGAGCAGCCATTGGTAGATGGTAAAATTTAAGTCAGGGGAAAGCATCCTGAGTTGCCCTCCTGCTTCAGCCTTGTTTGTCCTGGGGCTTAGCAGAATTAATGGCAGAAGTGACTGGAGTTCCTATCAGTGTTTGGGTGCCCAAGAAAATTCACAGCACTGTTATCTGATGGTGCTTTCGTCTAATACAGACAGATTCATTCTCTGTATTGATCTGCAAGTACATTCTGTTCCATTCTCAGTAATTTATTTTAGAGCAGTATTTTTTCTTAGGTGAATGAAGGTGGGATAAAGACAAATCACCTGAATGTTTCTGCAAGGAGATGCCTCGGTTTTAGCTGAAATTCGGCCCTGGGTTAAAAATGTGGAGTTAATCCAAAAGGATGCCTGTGTAAGAGAGGGATAATTTGAACCCTTAGTGGGCCCAGCAAATCATATGTAGTGAGTGGAAAAGGAGCCTGGAAGAGATTTTCAGAAATACTTTCATTAAGTAAAAGTTAATCACATGAAGAGTGATGATTAAAATGATAATTACCTGTATTTTTTCTGCTACCTGACCTTCAAGTGGCAGACTGAGTGCATTCTCCAAGAACAAAGTATGTAATAATAGAATTAAAGAAGCATGCCTGAAGAAATAAAATGGGGAGCGTGTGTGTATCCTTATCTTTGTTCCAGTGCACGCTTGTGAATTTTTCACTTTCTCTTTCACTGCTGTCACTGATCTGTTGGCTTTATAGCCAGCAAGCACCTGTGAGCTTCTAGGACTGAGTGTTCAAAGTGCATTTGGATTTATAAGACAGGATATATCATAGGATAAATACATAAATGGAGAACAAAATATATTTCCTACCTTCCAGATTTTTAAAAACCCCTTAATCCTGGAAAGTTGAAAATTAAGAAGACCAACAAAGCAAGGACTTTTTATTGCAGCCAGGTTCAAAAATATATTTAGTAATGAGCACAGCAGAAATGTCCAGATCTGTCATTCCCATTTACCAAAAATACAGAGTAATATGCCTTTCTTTTGTGAGGATATTTTTGAGTCTTCCTAATTTTCAGTTTTCCAGAGAACCAAAGGACTTGTGTTTATATTTGGGAATAGTTCCTTTCTCTGAATTTCTGCTTTGGTGTGTTTAAGTGTGCTTAATGTTTTAAATATTTGGCCACTATTTTAGGGTGAAAATAGAATCTGAACACTTGAAGATTTTGATGTTTCCTCCAGTTGCAGTAAGAGGAATCCACAAAGCATTTCACTGAGCTGATACGATGAGTTTCTTTGCATAGTCAATAAAATAAACTACTGTTGATAAATGTAATGGTAGTATTTTCTTCAACTCTGTGGTTTTTTGTTTGTTTGTTTGTTTTATGAGAGGAGAGCAGAGAGAGAACTCTTTGAGTTCTCCTTAAATGGGTGCCTGGTTTTGATTTCATTTTTTTGTTGCATCTAGAGCTTGAGCTTTTTTCAGTCATCTGTATAGGCAAGATGGGCAACCCAAGGTTTGCTTATGTGGAATATTTGCTTCTTTTGCAAAGCAAACATTAACAAAAAAAAATCCAATGGCAATTTTATATCCAAACTCCTAAAAGATAATCCAAATGTTTGACAATATTGATAATTGTAGAACAGTTTCACACAGTACTCATCTGCCTGCTGTGCTTTTTCAACCCATTCTTTGTCTTGACAAAATAAGGCTGAAATGGAAAAATATTTGAGCTAACTGCCCATTTCTTTCACCATGCTAAAGCTTTTCTGCTGTGGAAATATGGTGGCAACTTCCCTGAGTGGTGCAGAATGTAAATGATGATACCCAAGTCCTCTCATGCAGGGATCCTGATGAAAAACTGCTGTTAAAGTGTTGTCAAGAAATTGCTGCCGTATGTTGTGGATATCAAATGTCTTTGCTGGCTGTAAATTAGGGAACAGCCCATGTTCCATTACATTAATTGCAGATATTTCTTCTTAAGCATAGCATTTGTTAATGTATTTATAGTCCATTTGTTTTAATAAATACCCATTTTGCTTCAGTGTTTGTCTGAACAGCCAGACTTGAATGGGTTGTAAATCTGCTGGGTTCTTCTTTGCACATTGTAACTGCCAACCTCGTGTTAGTGTTGTTTAAGAGAAAAAGAGAGCTTGTCCTTTTGTGGGTTTTGGTTTGGTTTTTAAATTTTATTTGGGGTTTTTTTGGTTTTGGTTTTTTTTTTGGTTTTTTTTGGGTTTTTTTTTTTTTTTTTTTTGGGTTTTGCTTTGTTTTCTTTTTCCCCACTCCAACAATTCTGATGTATTTCTTTAAGAGAATGGACTTATGTAAATATATATGTACATATATATATATATGCTAAATGCTGCATAAGGAATGTTGGCGTTTATTAATTTTATTCCAGCTCTATTAAGTAATAATATCTGTCTTCTACCAATGTATTCTAATAGAATCTTTTAGGAATCCATAAATAATTTATTGCCTGGATTTTCTGTATGTCCTGTTATCACTGCTGTGGCTTGTCCATGGCGACATTCTCCTTTCATTCAATAGAAAACAACAGTTTTGTTGTTGTTACTACTTTTTTTCCTAAATATTGCTCCCTCAAAATATTTTATAGACTGATCTGTGTGAATATTTAGCCTCCCTTCTTGTTTCATTTGCCAATTTGTTAGCAGGTTTTTTTCCCCCTGAGGTAAAATTATATTACTGCATTTGTAACTGTGCAACAGATTGACATTAAGGGCCATCTACTGTAACTCTAAAATGGAAATAACCTCTCCTGAGAAGGCAAGAGATTGATATCTGTGCAGATATTTCTGTTCATAACACAGTACTACCTTCAACTTGGAAAAATTACCTTCCTGTCTTTTTTCTGTTGCCTTGTGCCAATGAACACCTGCTAACATTACACAAGGTACACACGACACTTTATCTCTGCAACCTCTTGCAAAACAATAACGATTGATGTTGCAGATATGCAATTAATGGCTCTAATGAAAGTCACTGAAAAGTAATTTTCCAAGGAATCACCAAGTTTTAAAATGTGGAGACTTATTCGGGCCTGGAAGTTGTTCTGCAAATCTGGTCTTTAAGTAAGGCTACTGTAAATTTTCACAGTGGTATCTTGGCTTTGTGGAATGACCTGATTAAATTATTAATTAGCTGATCACAGATGCAGGGGACTATATGTATTTTTCTCAGTTCTGCTATTTACTGATTCCAGTAATTGTTTTGTTGTTGTTTTCTGTTTTGAGAGTAAGTTGGCTTTTCTTTTTTTGTTATACAATTTTATGTTCATAAATCAGTTCATAGTCACTACAGGGGGTGCTGGCAATCAAGGATAGGTGTTTTTTTGTTGGAAAATATCCAGCATTTGCTTTACTAGTTTCCCATTATAGTCAGTTGGCACATCGGCAAAGCAAAATGAAAGTGAAATTGTAGACAGACTTTTTGCTATTAATGCTCACCCTGCTACTCTGAACTTCCCGTTTCTCTTAACAGCCATGTTACAAACCTGAGAACTGCACTGAGGCTTGTCCTCTGCAGTTGGGCAATTTGTGCTGTTAAGTTTAAGGATATTCCGATTTTAGAAGTAAATTTTTGCTTTGTTGGGGACAAATACACTCAGGACTGAAATGCTGTTAACTGAATACGGGTGTGTGCAGGTTAGCACTTTGTAAAAATACCATTCTGGGTGTCAGCTGTGGTACTTTAGGTCCAGTCCTCAGACAATGTTGCAGTTTTGAACTTCAGATTGGCATATTGCTTTCAGAAGAGTCTTGTTCTGTGTGCACTTGATATAAAATAGCTGAAAGTATTTGTGCGAGACAAGCAGGAAATAGCATCATGTGCTTGTGGTATAGACTGCTTTGGCTCATTAGGCTCATATCTTGGCACCTGATAAATCAACTCACATGTTCGTGTTCTTAAAGTACTCCATAATAAATGAAATAGCCATATTCTTAACAGTTTTCTGGATAAGAAGGTACAGTATGTAATTAAAATGTTCTACTCTGTATCTCGATTAAGAGTCTCCATTGATCTAATTGGAATGCAAAGTTACAGCTGCAGAAAACTTGAGCTGGGAGAGTGCCTCCATCTGCCTTTCTTACCTAGAAGAATTAGGATGTTGTTACTCAAAGGGGATAAATATCATAATTAAGAATTTTCAATCAATTGACTTCTCAACTCTTGACTTGTATTTGAAGCTTCCTCACAGGACTCTCTGTGAAACACTTAATTTTGCTGCCTGTTTACTTGTATCCTTTGTTTTTCAGGTATGGTTTTTTGGTGTCTGTGTGTGATTTTGGGTTTTGGGTTTTTTTTTGTTTAGGTTTGTTTGGTTGGGGTTTTTTTCATTCTGTTTTAGAAAGGAGAAACAAGTGTGGAGGTAATAGGATGTGCTGGAGTGTGTTCAGATTTGTGTCATGAGCTAGGGCTGGGCACAGTGTATTTATAGGGATGTGTGTCCTGGATCCAAAGGATGCTCTGCAGTATCCTGGTCCTGCTCACACACCTGCATATCAAAGAAGGGAGCTCTAAAATGTTCCCTAGTTCTGAAATAAATCTGACCTGTTACTGTACAGTACAATACCAAAATATTAAAATAAATTCCTGTGGATCTTCAGAGATACCAACATTTTATTCAGTAAGGTTTTCAGAAGGAAAAATACTGCATCCTGCCTTTGGCACAATGTAAAATTGAATAGTACAGGGGAAAATCCTGCAAGCACTTGTTACTTTGCTTCTAGGTATTTTTAGGCAGTTTCCTGCTCAAATATAACTAACCTCCCACCATTTCATATTAGGTTAATACGTAATTGTAATGGAGAACAAGGAGGCTGGTGAGTAATCATTAAAATGTGGTTGGTGCTGTCTCCATTGCCCAGATGAATAGCAATATTCGCTTAAAACCTCAAATCCCTGGAGGAGATGATTTTCCAGTGTTGTATTTTCTTATCTCGAGTCACTTCATTATTAGTGTCTGAGACTTATTAATAATTTGAATTCATGTGGCTAAGAACAAGGAGCTCAGTGAAAAAGAAAACACTTATTTCCATATGCAAATTGGCCCTAGGCAGATGAAGAAGTTTCTCTGGCAGAAGAAATGATGCATTTGCAGTTAAGGATGTCAGAACCATCAGGCTTAGGCAGTAGGGTCTCTTGTATGTGCCAATTCATAGAAGTTTTCCACAAAAAAGGAAGTGTTTAGGGAAAAATGTACTCCTAAGATGTGCTAGAGGTGGCATTTGTAGGAGTAATTTTGTAGAGGAAATTACTTCTTTCACTTAATTTCTGCAAGAACATTATTGGCCTTTGAGCTGTTGTTACTGGTTTGAAACCCCCTCTCTGTTGCATGTTTATGAGTAAATGCATAGAAGCCCTTTGGGATTTAGCTTCTTGTTGAAATGTCAATGAACTAAATATGCATCCTTTTCATTTGAGCGAATCTGCATTGTCTGATGAAGGGGAAAGGGGATTATTTAACTGTGAAAGTTCTGGTGTAGTTAATTACAATGTATGTGTGTATCCAAAACTGAACACTTTCTTGTCAAAGATGGGTTGGAAGCATTTGCTGATACCTTAAAGAGTTTGAGGGTTTAGCAGCTGCCTTTTTCTGTGTACCCTTCTTGTTTCCACATTGTCATGGGGAATGCAGCAATCCATCACATTTGTTTAGATGGAACAGTGGTTCTTCCAAGAGTTTTATAACCATCCTTTATATTGTTATAGCCAAGGCCATTTTGTCATGAGCTTTTCAATTCCAGAGCCATTGCCCATCATTTATCTGCATAACTAAAACCAGTGGTAAGCACATTTCTGCCACAGTGAGACTGATAATGGTTGCTGTTAAAGTCTTTTTAATGATTCAATTTGAAGCAGTGATTTCCAGAGAAAGGAAACTCCATTTGTTAGGGATCTTTTATTTTAATTCTTTTTAGATGAAAAGAGTAGCAGAGAATAAAAAGAATAATTTCTGCTTTTTGAATTTTCTGGACTTGCAAAATAGCTGCACGTGGAATAGGAATGTGTCACTTGCCAAAACAAAAGCTTTGTTTGGGGAATAAGATGATGTGACTACAGATCCTGTGGCCTCTTTCCTGTTCTAAGACAATTCCAGGCTTTTGGACACTGCAAAAATTAACTGACACAAAACTGTTATTGCTTATGGTTTTAATTATGTTTGCAGTTCCACTTTACCTCAAACTGGAGAACAGTGGCTCAAATGACTCCTTATATAGAGTTTTACCTATCTGCTGCCACAGTAGTGATACCTGTGCATGTGAATTTTTGTCTGGAGCATTTACTGCTCCTTTGAGTTCACACAGATGATTTTCCAGTGCAAGCAGCCCACCTCTGCATTTCCCCTTCTATCTCCTTACTGAACTGTTGGCAGGTTCTCCTGATCCTAATTTTTAGTTTCGTGCAAGCATATGAAGTGTTTAAGAAAGGAAAAAGTAAATACAGAAACATTAATGAGGAGCTTATATGCATGTGATGAGAAATGTTAGTTACATAATGTATAATTTGCTGTAATTCAGGAAATGGAATCAGTGCCCAAACTTGCCTCTAAACAGTGCACGACTGGAGATGGTTGGGCTGCAGTAAATGAAGTCTCAAATGTTGTTATTTTTAAATCCATTGCTATGGACAATGTGGAGCACTGAAATTCTCATCTTGAGAGCTGATCCTGATTTAGAGAACACATGCTCAGACAATGGAGTCAAAATTTAAGCATTTGGGGTTTTGTATATATGTACAGCAGCCACCTTAAGATGACTTTTTTTTAAAAAGAACAAAGCCTATATGATAATCGTGTATTTTTGAACATTTTATTGATTTTGGTAGAGCTTTTCATTGAATTTCTTACATGGGTAAACCATCTAAACACTTTCTACTTGCTTTATAAACCTGGAAAGTTGCCTGGAGATCTTTGTAGCACTGGAAAGCAAATGGCAAGGTCATCTTTCTGTGGTGGCACAGACCAACCACGTTGAAGCCTTGGATTGTATGAAGGGAACTTCTGATCGGTGATGGTTTAAAGAGTTCCAGATTTTTAATTTTTTAATGGGTATCTAGGCTTAGTGAACCAAGGCAAGTGATTTAATCTTAATCACAGATCATGTATAAAAGACAAAGTCTTCCCCTTTCCTAGGAGCCTGGAGTTTTAATCGTTTCTTTTATTCAGGTTGCCATGATTTGAGGTGGCTAAAAGCATTTGTAATTAGAGGTATCTTGGCCCATCTCGAATCTACTTTAAGATTTGCAGGTATCTCTCAAGTAAAACTAAGGATCGCTGCCTTCCCTTTGTGAGGATCATAATTGTTTGTAAAGTGGAGTGTAAAAAACTTCCTGGATTTTTGAGACACTACTCAGCAGACTGGATAATGAAATCCCAGTGGACTCTTTTAGTCTGAAATGTTACAACTCACTCTCAGCTGATCACCTGTGAAGTTAAAATCACCTCCTTTTCAGCAGCTGCACTTTGTCTTGCCCTTTGAGATGCAAAACCTTTTAGGGCAGGGACTCAGCTGACCACAGGGTTGAGACAGTCACTGACCCTCATGACTTGTCACTACTGGAATATAAATCCCTTTTTTCTAGAGCTGCTCAAGATGGGAAAGAGTGGTTGTGGTGAAGAAGTACCTCTTAGCTGATTTCCTGCATGTAAGAGGGGACAGGCCGTCATCTTTTGTGCCTGACTATTCTTCATCACGTTTTTGTAATTATGGCATGCACAGGCAATGCTTAAAAATGTTTGAAGTCTTGATTTCTCTTTTTAAGCAATCCCTAGGATGATTTCTAGGCTGATTTGCATTCAGTATGTGCTGATGGGTAATGCGACTTTACTGGTAAATAATCTTGTTTACATTTGAGTTTAAATGTTTTTCTGTAGTCAAAATGTGGGGAAAAGGGAATTTCAGCAGAAAATGAAGGGAAGGAATTTCTCTATGTTCCATCTTTTTTGAGTAAGTTATGCCATTGGGAAAAAAAAATAAAATCAAGAGAAAGACTACCAAAGGAGAGCATTGTCCTACTTTTTGCATTTTGTGACTTAAAATGTATAAATTATTCAACCCTTGCATTGCTTTAAACATTATATAAAGGGAAGTTTTACGTGCAAGCTCCCCAGAATCTGGGTGTCATGGGTTTGAAAAATGAACAAAGATGCAGTGGTCTGCAGCCCCTCATCCTCTGGCATTTTTTTTTCATGTTCAAAATCCCAAATTGCTGTACTTTCCTTTCCTCTGTGGAACAGAGAAACTGGTGACAAAAGCTTCTCAGAGTGCTCCTTGTGCCTTCCCATGCTGCTTCCAGGATTGCAGGGATGTCCCGGGTTAAACGAACAGGTTCATTGCTTTCCATTTGGCACACTGACAGCGTGTGCTCACCTCTGATCACATTTTGTTCTCCACCGCGGATATTTCTCGGTGGTTCTGTGATGCTGCGGTTTTTATTGGTTAATTGTACTTTGGTTTGTTCTATGTACCCCTGTTCGGACCCTGTACACTCTCCCTGTCAATTATCTGTCCCCTCCCCTGGTTGACCGAGAGAATCCCTCCCTCTCCTCTGCCATTCTCCTTTCACCCCTGCCCCGAGTTCTGGAAAGGTCTCTGTCATTTCATTATACATTGGCCTTCACAGGTGTATCCCCCCTCCCCTGTTCTCCCGTTCGCTGTGTAACCTGTCCCTCACCCCTGGACCACACCCTTGGGCTTTCCCAGTTGGTTCTGTTCGTGCCCCCACCCCTGGGACCCTGGGAGTATGAAACCCCCTGTCACCTGTGTTTCAGGGGGTCACTCGGAGCAGAGCATAGGAGGCTCGATCCTTCTATGTGAAACTCCCGGTGGCCTGACTCAGTCAGTCTCTCCCCATCAGCCAACTAAATCTCAGTTGGGATGCAGAGCTGCTGAGTCCTCCCTGCTTGGCTTCTCTACGCAATCACCACCTGCTCTTCCCGCTGCTCTCGGCTCTGCTCGCTGTGGCTGCGATTGGGCTCTGGGGATCAGTGCAAATCCCCAGCGAGGTTGCCTTCGACCGGCGCAGCCGAGGCGCACCGGGCAGCCGAGCACAGCGAAAGTTCTGTGCCGTGCTCATCTTTCTGCTGCTCAGAGCAGCTTAGTGCACTTCATTTCCTTGGGGTTTTGTGGCTCTGGATTTGGTACCTACTCACTGAACCCTGACTTCTGTTGGGGTTCTTGATGCCCCCCGTGACTCTTCAGTGCTTATTCACAGCCAGTTAAACTAAATATTGTAGCACTGCCTCTTCCCTGCTTTCCCAGTGACATTCCCTTTTAGATAGCAGCCTGTTTTATGGCAGAACCCTTGCACAGTGCACATGAACCGTGAAGATTTTATTTTTTTAATAACACAGTGTACAGCTTTTGAAGGTGCTACTGGTAAATCGCCCAAAACCCAATCAGGAATGAAATTTTTTCTGCCTTTGCTAGAATCTATCAGATGAGGTTAACTGTCTTTTTTGGATTTTTTTCCAATTTGGAACAGACTTTTCTGTTTCTGCATAAACATGACACCATCTTTGACTTGACTTCTTTATTGCTCTCTTTGTGGATTAAATGCTTTGGTTTCTGCTGCTTCATGGGGTCTTGGTTTCTTTCCTGTGTTTACTGCTGCAGAATCTTTTGCCCTGGGTCTGTCAGTTCTCAGTTGTGCATCACGAGGACCTGTGTGTGCATGTGTGCAGTTCATTGGAAAAGGTTGCAAGCAAATTTTATATTGAAATGACCATTCATATTTCATAGAAAAAGTTACTACTGTCCAGTATTTCAGTAGACTGTCTTTCTTACTGTTCTGGGATAATAAATAAATACAAAATGACAGGGCATGAATTGTGTTGAATTAATTTAGGTTGGTAGCTGTGAATCTGACATCTGAATGCAGCCAGCAGAGCCACCTATGCTATAAGATTCTTGTGAAAGCCCAGCAGTCTAAGATGATAAAATATGCACATATATGCCCGAGTTTATACTTTTTTTTTTCTTTCTTTTTTTCTCTGTATGTATCTATGCACACTCCCTGCAGTGGAAGTTACTGGGTAGTCACTGATGAGGCTCCCACGGGCCATTTTTCTCTTCAAGTTCTATGGGAGTCTTCTTGAGGTCTCATCTAGTCAGTGCAATTTTCAACTCAGTGTAATGAATGGAGCAATTTACAGCCACAGCTCAAAATTATTACCAGACAGTCAAGCCTCTCGATTTCTCCTGCCTTTTTTATAACAAGAAATATTTTGGTGGCCTGCTATTGTTGACAGCTTTGTTGGGAGCTTTCTAACAGTAATAAAAAAACCCCCTCCAGTACAACAGCTAATTCAAGATTTATGGAGCATGTGGAATTTTACTCCAAGACTGAACGTGCACATAATCAGGAAGCAGAGTCTGAATACAGGGAAATGGAGGAGGCCATTGCCCCTCATTCTGCTCAATGGACCATAAACCACCTGCTGTTTTGAGTGCCATGCCACCAGAGGAGCTGGAGCTTTTCCAACCTAGTAAGTCATTTTCAGCCATGTGTTTAAACACTGAAAAGGCAGGAAGAATGAAGAATATATATATTCCCTAATTTTTTTTTTTTTTGGTCAGTGTCATCCTCCTCTCCTAGTTGCATCTTGTGTGTTCCGTCTTATGTCTCTATTTGCAACTTCTTCAGTCTTTATAATGTACCTTTTGATATGTTTTCTGTATTGTCTTACTTTGGACCTTTAAATCAGGTATTGATACTCAGATTGGTTTGTGGATAATTAGGCCTTTCAAAAGCATTTGAACACAGTTAAGATTGCAAGTTTCATTCTTAAGATTCTGGATCTCTTGTGGGTTTTGAAAGCTTCCCCTTAAAATCTTTATCAAGACTGATGCTTAACAATTGTCTTTGTGCACAACAAAACTGCTGACATGTGTCATCAGAAGCATTGGTTCCTTAAACTCTTGGCCCCCCCTTCTTAGTTTGCTTGGACAAATTCCTGTACCTGCTAAAGATACACTGGATGCTGAACCAGCACTCAAAAACCTGGGACCAGATCCCTTCCGTGTCCTGAAGTGGGCAGAGGGTTCAGCTAAAATTGCCCGAAGCAAGCACCTGACCTGGAGAAAATTTGACCAGTGGAAGTTTCTCAAAAGTATGAAAAGTAGTGAGAATCACTTAATGATGTGAAAAGTGGCTCATTGTTACAGCATTTTTTATCACAATGAACACTTTTGGTTTTATCCTGCTCTCTCCCAGGGCTCCAATTTGCTCCTATGGAGGGGTTTGGTCTCTTTCACTGATGTCAAGTTTCCTGCGAAGTTTAGGGGGAAAATGTTTAATCCTGCAGACAGCAGTGGTTATTCCTGCTGAGTTTATTGGTCTTGGCATCTGTTACAGGTGATTTTGGATTTTTGAGGTTGGAGTCAACAACCTTAAGTGACTCTGCCTTGTATTCTCTTGCAAGAAACTGGAGTGGTCATTAGTCTGAATCCCAGAAAGCTTCATAATTTTGATCGGAGGGATGGAATGCAGCAATAGTTGTAGTCAGTGGGCTGGGTTTGCTTTGGGATTTGAAATGGATAAAACTGCCAGATCTAACCAGTGGACTGAAAAAAACCAAACCCAAATAAACAAGGATAGAAGCAGCAGCAACACTGTCACTACCTCAGCTTGAAGTTATTTTTTAAAGGATGTGCCATCCATCTTCAGGGCAAGCTCCAACCTGGGTGTCTTAAATGGAGGATGTTCTTCAAGGCTTGATAATTTAAGGTGTAATGTTGGGGTACAGACACTCTTGTAGCAATTGGCTTCAAGTTGGCTGAGGCAGCCACCTGCCAAGTGTAGTGACCTTCTTTAAGTCCCACTTTAGGTGCCTGACTTTATCTGTGAATTAGGTAGAACCTGCCTGCACAGCTCTTTCAGATTAAATTATCAGATAGCAAAGCAGTGCTTTGTCTTTTAAATTTCTTTTTAGATCTGGTTCTCTGCATGAACAGTTATTTCTGGGAGTAGCACATGTCTACAAGCCATAGGTCATGACTCTCTTGCTTTGGGCTGCATGGGAGAAGACAAGAGTGAAGTGTCAGTAGTTCCCAGCATGTAAAATTTACTATAATTTCATTGCTTGTGTCTTCTGCTTTGTTACACTCTTTGGTGTATGGCCGGGTAGGATAGTAAGGGCAAACAGACATCATTTATTAATTCATTGAGGGAATGTCTCACAGCTTGCTCATGATGGCAAAGTTGAATTTTTTCCCCTGTGTTGGTTCTGTGTCATCTCAACCTCAGCCATGAGAATATGGAATCACAACCAGCAACTTGGATCAACAATCTTTTGTATGGGTTTTCTGCTGCAGCGCCAAGATGAGAAGTTGTAAATGTGCATGTAGTGAATGAAAAGTACTTAGTTGCCTCTTCTGATCACTTTTTTAGCATTAAAAGGAATTTCTAAAATACCTTACAAGGTACTTTATTAAGGAATGCAGCTAAATTTAACTATTTATTTTTTTAGACTGTGGGTTTGAATTTTAGTTTATCAATACTAAACATCCCGAAACTTACTAAGATTTCTTTTGATTTCTACTTTGGGAGGATATATATATATATAGCACTGAGAAAGATTTCTTTCTGTGCACAGCTAAGGAAGCAACTTAATATTAAAATATGATAGCAAAAATGGATATTGGATATTAAATATGAGAGTAATAGATGGGATTTGAGGTGATTCTGTAAGCTATGTACATGGCTATGCAGATAATTCATATTTTAATATTGATGGCAAACATTTTCACACTAAAATATGTATAGAAAAAAGGAAATTGACTATTAAAGATGTATGTAAAGAGAAAAATGTAAATTATATTTGGAAAGTGACATGCCAACTATGATCTACCCTGACACCTTTTCTTTTTCAATTTACAAGTTGGAAAGAATGAAATCAGATTACAAGAAAAACTATTCTGTATGGGAGTAATGCACAAAATATTATTCAGATTGTAGAAGTTCCTTGTTGCAAATGCATCCCAAATTAAATAATAAATGGAAATGAATTGAGCAGTCATACCGCAGAGAATAAGACACTGAAATCTGACTTAAATTTAAAACTAGCCCTCCCTAGGCTGGCAGGAATGGCTTTGGAGAGACACTTCCATGAGAGTAGTGTTTTCTGTATTTCCCTGAGACATTCCTCTCTGGCTGGCAACGGGGGCCACTAAAGGAATTCTGTGGAGAAAAATATTTGTCAGTGCTAACAGATGTCCACCTTCAAATTTGAGATGCTCATTTTCCATGAAGCTGAGCTTGGGGCATAATGTGGGGGCACGAGAGGACCGGAGCTCCAGCCCAGGTACAGGATACCCTGCAGTGCCTCAGTTTCTCACCTTCCATCTTCCTTTGGCTTGCATCAGCGGCCCTTGTCGTGCTTTGGATGTGAAAAATATTTCAGTGGATGTACAAGAAACTTCCAGTGACCCATGGAATTGTGCCTCTGCTTGCTGCAGCGTCTCCTGGGAGCCTTTGGAGAAGGGCGCTTTGCTTTTGGGATCCACTGGCGTGTGCGCAGCCTTGCAGACACACCGATGGAAGTGAGGGTTTAAGGGAAATTTTAAAAATGGAAGTTTGCGTCTCAGCTCCTGCCACGCAGCAGTAAAACAATCTCCCACCAGCTCTCACTTCTCAGGCATACCTGTGTAGTCAAAGAAATTTTTGTGGTAGGTTTAGGATTAGAACCTAATAAAAAAAAATCTTAAAAGAGTGTATTTCAGACAACAGATGTGAGCCTCCATCTTTTCTTTGCATAGAAATTTTCAGTGTTCTGTAATTTTAAAATATTGCCACAGTAAGAAAAATAGATCTTTGTGGCTGAATATGTTGCTATTAAGTAATTTTGGGTTTTTTGACTACTTGAACATTTCCATCTATTATTCATTACGAATTTTTGTCTAGCACTGAAGGAAGTTCTGATAAACAGTGGCCATTCTGTTCTTCTGGGTGCAGGTATTTAATTGTTGGTGAATGCCTATTCTGATGGTACCTAAGCTGTAAAGGAGGGCATAGGCAGTGCAGGAGGACATCGGAGATGTGGGTGAAGTGTTTTGAGTATGTCTTTGTGGTATCCTGCTGAAAAACTTGGAGATTCTTCACTTAATACCTTTGACTGATTTTTAGCTATTCTATGACCTTGCTTATTTCCAGTTCTATGGCCTAACTTATTTGCAATTCAGAGTTTCCAGGCAGAGAGTTTCAACTGATATAAATAGGCAAAATCCTTTGCAAATGGCGAAGTAATTTCTTAATTTAAATTTGCAACGAACTGACTATGCTCACTTTTAGTTAAGTAATAACTGTTTTTCTCATCATAAGCAGTAGCATTCTGCTTTTTAAATTAAATAATTACTTTGGAGAGCTTGAAATGAATATGACAGCAGCTGTTGAACCAGTGGAGTCATGCAGAGTTTGTAGTTTTCATCCACCCCTAATAGAAGTTACAGGCACAGAGCAAAAGGAGGATATGGTGTTGTTGGCAGGAATATCTGAAGAGCGGAATTCCTTTGTTTTCATGCCTTTGTTTTCATTCCTTTGTTTTCTCACCCCAGCATGAGACAGACAGCAGTGTTGGTAGCTGAATATTTTAGGAGGAAAGTGTTTGTTTGCATATCTGGGGGTGTGCTGTGGAGCTGTGGTGGAATATCTGAGCCTGGCAATGTGTGCAGTGTGGCACGGGGAGATTTGGGAAATAGTCTGAGGAAAAGCGCTTTCAGAAAAAGACTGACATAATGAGTATGCAAATAGATTTTTAATTAGACTAAATTCACTTTGTAAGTTTTACCAGTTGCTCTTTGGCTTGTTTTTCTTAAATCATTATGCTCTGCATTTATGGTACTGGCAGCTGTCAGTAAAGTCATTTGGTATTTCTCAGTATAAGAGGTGCCTTTGGCCCTTTTGTGCCTTTTGTCTTTACTATGCTTTAAGCAATGACCTGAAGTTTTAAGGTTGGGTATAAAATTCAGATTTGCCTCTGGCTTTAGGTATATTTTTTAATTTTCAGCAGTAGTACAAGACAAAGTGAAACAAAACTTCATGATCTCAACTTTGTTAGGATGTTGAAGGATTAATTTGCCAAATTTTTTAACATGATCTGTAAAATTCTTGAACAGTACAGGTAATTCTAGGCATGGTGGTGTCCTTGGTGCCAGGGATGTGGGGAAAAGACACCTATTTGGAACCATTTTGTCTTCAAAATGTTCAAAATTGTTTCACTTATAGTAAACTTTCAATATATTTTAGTAAATAACAGCTGAGATTTTAGTGCTTTCGAGCTTGGTCTGTAGCAATTGGTACTTGGAATCTGCACATATGTATTTATTTATTTGCAAAAGGTATTTGAGCAGGCTCTCTGGAATCCAGTTTGATATTCACCTGACCTGATAACTGTTTTATCTCTGCTTTTTTTCTAGTTATTTCCTACATGTTTTTTGGCCATTGCTGGACACTGAGGTGATATTTAGTGGATGTAACCACATATCATAAATATACAAGTTCTACCAGCTGCATGGTCCAGTACAGTGCATTACTTTCTACATGAAATCAGGATTATTTTTGTTCTGAAGGGCATTTACTACTTTTTTAAATTTTGGATTTCGTCCTTCTTTTGCTGCCCAGATATTCAGCACTGTTAGGTCCTCTGACACTTATCACACAGACAAATTCAGTTTTAAAGGTGTTTTGTACTTTGGAAATCCATAGCCAATCTGTGAGTGTCTGTTTAGGAAAGATATAAAGGTTTAAGCTTGATTAACTCATACTCCAAAGACTCTGAAATTTGGGCAATAAGAAAAAAAACTCTGTTCTGATTTACTTTTTGTTGAAGAAAAGAAAGTCGAAACAACTTTTTTCAGATGTGAGGTTTGTGTTGCTTTTTTTACTTCTTTGAAAATAGTGAATTCATTTCTGAATCAAAGAAAAATTGGTAGAGTAAGGTAAAATTAAAAACAACCAAAATAATAATAGTTTTCCTTAATGTGTTGGAGGAAGAGTTATACTGATGTTCTTGAAATAACAGGATTGTTTCATTCTTCAAGGATTAGTGAGAGCTTGATCATCAGAAAGTGCAGACTGGAGTTTTTTCTGTGTCCTTCATGCATTTTTAGCTTATTTCTCAATTTTATAAACTCACAGGACAGTTTTTAAAGGCACAATCAACTTAACAATAGCGCTGTCCAGAAAGCAAGGTTTCTTATCTACAGGTTTCTTCCCTTTCAAGATTTTTTCTAGTTTGAACTGCATTAATCTTGAAGTCAGAGATGCAAGAAGCAGCAATCTCAGCCTTCAGTATATCCACCAGAAACCCAAGTCAGTAATTTTATTCTGTCTTGTTTTTTGGAATCCTTCACAGAAATGTGGCAGGATTATCCATTTCTAGCTCTGTTGAGCAGCACAGAATTACAAAAGGGGGCTCTAAACACCTGGAAAAAAAAAAGAGAAATTAAAATATGTAGTGAAGGTAAACAACAATAGCAACAAAAAACCCCAAAAACCCCCCCCCAAAAAAAAAAAAAAGGGGGAATACTGGTGTATTGCTTCTTGTCCATGAACCATAATAGTACTAAGCATTTATTTTTATTCAGGATTTTTTTTTCCCATGAGATATAAAATTCTTCGTGTTTCTAGAGGTTTCTTCACTGCCAAATCTCTAGGTTTCTTACTAGTTCATTTTCTTAAAGAAATTATTTATTTGAAAATAAATAGGCACAATAATGATTAATATAATGGCCAGAGAAGTTTTTTAAGTGTAGAGAGAAAACCCCGTCCTTCAAGGCTGTGTCACTGCCTCCTGAACGTGGAACCCCACAGTGGTTTCCCAGCCTCTCTCCCAGCACAGCTTTTTCAGCAGCATCCATAATTCATGACATTAAGTATTAATTTCAGCTTTTATGCTCCAAGGATGTGGCATGTTAGTAACCAATACATTATCCACAGATTTTTGCTCTTCCTGCTCCGCCTCACTCTTACCGGTAGATGTTGGGTGTTTGTGTTCCTGGAGAGACATCAGGTGCAGCAGTGACAGATGAAGGTCTCATGTTCCCCTCAAAGGCAGCTGCTGTGAATAACAGGTAAATTCTTGGTGTGGAACTGGTCACATTTAAGCAGCAGGGGACACAGAGAGTCCCAGTGCTGGATCCTACAGATCTTGCCTTGCCTTTGCACCTTAGGGTGAGGGCAGTGCCCTTTTCTCTACTAATACACCACATTACAGGTCAAAGATGTGTTTTGATCACTCTAAAACCTCATATATATTGTTATTTTTTCGTTGCTTCTGTAGCTAAAATATTTTATGTTTTTAAGATCCTTTTCCCCGAAATCATTTTGTGATGATCAGTTGTGCTAAAGGAAAAGGAGTTGTGCGAGGTAACTCACTGGTGCGAACTCAGCAAAGCAACGTGAAGAAAATAAACCCATCCAAACCATTATTTTGCAGGGCCACCTGGCAGATAATTTCCTGTACCTGCTCTCCATGCTGTTGGCAGAAGAAGGGTTTGAATCCAGAAAAAGAGGCATCACCTCCCTTTCCCAGCCAGAATTCCTGCTTTCAGAGTGGTGTGGAAAGGTGCTGCTTTGGAGTGCTGATGTAATTTTGTGAAAACATTTCTGTCATGTACTGATCAGGCATTTCTGGTTATGTACTTGATCCGTCATACATTTGATGTACCGAGGATATGATTCCCATTTTGAAAACAAGAATATTGTGTTGACCAAATTGAGAACTATATAAGGCGAACCCAAACCTTCTCAAACCATACGTTGATGGTATTTTCAGCACGTCCAGAAAATGCATTAACAGCAAGGTGAAGCAGAACTATTTGGCCAAAATGATCTTCATTAAAACAAAAGGCAGTATCAGCTCATACAACTATCTTATAGATTTGTTCTAAGTTGAATAAACCACTGTGGTAAAAATAGAAATTCCTTCTTAACCACCATTGCTCTTGCTTACTTTGTATTTTCTTTTTGAGATATGTAATATTCTTCAAACAAAATATAACAAAATTATAGCTTGTGTCAAGTCCAAAGATCAGAGGAGAATGTTTCACATTAGCCTCAGGTGGACATATTTCTGTATTTTCCTTGTAGATCATAAATAAGCTGAGTACACATTTTTCCCCATTTTAGAGGGATTGTTATTGTTTAAATTGGAGTGCTATGGATCAGGAGTTCAGTGTGTTGAAAGTTATATAAACATTGAACCATGAGCTGATCTCTTCCCCAAAGAACTTACCAATTACTGTTTCAGTGGAAGTGTTGAATGATTCATGTTGAAGGTTTGAGTTTAGTAGCCTGCTGTATTCAGTGTTACATTTTAAACTCATTTCTCTGGGTGGGGAAAGGCATTTTTGCTGAGGGCAGTCAGCACCTTGAGATCTTTAATTTCCAGAGATAGCAGACAAATGTTGCTAGAGGTCTAACTCTAAACAAAAAATCTGCTGGATTTGTATAACAGTGCTTGTAATTGGTTCCTTATACTCATGGGAAAGAACAACACTGACATAGTAAAGGCATTTCAGTAATTTTTGTCTGGCAGCGCTTCCTTTCTGTGGGTAAGCAATGCTGGTGGATTTACATACTCGTGCAATTAACTTCATACTTAATATATCTTATCTTAGAGGATGACATTCTGTGAAAGTAGCTTTTAAAATAATGCTGTCACTGAAACGGTCAGCAAAAATATCATTAATTATAGATCCCATTTTAGACCTCATTTAATTTAATATTTGGTAGTTATTTATATTTGCCTTTGGCTAGCAGGGAGTGAATTAATTCTCTCATTCTGCATTGTGTACTGGCCTCTTAATATCACAGAAAATTTAAATACTAAAATTTTTTTTTACACAGGTGTGAAAAATTAATTAATTTACTTTCTTTTTAATTGTCCAGAAGCAGCTTCTGTCTTTTCCTTATTTCATTTTTTTCTATTAATTTTATAATTAGCAGCTGTAGAAATACTTCAGACATGCAGTTTCTTAACAGATAACTGAATTCCCCAATTTCTGAATATTAATAATCCCTTTTTGGTTTACAGTGAAAGCAGCCACTTGCCCATGCAACTTTGGTGTGTTTTAGGTGTTGCAGAATTATCAGAATGAGCAGCCCTCTTTGTGTTTCTTTATACACTTTTTTTTTTTTTTTGACATCTGTAGTGTCATCACTGGCCTTTAAGTTCATATTGTTTGAAATGAGTGAAACAGCTGGAAAAGTCAGAGGGATCTGGTTGAACCTCTTCAATTTCCATCCTGGGTTTTCTAGATGTAAGGGAGGGATTACAACTGAAAGAAATTAAAATCTTACATTGCCTGTGCTCTCCTCCTTCAGATCTCAAGTGGAATAGTTTATTTACCTTGGGAAGTGCTGGAAATATTTGTTCCTCTGTCTCTGAATATTTGTTATTTCTTTTGTATTACTCAGTACAAGTTTCAAGGTACTGCTTGTTCTTCGTGTTCATTGTTTTCTTGTTTCTTTTTAGATTTCCACTTTAAGCCTGCAAAAAGGTATAAAATGGAATTGTGATAGAAGCAGGTTGGGCAGAGCTTGTGAAAGGTGGGTTGTGAGCCTCTGGCAAGCTGGTGTGCTCAAACTGCTCTGTTTTCTCTTTAAATTACAGAGGGAATTATATTTGTTTGGAGTTTGGGGGCAGCTGACTTCAGAATGGTTGCAAATTTGTCCCAGTGCCTGAGGGAAAGGCAAGAGTGAGGAATGTACAGCTTCATCAGCAAAGGGGTTTGTTGGGGAGTTCAGCTCTTCAGGTGCTGAAGTCTTCAGGTCCCTTTTCCATTCATCTTCCCATTCCTTTTCTCTCTCCCTCAGTCTCTGCTCCTCTTAAACCTCCTTCCTTTCAGGATGCCTGAAAAATCCTCCGTGGTTGTGACATCTTTGTGCTGTTTTGGTGACTCCACCACTGAGTCCGTTTCTGGTGCTTCCCACGCGTCGCTCTGCACGTGCTCATTGTCCATTTGTCCTCCTGGAAATTCTCAGTGGGATTTGTCTGTAATAACATGGGAAACTCACACTATGGAGCCCTGTTTGTAACTTGGATATTTTGAACATGTAAAAAGATTCTTTTTTACATGCACTGTGGCTGTTTCATAAGAAAACAAATTTGCTGGACGCAGAGCAATTCTGCTTTGACTTGTAGAAATCCACTGGTACTGGTGGCAATAAAGGAACAGGGAGAACAGAACACAGTTTATATCCCAGTGTTTTTTGTACACTAAATATAAGGAAGGGGAAACTAGTTTTAGTATTATATATATATAAGGATTTCCTAAAGATAAATGCAATTAGTAAAACAGTGGCTTAAATTAGAGTTCATGTCTCGATTTTCCCTTTAATGGGTTTGGTTCATGTTCACTGAGTGATTAAATGAGGATTAATGAGCCCTGGAAAATATGTTAATTTACCCCACAGAATGGAATTACCTTATGATGAAACTATAATAAAAAGTGTTTATGGACTGTAAACAATATGCTCTAATCTGTATCATGAATCTCGTCTCAGCGATCTGTAACACATGCTTTTGAGGGAATAACAGTTGGTAAACATTGAAGACAACCAGATTAATTTTTTGATGTAGAAAAATCCAAGGCTGGTGAAACCACTGTGACAGTCCTCAGCAGTGATTTTGATTTTTTAGTTGGGTAAAGTCTCACAAAGCTGAAGAAAACAGGAATTTCAGCTGTTTTTTTAAACTTTGAATAGAAAAATACTCCATGAAGGCATGCATGCAAAATGTGCCTGGCTGAACAAGAACAGTTAGAGCTCCAGAATTTTTGTGTTTGCTTTGGAAATAAAAGACAAAAAATAGGGACAAAATTAAGTAAATACACAAAGAGTAAGTGCAGATAATAAAAGCAATGCATGCTTATGCTTGAATAAAGAGGGTCAAGCTCAGGACTGAACTGCAGAATTGTTCTGGAGCTGAAGCCTTTTAAGTAGTTCATCTGTGGACCTTTATTTTGTAAGTGAATAGTTTAAATTTTTATTATTTTAGTTTTTATTAATTAAATTTTAACATATTTTGTGTTAAATGTATATTTATTTCCACAGAACACACCCTGCCTCAATCTCCAGTGAAACCAAACCTTGTGTGAGAGAAACTGAAGCTGGGCTTCAGGGTTTTTTCAAGGTATCTTTCAGTTTAAAAGGGACTTTTTTGCATATATTTTTGGCATCTAGACACCTGATTTCTTCTTTTACCTGAAGATTTGGTAAAATGTAGCTCTATAATTGTCTAGTAAACAAAATCATGCGTTCTTTATAATGTTCTATTTGCTTTGTGTGTTTTTTGCTCCATGGGATGTTCATTTAGCATATCACCTTTAGCCAGTGTGCAGAAATACAAATTATCAAGTATAAATGTTGATGCTTTCATTGACTAGTCTGGCATTTTCTGGAGCTGAAAATCCCCGTATCGTGTCTCCATTGCCTGCTTTATACAGAGTAGCTAAGAAATAAACTGCTTTTTTTGTGTTGCAGATTTCACGTGTGACAGGTGATTTTTAGGATTCTTTTGCCATTTCAGGGACTACTTTGACTGTTCAACTATTTATCCCCAGATCATGGAATCACAGAATGGGTAAGGATGGAAGGAACCACTGGAATTTTCCTGTCCAAGCCGGATCTTGTCGAGACATGAAGGAGAAAGAGCAGCACACAGATGGCTCTAGGCTTAAATGGGACTACATTCCCTCAAGATTCAGGCTATTCTGATGTTATCAATTTATCCCAGGTCATCAAGTCCTTGTTTCTCTGCCTTTCTGAATCGTCATTGCTTCTTGAGGTTCTTCTCAGAAATAAAATTAATGGAAAGAGTTTTGTGGTCAAAACATTTATATTTCCATCCAAGAAATGGAAATGAGAAAATGGTGTCCACATAAAACCAAAATTCATAACCTGTATAACATTTTCCTTCTAAGTATGTATTTCTCCTTCCAAGAAGACAGGAATAGGTAATATGTATTTACTAACAACTCTGATATTATCTGAGCCAGATCTTGTCGAGGACACTACTCAGGAGTGCATCCAGATGGTTCTTGAATACCTTCAGAAACGGAGACTTCACAACCCCTCTAGGAAACCTTTGGTTCCTTCTGCTCTCCAGGACCTGTGGTGTGACTGTTTCTGCTGTAATCCTGTTATCCTGAGTTCAACAATGTTCTCAGCTGTCACGATCCGCTTTAAAGCAGATTTTTTGTGACTTGTTCGTTAACCTGATCTCAAGAGTGCAAAAGTCACAAGGGAAACTCAACTTTAAATCAAATCAAAACAGCTTTATTAAAATACCCAACTCAGATGCGACAGAAGGAAGAGAAATAAGGAAAAAGAAAGAGAAGAGACAGGAAAAGGGGGGGGACAGATAATATAGCTACCAACAAAAGAGACGCGCCCTCGTAGGTCTTGAAGGAGAGGTCTTCTTTCTCTGGGGAGATCTCAAAATCATGGTGGGCTTTGGGAGTCTTTTTATAGTTCTTCCAAAAGCGGGGAGGGCAGTGGCCGAAAGGTGGGGGAAATCTTCCATTGCTTCACAGCAAACACAGCAAAGCGAGTGGCCGCTGTCCGAGAGGCGAGGTGTGAGGCTGGGACAGGTACGGGCCGTTCGTTCCTGCTCGGCTCTGCAGCCAGCACGGCGCGGTCAGTCCGCCGTAGCCTGCCCATTGCTCTCTGCACTGGGTCCCTTGGGGACAGCCAGTCCCTCGGCCCACTGCTCAAACACACCCGCGAGCAGCACCTTGGCAAACATCCCACCTTAGCCAGGCCTGGCCCAGACCCTCCTGTGCACAAAGTTTCGGGGTTTCAGCCTCTGTCTCTTCACGACAGTTGGGAGGCAAATCAGGAATTTCCGAACCGTCTCTTACACCAGCCCTTTCCTCTCCAGTGGAGTACGGGGAGCCCTTAGGTACCTGCTGTCCTCTCTCAGGTGTGCCTTTGTTGGAGAGCATCTCCCACCCTCAGCGATTGGTTGTGCTTATGCCACCTTTTTTTTTGGATATGGATAGTGGATCCTGGAGGAGTGAACACCTTGGCTAATTTGCTGAGTGTAACACGTTTGGATTAGGAAGACTTCCAATATAAACCCGCGTTTATGAAGAGTGATTTATTGCAACAATTTTTTTTTTGCTGTTAGAGCTACTGTTAAGCAATCGTGGTTTTCATTAGCAAATTGCTTTTTTTCAGCTTGAAAGCACCGTAATTAATTGGTGCTATAATTCTTTATATTGTTTGGGATTTCATTGCTGATTTTTTAATTACAGCGTGTCTCTTGGAGCAAAAAGTTTTCAGAAAGGCTTGTATGGAAAAAATCCTGTAGAAGTTGATACATTCATCTCTGCAATCAGTTATATTTGCTGGTTGTGATTTATGAGTGTTGGTGCCAGAACAGCTGTGGAAAAATGTTCTGTAACGTAGTTCCCTGCTGTATTTGGGGGACAAATAAAATCACTGCAGCTTTGTTAGTTTTCAATAATTTTGGTTTTTACTGGAAATGTAAGGCAGGCCATCTCAAATTATTCTACATCAAATTAAAAGGGGTATCTCAGCTGGTGTTTCTCACAGAAATGACCACTCCAATGTGGACTGAAAATTTCTGTATTCTGTGGAAGTTTTCTTGCTTTGAACTCAGCTGCTTCAATTTAGAAAGGTTTTTCTTTTATTGTCTGTTAGGGCCCACTAAACGATACAGTGTAGCCCTAGGGAAGTCTGAAGCAATTGTCAATTATCAATAATAAATAAGTTTTAAACCAGAAAAACTACTTTATTATGTAAAATCACATTCCCAAAATTTAGCTACAGTGAAATGTTACTGCGGAAACCACAAATGAGAAGCGCATTATTTTTTAACTATTTTTTTCTAAGCCAAAAGTAGATCAAGATCAGTGGTTGCTTCCATACTGAGCAGAAAATCGACAAAATAGGACATAAGGGGATATAAAGTCTTAATAACTGACTTTGATTAGATTGTCTGTTCTTTCTATCACCACACTTTTTTCTGGCAGCAGTGTTTTTCCTGTTGGGGATATTTCAGCAATTTAAAATTTCCCTGTATAGCTGTATTGCTATGTTATGGTCCCACTTCTGACACCAAAATAATGTTATGATACACTGGAATAATGTTAGACTCCCACTTCTGAAATAATGGTAAAGTGTAGGGGTAAAAGGCATAAACTGATTGTTTGATGATGGATTGATTGATTATTGGCAGGTTGATTTTTTGATTTTCAAAGTAGCCTTGCTGACTTCTACCTGCCTGCAGCTTGGAAGAAAAACCTACAACACTTAAAACATTAGCAGTTTTGAGATCCAGCCTGTTAGAGGTAAAGAACCAAATGGGGGGTATTTGATATGATGAAACTTTTGATGAAGTGGTCTGAATAGAAAGAGACTGTATCTTGAATGCAAGGAGACTGTATCTTGAATTAAGGAAGTCTTCCTTAGCCTGAGAAATGTTTTAGTAGTTCTCTGACAAAGAAAAGTTAGGGTTTGAAGTTTGAAGTCTTTGTTGAGCTCTTTTTCTTGTCCAGCTACATTTTTTTTATTTTATTTTATTGCAGTTGAGTCTTGTGACATTTCTGTATAGGTTTTTATACTGAGAAATGGACTTTGATTTTTTTTTAAAAAATTTTTTCAAGTGTCTGGTGTTTGACTGCAGCATATACACTCAAGATGACATATGCTACTGGATTTTACTGGTGCCAGGATCTACTCTTGATCCCCAGGGCATGTTCAATCCTTTCTTGCCATCATTACAAACATGGTATTTAATTATTATCTTCTCTAAATAAGAACTAATCAGCAGTTTTAGTTGGTTTTTAGACAACTTTGCTACTGCCTGGTTTTTTTTCCCTTAATCTTGAAATGCTGCTGAAAAAAATTCAAAGGCAGATTCCCATCCAGACTTCCTCAAAGCACAGAAGATTTTCAGCCCTGTGGAGGCACTTCATGTCTGAACGGGGAGCTTATGCTTCCAGCTACAACAACCTGCACTTGTGCTGTGTGACTAAATAAAGCACTTTCAGCTTGTTTGCAGAGTGCTGGCCGTGCTGAAGGAGCACTGAAAACATTTGAACCGCTTTGCTTTGGCATCAATCTGTTGTGTAAAGAGGGAGCATATGGGCAGATCACGCAGGCCCCTGGGCTACTGCTGGCACCCCAGCAGATTTCTGATCAGGGATGTCTCATACCCGCACGTGCTGCTGAAGGAGCCCTCAGGATTTCCACTCCTCTCCTAGACAGCTGGGATAACAAGATATCCAGATAAAATAGATGCATGTGGAAATGTTGGGTGGGGTTTTTTTCCCCCCTTTTAACAGAAGACAAACAGTCGTAAGGCTGTTGGTTTTTGAGGTGGGACATATTCTGGTTTAACATTTGCAAATGTAAGAGCTGTTTTCTCAAAAACAAGGACAAATTGTGGGTGCTTTTTAAAACAGTTTTGAGTTTAGCCTGGTAGTGCTTTTAAAAGAAGTTTCTAGCAACCTTAACAATACATCTGATGCACAAATTTTGGATATAGCTGCTCCAGCCAACAGTATGCATGTATGTGTGTTCTAATGTAATCCAAATTTTAGTTCTATCTTACAGTCATACTTCTGTGATAATTTTAATCATGGTCTAGCAATTACACCCATTACTTGCCGTACCATGGAAAACATCTTAATCTGAGTAGACTTTCCTGGGTTTTTCCTTTTTGGCAGTGGTACACGTAAAATCTTTTGGTATTATTGGAAAAAATGTGTGATTTCTGCTGCCAGGATTCTGCCACTAGATTTCACTCATACATATTCTTTTACTCTGTGAAGTTTTTGCCATGGATGAGCTTTATTATTTGGATAGTAAGAGCACCAGACATGTATTGAAAATGGGATGTTGCCATAAGATAGGTAGGGTTTACTGGAGAAGTGAAACAGAATTAGTTTCTGATCTTGCAGGTCAGAGATTATTAAAATGTTAAACAAATAATATGCAAAGAAGAAGAAAGTTGTTTACATATTACTTGTTTTAAACTGTTTGAATAGGCAGGAGCACATGGAGCTGGTTTGTGTAAGGATGGAGTTGTGTTGAGAGCAAACTGCAGGGATTCAGTGTCCCGGGTTTCTGGTGGTCACACATTTGCTGAAGTCGTGGCTGGTGCAGGTCCAGCACGGTCAGCAAGGAGGACGCTGCTCTTGTTCCCCCTGAAAAATGGCACGGATTTGGTCCCCATTTCTTTGCACTCCAGCCCAGGCTGCAGTTTTAGTGGGCTGCTTTTAAATGGTTTGCTTTCTGGTGGAAGATGTGGTTTTGCTCTTGGAATTTGTTACGCTTGGTGGTGTGGAGCTAAAATTCAGGGGATGATTTAAGATTGCCTGTTCTTTCTGAAGGGCAGCACGGGGAGAGAGCTGCTGAAAAAAAATGACAAAGAAAGGGCATAGAACAGTAAAGGGGAGAGAAACTGTTGTGCTCCAGAGGGAATGGCTTGTTGAGTGAAGCCCTACGGGGAGGAGGGAGTAAAGAGGTTTGGGTTGATTTTGAGAGAGAACAATGATTCAGGGAGCAGCTAGAGACTTACCAAGGGTCAAAAGCAAAAGGTGTGATCTCAGAAGTCAAACTTTCGTTAAATAGTCTTACTTTGAACAAAGGAAACAAAAGTCCTGGAAGGAGAGGAACAGGTAGTCCCATAAGAGCATTCTTTGGCAAAAAGATTGTTCAATTAATCTGATGTGTTGCACAAGAAAAAACTCTAATCCATCTCTCGTATGTGTGCTCAAAACCAAACAAATGTAAAACAGTTTCTTTTGTGTGTTATTTATAGCTGTTAGTCCTTGCAACACACTGCTCCTCTGTGATAACCTTCAGCTGCACTTTGGCTTTTCAGACTCTTAGGAGTTCTGTGGAACAAGCTTTCTTCTACATCAGCTCTTAACTTGGGCTCCTGGCACGCGATCCAGCTGGTGAGGCCACGGAGCTCTGCCACGCTGCTGCTCACAAAGCAGATGTCTTGGGGAGGGAGTTTTCAGCCTGTAAGTGACTGGAGGCTGCTCCGAGGTTTGTTAATCTTATTAGTACGTGTTTTAAGGTGGCCAAGTAAGTCAATAATTTTGGATTAAAAGGAAAAGAAACTTTTTTATGGGTAGTGTATGAGGAAGTAGAATGTGAGAGCAAAAGGACTCCGTGGTTCTGTCTGAAAATGACAGTGAAATAGAAAGTTGATGGAAAAGGAGCAAAAGTAGTTTGGGTACATGTGATCTGCTCACTATCTCCATTAGATGCCTTTTGGGTCCAGCTCTGTGACAAGGATCATTACTGAAAGTTGTTCAGCATATTGCTGTGGATATGTTTAATCTTTGGTGTTTCCCTTCCCTGAGCCTACTTTACTGCCCATCGGTTCTGACGTGGAGATAATTCCCAGGCATTACATGGCATAGCAAAATAATGCCATTTTAAAGTTGAGTTGAGATGGGCAAAACCTCCATAACAGGGAATAACAGCTGTCTTGTAGCTTCATTGCCTTTGTTAATTAACAGGTGAGCTGTGCACAAATTAATCCTTACCGTGCACAGATTTTATTTCAGTTTGGACTAGAATCAAGACTTCATTAGAAACTCCTGATTTTATTGTGCAATGTGTCAAATTCTTAGTGAATGACAGTACAGATGGGAATTCAAAGTTGCTCCCCACCTGGTGAAGTCATTGTGGTTTTGTCCTTTCCTTTGCTTAGAGAATTTTTTGAGACCTGTTCTCTTGTTAGGTCCTATTTAATTTATTCATTACAAAGATCCACGCGTTGGTTTGAGAATCAGCCTCACACTAGCTTTTTCTTTCACTCAGAGCATGTGGTTGGGTTCCTCTGAGCCCTCAGTTAAATTTTCAGGTGAGTCTGCTTGGTCACTATCTGACTGATGCTGTTTAACCAGGAGTTAGGAATAAGGAATGTGGACCCTGCACATGATCTGCTCACAAAGGGTGCTTGTGGCTGTGATTTTTAGCAAAATTGATCAGCCTTAAAACATTTATGGTTATTCTTGCTGTGTTCAGTGCCCAGATCCACAGCATTTTATTCCCAGGCTGGAGCTGTAGGATTGTAACAGGTAGGCAGATACTTCCAAATAGAATGGACCAGGTTATCAAAAATTTCAATCACTATGGCATGATATCCTCATGAGAACAAAAGGTACTGGAAGCAGAAACTTGCTGTGTGCCTTTTGATCAAAATGTAATTCCAGAGTTTTCCAAAAGCAAGGTTAATTGCTGCTTTAATTATATAGTCGGGGTACATTTCACAGCAATTCCAGATCCTAGCAGGCTGAAGCACAGTTCAAACATGTTCTCTGAGATAATATGATACAAGTGAAAAATCATCATGTTAGTAATTTTAGCTTCCATTTTTCTGGTTGCATTCTGATGGCCTAAGTTTGTGACATTTTTCTATTTAAAGAAGTTTTGTCTATTTTTTCATGTGGTTTACTGGAAGTTTTTAATGGATTCATTATAATATAATCAGCAAGCAATTGTTGAACACATGTTGCATCAAGTAGGAGCAAAAGAGAAAAATCAAAGTCTGAGTCTAACTTTTTAATATTCATAAAATGTTCTCTGAAATTGTATTGGGAGAATGTTATACACTGGTTTCCAGTTCACCATCTCTACGCTTCCTCTATAATATGTTTATGTTTTTTTAAAAGCTTTCCCTGGCAGAAACATTTCCTTGAAAATAAAATCCAGTTAGTTCTGCATTTATGCACTAACTTTCTTACAGAGATTTTTGAACCCATCTCCTTAATTCATATGGTGCAATTTGAGACCACTTAGACTGAAGTCTTCGGATGATTAAAATCGCTGCATCTAGCAATCAATTGCTACTAAAGAGGCTACACACAAAGAAAAAATAATTTACTCTCAAAGAAATTATGTGAAATTTAGATCTCAGCACTTGATTAAGTGAAAAACACCCTAAGTGGATCTGGAAGGATCACAGAGCCTAGTTAGGATTGAGGAAGAAGCTACAGCAACTGAAGGAATGAAACCCAAATATTTTTAAGGAATGAAGATATAAATCCTTGTCAAAATAACATAGCAGAAATAATGAGCAGAGTGCAGGCAAGGTAATAGACCTCTCAGAGGTAAAGAATGGCCTTCCTGTGAGGAAAAAGTTTTATCTTACATAAACTGAACTGCTGAACAGAAATTCCCAAAATGTCTCAGAGAGCAAGAGCCACAGGCTGTGCTTATCCCTGGAGACGAACACGGGAGTAGCGAGGGCACAGCAGCACGTGTGTCACCTGTGAGGAGCAGAGCTGTGCCCCACTTTCCTTTGCTCATACATTCTCCAAAGGATTAAGGATGTGGGAAATAAACTGGCGTTGGGCTATTGAGGGTTCCAGAATCACTGCAATGCTTTGAAAATAATTTTGAAAACATATCCATGATCCCTGACGCTTTTTTGTGTTTGAGAGGCTGTTGTCACATTCTTTTGCTGTGTAATAAAACTAGTTAGAAGATAAAATTATTTGGTTTTCCTATCCTGACTTTTATTATTTTTAGAAGTATTGTGAGGATAAAACCAAAGCCTGTTATTTAATTTTAAATCAATGAAAAGAAAGCCTGATAACAGTTGCATGTGATGTCTACCATGGACTTATATCTTGCCTGTTTTAAAAGAAATCTCAAGCCTGAGATAGCTAACAAAATCCAAACAAAGGGACTCCTGCATTTTATGAGAAAGTCTCACTCTCACTGATTAGGTCTGTTCTTTTCTGTTGGAGCAGAAACATTTAGCTATGCTTTATGCATACTAACACTAGAGATTTATACTCTGGAACAAATCTAGGAGCTGGCAGTTGTTTCATGTTGTATCTGTATCCATAATGGCAAATCCATATTAAATCTTGAACCACATTATCCTTTGGTTCATGCTTAGCCCCTATTACTCTTCATAGGAATTGTGTTAAAAGGATACAAAATTCTCTGACGTGCTATTTTGGAGGGCACAGCTTTTAAATGCTGTGCTTTGTGGAGTGGCTTTTCTATTTTGACCAATGGTGAAGAGCTTTTGTAGCGTTATACCTGCCTGCATTTTGAAATACCAGGCAGAAATAATTGTTTGCTAGAAGATAATGTTGCCATGTTGGCATTTTCTGTCGTGGATTCATGAAGTGCAAATCCTTTGGAAGGGCAAACCCTCAGCAGTGGAGAATGTGCAGAGAGTTCTCACAGCACCCCTGAACACTGTCACCATCAAACAGGAACTCCAAACTCCTTTCTCCTCAGTACTTTTGTTCAAAGCTCTCCCTCAGGGAAGTCGTGGGAGGAGGGGAAGAGGTAGAAGGACTTTTCTCAGTCCTTTTTCTGGCTGCCTGCTTGGGTTTTGCCTTTAATCTCTGATTCTCTTTGATGCAGGTACGTAGGCAGTTCCACTGAACGGTGCTGAGAGAAGCCCTTTGTTATTTATCTCCCTTCTGCATCTGCTTTCTCTTTGGACCTGTCACGAGTATCAGCGCAGGGGGCAGGGAGGTTCCTTTCTCAGCAGTCTAGTGGCAAACAGGTTCAAGTTCTTGTGCTTCTCAGAAGTGAAATGGAGAACCTCAATTCCTATGTGATGCACCTGACCTGTGGAAATGTTACAGTCCTAGGTCCTGTGCGCCCCTTTAAGGTGCTAATCATCAGCAATTTTCTTTTTTATTTTTTTTTTTTAAATAATAAAATCTGTTGCATGTTTAGGTTACTAAATATAACCTGTGTCACCTGAGGCTTGTCTGTCATCAAAATAGAGTTTGGCTTGTCAAATTCAAGCTACAGTTTATTTCATGTTTGTTGCGAGTATTTGTCTAGGCATGTGCTCTCTGTGCAGCACTGTGTTTTGTGATACCTTGTGTTAATATATTACCTTGCAGTCACAGTTCACATTGAAAGCAAAAATCTTTTTTGTTGTTGCTGTTTCAAAATTTGTGGGTTCATTTCCAAAATGCAGTCATTTGAACCTTTATTGAGGTGTCTCGGGAAGCTGAACTGCAGGTTATTTCAAGTACAGGATCAGGAAACTCAGTAATTCACAGTATCTGTTCATATGAATCTGCTGAAAGAGTTTGGGGGTGATTGGCAGAGAAAAATTGTATGGCATCTTTGTTCCTTTTTTTTAATTAATGAAAACCACAAGCTTGTGTAAAATTATTTTTCTAGGATGAGTGGCTGGTAATGACAGGAAGAAGGAAAAAGTTAAGATCCAGTGTGATTCAGGAGATCTGTTAATATTCTAGGCCCCTTGGAGAAATGAAATCATTAAACACCTGTTTTACCTCAAACTTGACATTTTAATCCTTTTTTCATACTTTTATGGCATCTATTAAGAAGCAGTAGTTTAAATCCAGTTAGATGACTGTGACATTAATTTAAGCAGTAAAGAGAGAACTCACAAAATTTACTTGTGGAATTGCAACTGAAGCTTTGAGAGATGTTTTCATTGTGAACCAACACAAGTTGCAAATTGTGAATACGGGGTTTTGGTATTTCATTTAAAGCTGTTACCTCAGAGATCAATATTAGCATGGCTCCAAGATGTGTGAGGTTTTTCAGGTAGGTTCTTTAAGGTCTTGTGGACTAAGTCTCATTGTACAAATTGTTTTAATATACCCTGTTAAAAATAAATATGCTTTGTCATTGCTTCTGGAGCAAGTCAGGCACGTCACCTGTGTCAGTTTCAGTCTCAGACACGTCCCAGTGTGTGCTTCAGTTGAAGGTTCTGCGCGAAGTTTCAGAAGGGTAAATTTGGAAAAAGCAGTATAACTACTGCTCGAAGGATATTTTTGTATTCCTCTGGAGTGCAGTATTTTCAAACTATGAGGAAAATACTTTTCAGGAAAATGCTGTCTCTTGGGAGAAAGGAATAAAATTATCTGAAATGATAGTAAACTAGAAAAATATCAGCATCTCATGGGATATGGGATCCCACAGGTATCTTGAAATAGTTTACTTCCAGAGCAAACTTACCATGTTTTAGGATACTACTGTGAAATACATAAAGTTAGAGGAAGGGATTTTGGGAAGTCAGCTTGTACATTTGAATGAGTCATCCTTAGAGACAGAGGGGAAATTTCAGGAGGGAATTTATTAAAATTCCTTCATCTTTTGTGTAATAAACAACCATCCCCACAGAACTGTGTCACTGATTTGTCCAGGAAGCTTTCCTAAGCTTGCCTGCCTTGTTTGTTTAGTATGGAGATTACCAACCCAGTTTGTTCTTTATGCACTGGAGTTTTATAGTATCAGTGTTGTTAGTAAATACATATTACCTATTCCTGTCTTCTTGGAAGGAGAAATACATACTTAGAAGGAAAATGTTATACAGGTTATGAATTTTGGTTTTATGTGGACACCATTTTCTCATTTCCATTTCTTGGATGGAAATATAAATGTTTTGACCACAAAACTCTTTCCATTAATTTTATTTCTGAGAAGAACCTCAAGAAGCAATGACGATTCAGAAAGGCAGAGAAACAAGGACTTGATGACCTGGGATAAATTGATAACATCAGAATAGCCTGAATCTTGAGGGAATGTAGTCCCATTTAAGCCTAGAGCCATCTGTGTGCTGCTCTTGCTTGTTCTTGTCTCCTTTTTGGAGAGCCCTGCAGCCTTTCCTCACCCCCTGGTAGCAGGAGGGATGGTGTGGGTGCTTTGCACTTGGCTTGGTGGATTCTGGTGTTGCTGAGAGGGGAGAGAGCTGGGTGGGAATAGCTGCTTTAGGAAAAGGTGCCGTGGCTGTGTTTGATGTGAAGATAACTGAAAACAAACATTTTTGAAAATGCAAAGGTTTGCTTCTACTCCAAAACTTTGCTTGCAGAATAAAATATCTGTATTAAATACTTTCTGTCTTTTAGGAAATGAAGATCCTGAAAAACAGCTTCTGCCTCTTTTTAGTGTCAGTGAGAGGCTTTATGAAGAGCAGTGTTCAAGAGTAAGTATTTCAGCACAGTGTTCAATAGCCTGTCTAGGAAAGACTATGGATCAAAGGTTTATTGTCTAACTGTGGTAAATTTGGGCCAGTTCCTGTCTGTAGATTTCTGACTCTTGTTTCTACAGAAGTTAGCTCTATATTCAGATTTACTGGGGGAGGCTGGGTGTTTTTTGGTCTCTTTTAATGTCTGCAGGTGTCAGAGGTTTAAGGATCAATGCCCCCTTAACTTTTGAGAGAGAAATATGTTTGTATCTTTTGAATATACTTCTGATACAATTGTTCTGATACAATTATTGAAGACCCCTGTTTCTAGCTGAGCCATATTTCTAATCCATGCTCTTTTCTGAGGTTTTGGGCTGCACCTGATTTTGTTCTAGCTGGCAGCACCTGTTTTCTCTAGAATTGTTTTTCTGAGTCTTGGGGTCTTAAAATTATTCTTTGCTTTTCTTTCCTTTCCAAATGTTTTTTCTCCATGTGGTTTGTTAATTTCTAATCCTTAAGTTCTAGTGGACTCCTTTAACGGTATCTTGAGATTTTTCCACAGATGAAGAAGGGAAAACAGCAACTTTAGGTATGGGTTTCATCAGTACAAAAAAATTAGAATTAAGATTAGAAAAGGCACCCACTGCAACATGAATTTGATGTTATAAAGACATTTGCTAAATATCTAAATCATGCCAGGGATTTAGGCCTCAGGAAAGGCAGAATCAAGATACAATGGTGTCCCAAAAGAGTGGCTGCCAGCACTTATTTTTAGTTTTTGGAAAGCACTGCCATTCTGGATTTAAATCCACCAGCAGCATACTTTCACTGTGAGTTTTACATGACTGTTCACAATTCCAGGTGACTTTAAACCAAACCTATGTTAGTATCTTTATCGATATCATATTCCAGGCTATGCTTTTCTTCTGGTAAAGTTTTCCCAAGGCTCAAATTATTGCTGGCCACTTCTGGCCCAGGGCAGGAGAAAGCATCAGGAAATTGATGTTTTCCAAGGGATGGCTTGGACCAATTGTTGCTTCAATGTTTTGCTTCATATTTAAAGCTCATCTCTTGTTCTAACTGAAGTGGCAAATGTGATGCAGCCAAAATGATCTTTACATGACATGGGGTCATCAATGCCTCCTTTATGCACAACCTCTCTGCAAGCTCAGCTTACTTTGGGGCACGTGTGGCAAAAAAAGGTTAGAAATGTCATGTGAGGGAGGCTTTTCTTGCTTGTGTTCAGTTCTGGGGCATGAAATGTGTAGTTGTGCATTCAGTGTACTTTAAACTTTCTGTCGTTGTTATAATTTTTTTTTTTAACTCAAGAACATAAAATGTAGAGACTATGATTTATTTATTTCTTTTTTTAAACGATCTGGGAAATTGCCTCAGGTGATTATGGCCATTAGACAACTGTAGCAAGAAAGGCTTGAGAGTCTTTTTTTTGAAAGAGGCTTGGAAAAGGGATAAAAAGCTGCCTGAGTTTATTAAACACAAATCTTTGTAAAGGAACCTGAGAAGTGGATGTAATAAGTCCTCTTCTTTTTTTTTTTTTTTTCTTTTTTTTTTTTTTTTTTTTTTTTTTTTTTTTTTTTTTTTTT
>WEKY01017799.1:3058-14234 GCA_013390045.1 Picathartes gymnocephalus | reverse complement strand
AAAAAAAAAAAAAAGGGTTTATAACAGCAAGAGATAAAATAAGATGGAAACTCTTCAGCTGAATGGACATTCAGGAGATGAACCACTGCTTTCCCACATCTGACAGCGTATTTTGTGACTGAGCAAGGAGTGACTGAGGAAGGGGCTGTGGCAGTTCCTGCAGACTGGCCTTTACTTAGCAAAATTAGAAAATTTAGTAGATGTGCTCGGAATTTCTATTCTGCTGCACACTGTACTTAGTTCTGTGGCACTCTGCTCTCCTGATGGGAATGTCAGCTCCCTGAGGATTTGAGTCAGGATGGCAAACTGCAGGCATTCCTTCTTGAAGACTTAAAGCCAGTGCAGTAACTACAGGTGTCACTGCATTCATTAAGCATTTAATTCCTGGTTTAATGAGTGTAACATTTGGGTTTATCCACACATTTTTATTCTTACCTAGCTGAGAATCTAAAGGATTAACAGGATGGGCACCAACTGTAGCACTTTCTATTCTGATATATGTAAGGGGCTTTCAATTTGCATTTTAACTTCAGCTGTGCTTTAACACTGATAATGCACAAAGCCCAGTGATATTGTTACACTTTGACACCGAATTACCAGATAAATGACTTGTCAGAGTTCATTTATGTTTCTGAATGTTTGGCAAAGAGTGACAGCTGCACAGAGCTTATAATTCAGCAATGCATTATCTCAATGAAGTAGAGCAGCTTCCCCTGGAAAATATAAGCAAAATAAAATCTTGGGGGTCTAGATAAGGTGGTTTTAGATTAAAAATGTGATTGTGTGCCAAATAAGAGGATTAATTCTAGAAGTCAGATAGTGCCAGAGGAAAGGAGATACTTGCCTCCTTTTGAGCTAAGAGCAGAATTTTGGATGATCATCAGGCACCTGTACTGGGAAAAGAACAAAGTTACTGATATTGTTCAAATTCAGTTTTGTGTTCAGTGTGTTCTGCTTTGCGCTTTTTTGATATGTGTGATCTCTGCTCTCTGCCAGTCAACGTGATGTGACTTTTCAAAATATCTGATAAAGAATGAAGACAGCAAGTAATTTAAAAACATGTGATGGCACGCTGATGCAAAAGAAAACATCTGTATTTCAAATTCAACATCTTTTACATGTGGAGGAGATTTATTTACATTAGTTTCCAGGGAGGAAAAAAAAAAATTAAGGTTGACCCTACTGTCTCTCCTGGTTCTCTTGACATAATTTCTTGGACCAGCTCAGGGTCACTTTGCCAAAACATCTGTGTGCAATGAATATTATCTCTATTTTAACATTTCTTAGCTCTCCCAATATTGGTAAAATTTTGGGTGTTGTTCTACAGTCTTTGGAATGGGAGAATAGTGCTGTTCCTAATTCTGTTAAAAAGCACCCTCTGATTACTGGATTTTCAGCCTCAACTATATTAATTTGCAAAGAGAATTTTATAATTATGTACATTCATTGCTTCAATTCACAAAAGCCATGTGTGGCATGTGGAAATTAGAGCTCTAGAGATAAGAAACTCCCCCTCCCCTACCTAGGATGTGTAATTAGAGGTGCTCATTTAGTGGATCAGTTCTCAATTATCTGTTAAATGTAAGTATTTGAGTTAGATATGTTCTTTTGTCTAACGTGACTGAACATAATTTAGCTTGAAGGATGTGAGGTGTTGGCTGCTGAAGGCAAACTGGCAGATGACATTTCTTATAAATGGTATTTCTGAGCATGAAACTTGCTACGTGGAGTCCATGTTTATCCTGAAAGGGAGTTGGGAAGTCAGAGCAGGGCTAGGAGTAAATAGCATTCTGTAGGGAATACTTCCAGGGACGTGCTGGATAGTTTCAATTTATTATAATGAGGTTTTGGTGTAATAAATACACACAGTAAATTGCAGAGGAGGCATTGGACAGGATTGATGGTGGCTATAACAAAGCTCTGTTTATGGATAGGTACATAAAAAAGATCCGATAGTGCCACTCTCTAATTCAGACACTCTGCTGCTGAAAGAAAAATCTCTCTCAAATAGTTTGATCACTAGAAAAAGGAATCCACATAAACCTGTTTGTGTGGGTATTTATGTAGGTTGTCTGGTTTGTTTTGGTTTTAACTTTTTGTGGTATCTATGGGTTATTTTGCAAATATTTCCACTTTCTTGTGTGTTTCTGTCATTTGTTGTTTCAATATTTTGAAGTCTGACACTTCGTAATGTCTTGTACTTACTCGCTCAGTTTCAGTCTTCATTTTTAAATATTCTGAACACCAACGAAACTACATTTCTGGAAAGTTTAACTGAAGTTTAATAATGCAGAAGAATCTCTGCAAAGGAAGATAGAGGTGAATGTATAGCACACACACAACTTTGTCGCAGGGTTTGTCTGGTTGGGGTTTTTTTAGAGCATGGAAAGGGTAGTGTTACCCAATGTAATAGGTGCAGGTACAACCTTCTCGGCTACAGGAGATCTTGAGCACCACCAGTCCCTAAAATCACTTATTTAAGGGGCAATGCACAAGACCTGGGCAACTGGTGCCAATGGAATGCTCTCAGAAAGGTCAGGCTGGTTTTGGGTGATGTGATTTGCCTCAATCCCATCTTGAATGCTCCCCCTTACTGCAGGTTTAGCTTGTCTAAAGACATTATTTTAGATTCCTCTTCTAATTCTCATTGTCCTTGGGGATGTGTACTAAGCTGTCTGGTTGCTAATCTATTAATCTGATTTGTAAATATTTAAATATTGGACTGCACTTTATCTATAGCACCCTTATCACAACATTCACCCAACTCCAGATAGAACACAGAGTGCTGGATAATGAATTTAACAGCAGAATCAGCACCTCTGCTTCTTTTGCATATTGCGTATATATGATTTTTTTTCAGAGTTTTCAATGTCAAAGTCTTATACTCTAAACCAGATGTCTGTGTTCATAAAACAAAGTTTTAGGCTGACAGCCTAAAGTTCAGCTTAGAAAATGCAGTGGACCCCTTATTCCCTCTTCTCTTCTAACAGTTTATGGCACCTGCTCTTCCTCTCTGATGTTTCTGGTTGGTAGGATCAAACTGAACGTATGGCAGCCATTGTGAGATGAAAAATCCTGCTTCTGCTTGAGAATAAACAAGCTGCTGAGTCCTGATTCGCACCCCCAGTTTAAATGAATTGACCTAAAAACAGATTCCTCCTTCCTTCTCACGGAGGTGCTCGTTGTAGCTGAGTGATGAGAAGAGCAGTCAGCTGGGAATTCACCCCGTGCCTTTCTGCCCTTTTTTGGGGTGAACTCAGGTGTTTTGGGGTCAGTAAAGCCTGAGGCAGAGCACTGGCATCGCTCTCCCTGCCCCCAGTTCTGGGCTGTGCGTGGCACTGCTGCAGACTGCTCTCTTAGGGGGTGATCAGCGTGCAGGGTACAAGGATTTCTCATCTCAATGTCTCAGCTAGAGATATGTAATAGCAAGGGTCTTCTGTGATGAACAAAAATACATGGACGTTCTCATTCCTTGATAGAAACCTGACTTGCATGAAAGGATATAAAGCCTGAGGTGCTGTTTAAACCCTGGAGTTATGCCCAGTTATCGCATTCTCTGCCCCAACCCCCCCTCTCATCGCTTAGTTTAAAACCAAGCTTCATCAGTAGATTTATTTTTCTTTCCAACCCCCTTTCATACCATAGATATAAAGCAGAATAATTAAGCTTTTTACTGGTCATTTGCTGCTGTTTTGCACAGATTTATTTCAGCTAAGTGGCTTTCAAGTGTATACAAGGAGTGATAAGAGAAGGTTTTACTCGAGCACTTAAACTATAAACCATCTGTCTGTTAAATGTGGGGTTGGTTTCCCATCAAGTTCTTTTAAAACTTACTGATTACTTAAAAGCAGCAGGATGAAGTAGGACATGGTGTAATATCCCTAAACAGGTTTGTCATGACTGCAGGAAGTTTTAATTTTGAAATTGGGCTTTCATTTCTACTCAGTGCATTTGTGTTTTTCATATGTTCAAAGTCAGATTGGGTTGTACCAAGGATGGGATATAAAAAGTGCTCAAGTTTTATGCTTATCTGTGCCATAGGTGACCCTTTCTTTTTTCTTAATCAGCTTGGAAACATTTCTTACGGTTTTTCTTGTCTTGCTTGTTTCCATGGGCTTCTGTCTGTAGATGTACATCCTCCACAATAATAGACAAATGCATTTTTCACCGTGCAACTCAAATAATTGGGAGGCTTGATGCATGGTTGTGCAAAGAAAGGATGGATTTCTTTCTCTTTGGATATAATATATATATATTACATTTGGATATATATCTATTTGGATTTTTTGAATATTTGGCTATAATATATATATGTAATATATATAAAATATAGAATTACTTTATATAATTATCTATCAGTAGGGCTAATCCACAATATGTGGATGCCATGATATAAATACTGCTTTCCATCTGTATGTCTGATACGTGATATTGTCCCTTTCCTTGTTCTCCTGTAGTTACCTTCTCTAAATCTGTGTCATGCTCCTGAAGAGAAATACAAGAAAAATCTCTTTTTATTCCCAGAATAATTCCCTATTTGGAAGGGTGAAGCATATGTTTATATAGCTGCTATGAATATAGAATCCTAGAAACCCTTTTAAGGAGGTGGAGGTGAGCCAGTGGCTCAAACATCTGGATCTGGCCTTGTCCAGGGTTTGGTTGCAGCACTGATTGTTCAGACCTGCACCTCTGCCTTGGCAAGCTGGGATCAAAGCGAGGGAAAATTTGAAAACAATGGTTATGAACATTTCATAGCCTGTGCCTGTGCCAGTTATCCAGGGTGGAAATTACTGATTGGCACATTTTGGAAAGCAGTTAGGCAAGGAGCCGGCCTTAAGGGGAAGAGTACTGCAATATGTAACAGCTAAAAGACAGAGGCTGTTTGCAGTTCATCTGAAAGTATATGGTAATTCTGCAACCTTCATTATGACAATTTCACCACGGGGAAAAAACTCTCATTATATGAGCATTGGCATGCTTTGATTAAAATTTTAAACATGTGTGACAAGTGCAAATTTTCCCACATCTACCAGCATGTGGAGAATCTGTGGGGGGTTTGAGGACCTTTTCTGATAGATGAATAAAGAGTATTTTACTAGAACTTCTTAATGGAGATGTTATATCTCCAGTCTGAAATTTAACTTGAACTCTAGTTACCCTTACACTTACCAGAAAAGCATGCGGATTTCAGCTTCCACAAAACATCTCTTCATGTACTTGAAAGTGCAGAGAAAATTTCTTTCCCTGTGACTGGAGAGCAGGGCTGAGTCCTCACAGAACCGTCTCAAAGATGAAATCAGTAAATGTCTGGGTAGGTTTTAATCCCTGATTTTGAAATTACAGTCACATATCTGCTCACACATCCCTGTCCTCTCGGGTTTGACTTCATCTGGAGAGTGTTTGTGTTCCTGGAGATGGCTCATGTGCCTGGTGCATTGCTTGAACAGCAGTCCTAATGCAGTAATTTTACCTTCTTGCAGCTTAAAAGCAAATGCAGAAGGACTTGCATGCGGTTGTTGCATGAAATGACGGGAAGGCCAAAAATTTTTAGGAGCTGGCACAGTTTGATGATGGGTGCAGCTGGGAAATAGATTGCAGTTCTCATCCTCCCTGCAGCACTTGTGCCACTCCAGCTAAACGGGAGCTGGAGCTATTGGGCAGGATAAGCAGCAGGGCCTTTAGCCTGTGCTTTCTGCCTTCCAAATATTGCAGTTGAAGCTATGCATCCCTATAGGGAAGAACCTCAACAGAGAAAGTTAGTGAAGGACTTCTTTGCAATTCAGTGTGTTTGCGAAAACATATTTTTCTAAAATATATCAGAATGAAGATGTCTGTGGACCTATCAAGTATTCAAGAGCAAAAAAGGAAGCGTAAAAGATCGAAGCCCATGGATATGTAGCTTGTAAGTAGACAGGAATCTTCAGACAGCAGTGTTGACCTGATCTGCAGCTGGGAAAGTCCACAAGTCTTTCCCTCGTAGTTTTCATTACTCTTCTCACTGTAAGAGAAGTATTCTCATGGTTCCCATATCGGCTGGTCAGTTTAAATTCTTCTAGTGGTTTTAAGTACGGCAAAGTGTGAAAAGTGGTTAGGTGGACTCATGGATGAAAAATTCATGAAAAACACAGAAATGCAGGTGTAATGTCTGATTGAGCAAATCCTGAAATTATGGATTTCTTGATCAGGGCAAATATAAAATTATATTAATGTCCATATACTTATTTTTTAAGCACTTGTTGTTGGCTGTCAGCAGGCACAGGATGCTGGACTGGGCTGTCCGTGCTCTGAGCCAGTGCAACCATTCTTTTGTTCTTAGCAGAGCTGTGACTGCACGTTCCTGGCCTTCAGCTTTACCCCAGGAATGCCACGTTGTGGATAATGTAGGGGGTACAAGAAGATGATCTGCCTATGATAAAAAGTTGTGCAATTGAAATTCCCAAGGTGAAATAACTCAGTGTCACACTTTTCTCCTAGGGTGATTAGCGAGCCAGTCTGTTGAAAGGCCTCTACCATGCTGCATTTAGACCCTGCTGGCAAAAAAATCCATCTTTTTTTTTTTTTTTATGATAACAGTTTCACCAAAGCTGAATTCCAGTACCTGATTGCTTTCCAAACCTTGTACCTGTCCAGGCAGGAGGGCAGCCTACACAACCACCTGTTGTCTGGCATGTAACTACCTGGGCTCTGACCTTTGAAAAAGTTACAGTGCAAAAAGAGGAGTGCAGAACTTTTGTCTTGACAAATGCAGTTTGTTTCAGCGCTCAACATCGACAGTTTCACCTGGGCAAAAAGGATGTAAATTGGAAGTTGAGTGAAACCCATTACCCTATTTGTCCTGCACTTTCTTTTCTGCTGCTTGTGTCTTTTCTTGCTCGTAGAAGGTTTCAGATTAATATCTACGCTTCATTTGGCAGGGAAGGTGTGTGAATTTTCTTTCTTTTTGAGAAAAATTGCTGTCTGTCAGCACCATGCCCCCTAAAGACAGAGGCTTATCTGTGAAACCTCCTCACAATTATTGTATAATGAATTCCAACCAGTTCATTAAAAGTGAAAATCACCAAAGAGACCTTTTAGGACTAATCATGTATGCTGTAAGGTTCCCTGTAAGTACAGTGTAATCTGAGCAGGCAGATAAGACCTTGTCTCTGTGGTAATCTTTTAATATTGTTCAAAGTGTTAAACAAAAATAGGCTGAATGTGAAATTTCTATAATTCTTATAAAGCTACATTGAGTAAAGGGTTTAATTTTTGATTTGGGTGAAATTAACTCTTGCTGACAGGTCTATCTGCCTGACACAGGGAACTGTTTAGTTATTTATACACCTCTCCATATCTGTGGCAGGTTGAATAGAATTTGCCAGAAAATACTTTGGATTGCGGGTTGGTTTTCAGTACTTACTGTAGGAGTTGGCGTATTTTATTTTCTAAATTAAAATAATTTCCCATATTTCTAACTATTAATTAATTAAAGTTTTCACTGTCATATTCTCTTGTGTACATTAATAAAGTTTTCTATTCAGGCTTTTCCATTCAAAAGTATGAGCCCATGAATCTATAAGCACTGGGCTGAGATATTTCATCTTTCAGGGAATATTCACAGTGCCAAATTTGAGATTCACAGCTGATTTGTCTCCTTACCTCCTGCATTGCCCTCTTGAAAATGTATTTTTTTTGTGCTGAAAGTTGTGATATTTCTGTGATCAGATTTTCATAGACAAAAGAGGGAACAAGGAGGGAGTTTAACGTTTATCTTAATGGAGGGAATCATTATTATCATTTTTAATTGAGATGGGGAGACTGTGGAATCTCAGATATGTGCAAAAGCTGTAGGGGGAAGCAAAGTAATTGAATATGGAACAACAAACTAAAATCCAAGACTAATGGCTGTTACATTGAACAGAGAATTTGTGCTCATTTCTAACTCTAAACTGATTTCAGCCATGCAGGAAAATGACCTGCAGTGCCACAGCTGACATTTCAGTCAAGACGTTTGTTCAAGAAACTCATTTGTACTGGAAGTAAATAAATAAAACCCTGATTGAATGTTTTGCCTGCTGTAAATATGTTTTTCTAAGTCTCTTACAAAGACATTTTTCTTTGCTGTTTTGCAATGGGGAAAAGTGTATTTTTGGTGAAAATTGAAATATTTAGACACATGACAGAGAAGCAGGGGTAACAATCTGCTCTTCTGCTTTACATATCTGTGTTAGTTCATTCAGGTGCTGAACCTCACTTGGGGCTCTGTTGTAGGGTATTCAGGATGACCACTGTTTTGAAAAACATAAACAAAACAGTACTGCTGTGACAGGAAAGCAAACCAAGCTTCTTTATCTTTTCCACACACAGTGAGTAACTGTTGAAAGGAACTGATTTGTGACTTGATAAAAGTGTGATTTTATTACCAGTATTAACTTGTGGTTTTATGTAAATGTGTCTGCCTTGATGAGCGTGCCAGTGTTATCAGAGCTTTCTATGTCAGAATAAAGGTTTGCATCTTCAGCAATGGTCATTTGTAGCTCTTGCTAAGCACGAGATGTGATTGGAATTTGGAAGAGAAAAGTGATTTTGATGAGGCAAATGGAAGCAATGTTTTCATGGAAGCTTTCCAAAAGACATTACTGGAGAGGTGTGGGCAGCTGAAACCTCATCAGAACAGTTCTACACCATATCTGCTCTGATATTTGTGAGCCTCTTAGTCCAAGACATATTTTGATGGTAATTGCTTGAATTTAGGCCAAGGCTGGAGATACCTGTTAAGTTGGAATACAGACAGTGCAAAATGAGAGAAAGGAAGTCTGAGGAAAGCAGAAATACATTACATACCTCAATGTTTGTCATACATCGTTCATATTTAGGTTTGTTTCCATTCTAGAATGCATAAAACAAAAAATATGAAACTGTTTTCAGTTGAAATATAGACTGGCTCAGTACCACTGCTGGCAAGAAAATGCATCATCTTAGTGTTGCAGGATGCTGTTAAGGGTAAAAACATAAATTCATTCAAAACTACCTCTTCCATGTCAATAATTAAACCATGTAAATTTGTATGGGAATGAAACCTTTTAAAAAAAACATTTTAAACTGAGATGCTTCAAAAGAAAACTTAACTACTAAGCGTTGCGAGACTTCATGTACATAAAAGTTTGTTTTGCTTTGGTGTGGACGTGTTGTATTGCTTCAGATGCCCTGTCCTCAGTGGGGTTTTATGAATTTTAATTCATTTATCATTGATACAGAATTATCATATCTCAGCCTTCATTTTGAAAACAAGTATTCTTCCTGTGTGGACTTATGAAGTGGGCTTGTATTCTTGCAGTTCTGGTAGATCTTATTTTATCTCCTCCCACTTGAATAAATCCTCCATCTGCACAGACTGTTGAAATTGAGAGCTGGTATGAAAACTGTTCACATCAGTACAAACTACAGAGGCAATAATTTCCTTACCTCTTCTGGATGTTATTTAAATTATGCATCACTGATGCCACTGGCCTTCTCACAGACATGGTGTGTTTATGCTGTGGAGAAACCTTGCTCTTGAGTAAGACACAAACTTTTCTTCATGTTTGCTGTTATAACAGAAATGCAGGCTTTCCATCTCCAAGTAAACTTTGTTTGATTCAGTACTTAAACATGGAATTCTTTATTATTCCAATCTTCCTCTCCTTCATATTTAAAATTCCAATCCTTTCCTTTGAGTGTTTCTGCCAATTTTGTTTTCCAAGATATTTCATTGCAGTTCTTGTCTGGGTGACTCGTGAATAAAATAAATAACATAAAGTACTTCAGGAACTTCCCTGGGTGGCATCCAGCATTGTGAGTCTCTAAAGGAGCATGTCACCATTCCTACTTGGGTGAATTTGTCACTCACTTTAAGTAACTTGTTCTAATTTATATGATCTTCATTTCAATGATGAACTTTTTATTAGAATTTTTTTTTTTCCCCCCGAAGAAATATGTAAGATTGTATTCTGGGCTGCAGAGTTTTTGTCCTTAATGCTGCTGATGTGTTGTCCTATTTTTGCCTCTTCCCCATCCCCCAGGTTTCTTCTTCCAAACTTTTATTTTAAAGCTTTTGGGGCTACTTAAAATCAGCCAGCCTGACTTTCATTCCTTTCCTTCTTCCAACCTGCTTTTTTACATTGTTTTTTATATTTTAGGATGATATGCCATGTTTCACTGAATTTATTAAAATACCAATCTTTGGTCTACAGTTTTATGTGCTGTTTTGTCCAAATTTGTGGGTTTGGAATTATCTGGTCAGTGTGTTGTGCTTTAAAGTTTTGCTTGCACATCAATTTTGGGATTACTTATTTCTGTTCTTCCCCCACCCCTTTCCTCCATGTTCACCATCATCTGCTGTGTACAGAGTGTTTTATTGTGTGGCTTTCATATGTTGGCTTTAATTTTTGCTGCCTCATCATTGTGCATGTTTGCTTACCCTTTATTTTATGACTGACTAACTTTTTGCCTTCATTTTTAATGCAGTGTTTAACTTAGTCTGCCTATGTGCAATTTTTTTGCTCTCTTTGTAATTTTCTTCATCTTTAAGACATAATATTCCTTAGTAAGTCGTTCCTCTGTTGCTTTATCAACCCTCTGCATATCCAAGTGTTCCATTATAATTCCATTTTGTAAGTCGTAGTATGTCAACAATAATTAAAAAGATGGATTTTATTCATTACATTGCTATCAGATACTGAATGTCTTAGGTCTTATGAGAGCTATTTTGAAAACACAAGGATTGTGCCCTGTTTTTTAAGTTGTTCTTTTTCTGAAAAATCATGTAATTAGACTTCTGGAAATCTGTAGATATAGATAGTCATTAATTAAATGGAAAAACAGAATGCCCATGAGGAAACAAACAGCAGACTAAATTTCATCCTGACTGAAACTAGGTTGATTAATGTATAAAAGGTATTTCATGGAGTATTCTTTCTCCAAGTATTAAGTCATGGAGGGCAAGGGACTGAGAAGACAAGAATGACTCTTGCTTAGCACAACGTTCAGTGGCTGGAATGAAATGCTTTGTGCTGTGCAAAGTCATCTCTTGCTCCTGGATTTTGACTCAAACCCTCTTGTTCCATCAGCTTTCAAAATATAGAAGTCAAACCTGTGTGAACAAAGGGCACACATGGGCGTGGGGTGTTTTTAATGTGGAAATTGTCTGCGCTTTTTT
>WEKY01017798.1:101665-145772 GCA_013390045.1 Picathartes gymnocephalus | reverse complement strand
TGACCACCCTAACAGTGAAAAACCCCAACAAAAACCCAACAAAAAACCCACAACCAAACAAGATTTGCAAATATTACTGATATGCACTGTACACTGTCCAGCATCCAGTCATCTCTTTCCTGGTCTTAAGCTTGATTTTGCAAGGTCAGCTTGTTGCATTTGCTGCCTATTTGCACCGGGGACACAGCTCAGTGTTGTTAAAGCTGTGTGAAACCAGATGCAGCAGGACAGATTGGAACTGCAGTTGAACGTGTGTCCCCTGGAGGTAAGCGGTCACTTCCCTTTCCCTTTCTGCGTGGGGACCTAGCTATCAGAAGCACTTCTAGTTATCACAATCACAGTGTTTGGTGCAGCTGTGCTTTTTAACAAAGTGTATTCTCAGACAAAAAGGAGCCATTGAAATACTTATCTTCTGCCTGTGCTAGCATGACAGAGCAGGCATAGGCCAAAAGTTCCTTCTGGTTTCACATAGCTAATACTATACTGAAGTTATGCCTTTCCCTCTTGCTGCTCCATTTCTCCTGGAAGACTGAAGAGCAGTAAGCCACATAACTGAAACTGGCTCTCTAATCTACGTGCAGTATTTTACATTATCTAAAACATGCTACCCTTAAAAAACCCCTTTGTTCTGGGTGTGGGATTGTGACAGATGTTTGCTTCTCGTCTCTTCCTAGTCTTTGTATCCCAGCCATGATATCATCTATTCTAACCCCTGCATGCAGCAATTTCATTTTACCTCAGACTTCTTTATCCATAACAGGTGTTGACACAAAGAGAAGAAATTGTGCTCATTGCAGTGAAATTGTCCAAGGTCAAATCAGGTTTGAAGATGGTTCAAACAAGCTTTTTTTTTGTCCTCAAATGAAGTTTCATGTTGCTTGGTGTACATTGTTTGTACACAGAATTTTACATTTTCCATGGAAGTGAGCCTTGGGAGTAATTTCATTTGCAGAACCCACAGGCTAGTTTTTTGCTAAATAATATAGCTCAGCATGGTTCTGAAGTCGCCTGCTGCTTTGCATCCTTTTTAAATGTTATGTGGTCCGTGACTCTTGTTTTGCAATAGGAAAGAACTTATGTAAAATCTGTCTTGAACTGATATAAACTTCATTCTTTCCTGAAGTCTACAGAGCTGGGAAGCTGAAGCATTAGCCCTCCTTGGGATGGTTACATGCTCTGGAAGACAATAGAGATGTGTTTCATATAGAGTCTGGTGTCTCTATCTGCTTCCAAATGGTTCCACAGAATGAGCTGCCCTGGATGGAGTGCTAGACCTGTTTGACTGCATTGCTTGGACTTGTGTTACCTTCTGGGAGCTGCATGTTACAAAGGACATAAACCTTGATTCTAGAAGCTATACTCATGCCTTTTATTTTATGGCTTGCTAAGGTGAAAATTACAGCCTTTGTTGCAAAGCTATTTCAGGGTGGCATGTACTTAGCCTGCTCAAAATTTCCCAGTTTTAATTTTTCTTTTTGGAAAACCACAAAGGATTGATTTCTTTTTTTTTAAGGTGTGGAACAAACATGTAAGTTACATTATGTGAAAAGCTAGGTATAGAGGGCTTTCTCAAGATTCTTGACATTTCAAAACGTCACAGTAGAGAGTTTGCCCATTCTCTGCTTTGTCACCTCTACTGTTGTGCCCTTCAGAGTTTATTGTCTCAGGAATATCTAGTGAAACCTGATTCAACAGGACCTATAAAAACTTTAGGAAAAGCGACATTGTGGGAGTATCTAACTGATGTAGCTGATGGAGGAGAGAAACCCTGTCAACTTACTAATTTCATCTTCAACTTTTGTAATATTCATATATGGATTTTATCTCCTAACTTCCAAGATAACCTAAGGACTGATCTTAGATCTGTTCAGCCAGAACATAGGGTCATTTGCTACCTTCCTCTGCAAGGCAGCACTCCACCTGCAGCAGCCTGTGGCTCCAAGTGGGCCATGGCCCAAATATCCAGCCTTGAGCAAGAGTCTGCAGCTTGCCCTGAGCATTGTGTTACTTTTGCTACTTCTTTAGCAATATCTAACCTTGCTAATTTAGAGATAGCTCATACATGCCCACAGTAGCTGAATTGACCACAGTTGAGTCATATCTGCTGTTTCTCTAATTTTATCTATCCCTCTCTGTGATCCCCTTGGCTTAAAATAAGTTAAGATTCTTGCATTAAAAATAGGAAGACAAAAGCTATGTCCATGTCTACATATTTTGTTTATTGAAAGAAATCAAATACAGACACATAATCATAATGAGGGTGAAAACACCTTGCTTTTTTTAGCCATTTTGCCCATAGCTTCTCTGTCTAAACACAATGAAAGAGGCAATATGGGTTATATATCTATGAAAAGATTTTGGTAATAGTGTAAACCATAAGAATGAAGCTTGTCTAGACTTTTTATTTGTAATCAATGAGATCCTGAGATAAAATTAGGGCTATAGATTTTAAATATCCTCATTTTTGTTGCAATTTTTGACGATGATTCCCTTATTGTGCCTGTTCCCTCTTTGTCTGATTCAAATGGCAAACAGAAGCCTTGCTCTAATCCGTTGCTCATCCTGTTTTTAATTTGCAGGAGCAATTGAATCCTTCTGAATTACAGATGGGGCAAGCAACTCCATAAACCTGAGTAATGAGATTTGTTAAGCATTATTTCACCATGAGGATCTTTCCTAGGACACATATCTTTTCCAGAAAAATATTTGATTAAAACATAATGGGTGAAAACTTACTCTGGTTACAAATCTTGAGAGGTTCCTCCTCCTATGAGGTTCTAAATTCTTTCACCTCCCACCAAAATCAACATTAGAGAAGGGATATGACATGACCTGGTTTGCCAGCATTGGTTAAAGGACAATGTACGAGACATACCAGTTGTTCAAAAATAGTATTACAGTTTTGAGATCAGGCACCTTAGGCAGTCTCATGTTTAATAACACATGTTGCATGACTGCTGTTATTAAACATGGGAATAATAACAGTTAGATCTGTAATTCTCATTATTGACTTGAATGAACAACAGACAGTCTTGAAAGGTTATAAACAGACCTTTTTGGATTACCCTACTCTTTTTTTTTTTTTCCAAGAAAATTCAGATGTGATTTAACAGATTTAAATACAGAACATGGATATCTAAGCTTGGTCTATGAAACCACAAAAGACTTGCCAGCAAGTGGAGTACGTTTCCATTTGAGCAGCAAGTGGGGATAAAACTAGCAGCATGAGGTTGCCACAGGCCTGAGCTGTATGTCCAGTCCAGTGGAGTGGTGAGAAATCTTTCCAGTGCCTCTGACTCTTTTAGGCTGGTGTTTCCTGCCCATCCTGCCCCTGGCACCACCAGTAGGGACAGCACTGTGTCCTGGTATTTGTCATGTCCTTGCCCTGTCTCATAAGGATCCAGGAGATTTTGCTGTTTGTGAACTGCTCCCAGTCTTTCCTCCAGCCAGTCTTCATTATATGTGTGACCTCTGGGCAGCTGCAGATGTGCTGTCCAGAAGAACATGTGGCCTATTTTTGTCTCAAGGGAATGACATTTATTCACCTCTGGTATGCAGACTATCATCCCCAGAAAGTGTCCTGTACTGCAGCTTCAATTCAGTATTCACAAATTCCTGCTGGCTTTGTTGTCTTAGCTGATGCCTTTAGGGTCCAAGCCCTGGCAGCTGATGTTTTGTTGCTTTGATGTTCTGAACAATGTGTTTTGCCAGCCTTCTAACGACACATTGTTCCTTTGAAGGCATCAGATGCTGCAACTTGAGAGCCTAACTACTTCCTCACTTTACTGTGTAGAATGATCCGTCCTCACCTTTGGTTGGCCTCCACCAGCACAGCAATGTTATTTCTCTAGGCATCCAAAAGGTAATGAATGCCCTTCAACTCCTTAATGCTTTTTCTTCCCTGTCTCAGTTACCTGCACCAGACTACTAATGTCTGAGCTCCATAGGTGATGTTGACACCAATGGAGGTAACCATGACACTTCCATTATTAATGCCCCAGGATCTGGATCTGATTTTCACAGGCTCAGGGATCCTGCAGCATATTTTTTTTTTTTTTTTTTTTTTTTTTTTCTCCCTTTTTTTTTGGTATTTTTTTTTTTTTTTTGACTCCATTTGTAGTTGTGAATTCTTTTTCATTCCAAAAATGAAGTCCACAACTTCTGGGGAAAAGACAGAAGAAGAGCTGAGACCCTGTATTATGTACCTCTCAGGTTAGATTTGTAGAGTATATGGTAATTTTAAAAGCTTCCATCTCTCAGATCATCTGAGGGCCCTGGTATTTTTCTAAACACTTTCTAAAAGTCAGAACCAATCACATGGTATTAGAGTTTGTATACCAGTATTAGATATTACAAAATTTTTGAGCCTCTTTTGGATAAATCTAAGATTTTTGTTAGGAAAGCACCCTTGTTTTGAATTTTGAGGTGGTAGATTTAAAAAAAAATTACGTGTTATCTCCAAAATGAACTTTCCCTCTTCAATACAATTCTTTCTTCCTTCAGTAAGGAATGAATTGTTATTCTACTCTTCTGTGTTAACTATTTGTTTACAGCCATTGGGGTGCTGCACAGTTTGGAGGAGGTTCCTGACTTGTAGACAAGGTCTTGTGCTCAGAGAATAAACTTCAGGCAGGGGCACAGGTGATGACTTCAGAAAGGCCACTGAGACCATTCACCTTTGTAATATCAGCAGGTGTATTTTGTAACTTTGCCATATCAGCTTGGTAAGCAGATGAGAGAAGATGCAAGTTCACATCCTGGTAAATACAACAATTTAAGAAGAATGTTAGTTCATTAATATTTTAATGTAGTTTTCAATAGTTTATGTGCAACACAATTCAGTTGTGTGGTCCTGGCTTCTTTCAGAGAGGTAGGCATTACTTGTTGTGTCAAACCTTTTAGTCTTCAGTGCATACCACAGCTCATTATGGGGGATCATAGCTTCAGGTGAGGTAATGTGATTCATTTATGCACAAACTAGGCAAGAAATTCATAAATATTTAAAACTGATGTATATTTACTAGTGTAATATTGCATATTGAATTAGTTGTCTGGTTTGCCTGCCAGCATTTCAAAGTTTGTGCTTAATTATCACGTTACCTGAGTCTGATGGCCAGTGTTTTAAATAGATTCATACTGCTGCCCTTCCCTTCAACTTCTACTTAAGCTCTTCTGAACTCCTTTTTTTTCCCAAATGAATTGAAATCTTGTCAGCTTAGTGCACTGACAAATGAAAATAGGTGACTAATGTTGATTGTCTTCTGGTATTTCATATTCTTCTTGCCAAGAATGTCTTATGTACTGCGATCATTTAGAATCCTACACACCCAGGGTAGTCATGTTTTTCAGACTGATTGCACTCAGTTGACAAAGAATATTATCCTGAGCAGATGCTCACCAGTAGCCAACCCTTCTTATAATTACTTAGCATAAGAAGAAAAAATTAAATAAGATACAGAGAACCATTTAGTCATATGGTCTGATCTCCTCTGTATCCTGTGTCATTAAATTTCACACATGTACAAGCAGCGAGAGCAGTAGCCTGCCTTTGGCTAAAACCTGTCTTCCAAAAATGCATCTTGTCCTGGTTGAGGGACATAAAGCCATTAAAATTTTCTTGGTGTCTCTATTAGCTACTCCAGTGATGTGTTGTCACCTTAAGAAGAAAAATTTTGTGCTACATTTGAATTTGTCTGACTTCAGTTTCTACCACAACTTCTTGTTATGCCATTCTCCACTAGATTAAAGAGCCCTTCAGAATCCAGTAATTTTTTCTGCATGGAGGTACTTATATGCTGTAATCAAGTCAGTCTTTTTGATACGATAAACAGATTATGCTCTTTACATCTCACTTAGCAGCATTTTTTTCAACTCTAAAATCACATTTTCAGCTCTTAATCTGCCCCCTCTACTATTTTTCAACATTTTTTTCAAAACATGGGCAGGAACACAGCATACAAGATTGGTCTCATCAGTGGTATATCAGGAGAGAGTCTATGTTCCCTATTTCCTACTCCCTTGATGCAGGTTAATCCTTCCTTTTAGCAACATCACCATCAGTGTTTAGGATGAGTTGGTGACTACAACCCCTAAATCGTTTCCAGCGAGTGCCATCACCCACTCAGTACACAACACCTACAATCCTTCAAGCTTATTACACAGGTTTAGCTATAATACATGTATTTTGTTTGACAAGGTCCAGTTTGCCACTCAATTCAGACTACTTCATTTGTTTGCTTGGTACTTTTACCATTTTTCTCCTTTTGGGGTCATTTTCAGAGAAACATACCCATTCAAAGAAGGTTCCTCTACTTTTTGTTACTTTTAGTCATCAGTCATTTAGCAAGGCCTATTCAATTTAACATCCGCTTTAATGATGTCATGGGGTACCACATTTTCTTTCAGACTTAAAATCTGAACCATCAATATGCATATAAACCAGACAAGAAGTATGAATTTAGAGGCTGAAGAATGAATTTAGAGAAGTTTGATTAGACCTGATCTTCATACAAAAGACTGGAATTATTTCTATTAATTACTTTGAAATATTTAAAAATTAAATGTTTCTCCCTTTATTATTTAGGGTGCTAGTGCTGGCCTGTGTTTTCTTCTCATTGCTCTTGCTTCTTTTTGATTACTGGTATAATATTAACACCCCTTTGGAATTTCACAAATCATGATTTTTATCTTTCTTAATTACTAGCAGGTTGGAGCAGTTCTTCATAACCCCCTTGAGATCCATCTACTTGTTTCTTTTTTAGCACAGCAGTACTTATGGAACACGTTTACACTTTACACATCAGCACAAAAACACTTAAGAACTACATTTACTACAAGGGCCAGTATCATCACTAGGTTTTCTTTTGTTCCTAACACATTTTAAATGTCCTGTTTGTCTTTAGCTATTACATCCATGGATATTTTTTTCTTGACTATTAAATTATCAATTTCTGATATGGTAACTTGCCATTTATAGCAACTGTAATTTATATAATTTCTCTTTGTTTTCCATTTGCCTTCTGGCTGCCACCTTTGAGGTTTTATGGTAAAGTTACTGCCGTCTGTGATTGCAAAGTCATAGTCTTTTGGCCATTTAACAGAGGCTTTATGAGAGCCCCTATTTTGACTTTCACACTATGTTTTCCTTGTCAGCTGTCCCTACTGTTTTTCTCAGTTTGGGGAAATTAGCTCTTTTGAAGCACCAGAAATGCATAGTTTTGATTTGGGCTGTCTTTCATTTACCCATGATGAATACAATCAGGCCACAATTGCTTGTTCCCAGGCAACTACAAGCTCCTAATTTAGTGATATCAATCCCTTTTATCTATCAAAATGAAGTTCAAATACTTATCTCTTGTGGTGTAGGAGATCTACTGGGCTACAAAATTACCTTCTCCAATTGTACAAGTTATTAATGGCTTGGTAGAATCTGCTGTTAAGCTACAAAAGGGCTATATTTGTGTCCTTGCAAATAAGAAAAATTAGGATACTACATGTGAATAACTGTTTAATTCACATGCGAATATTTCACTCCTTCCAAACATCTTTGTCGAACTTTAATCAGGATTGAATTTTAAGGGAAAACATGAAATTTTGGGGGCACTGGTAGTTAATTTTTGGACACTTCCAGACCTTCTTGTGACAACAGCACTCAAAAACAAAGCTTGTTTACCTTTTTATTTCAAAAGGTAGTAATTATGAGGAAATTTATTTTAGGAGGTAGTAATTAGGAGGAAATCAAGGGATGAGGATTAAGGCGGCCTATGTTGCACTGAACAGGGCAGGTGTCCTAGAATAAACGGGAATAGGGATGTCAGCCACAACTCATCCAGAGCCCTCAAAACTTGTTCTGTTACACATGGAGAAGTAGAACGAGGGGGGACCTCATTGCAGTCTACAGCTTACTTGTGGGGAGAAGCAGACGGGAAGGCACTGATCTCTTCTCTGTGGTGACCAGTGACAGAACCCAAGCGAATGGCCTGAAGCTGTGCCAGGGCGGGTTTAGGTTGGATATTAGAAAAAGAGGGTGTTTGGGCACTGGAACAGCCTCCCCGGGGAAGTGGTCACAGCAGCAAGGCTGACAGAGTTCAGGAAGTGTTTGGACAGTAATCTTGGGCACATGGTGTGATTCTTGAGGATGTCCTCTGCAGCGCTAAGAGTTGGACTTGATGATCCTTGTGGGTCCGTTCCAACTCAGAATCTTCTGTGATTCTGTGAAAACTGTCGCCGGCGGGCGGCGGTGCCCGGCCGGGCTGCCGGCAGTGGGCTGGACGAGCCCTGCTCGGGGCTGCCCGCCTGCAGGGGAGCCAAGCAGTCCCGCCAGGGCTTTGAGGCACCGGGTCGGGCTTTAGAGGCAGCGAAACAAACCCGTTATCACAAGCAGCGACTTCCACGACCCCCGGATTTGGCAAGGAAGGCAGCCCCCGGCATGACACCCCGCAGCATCCCGCTGTGCCGCAGCCCCGTGCCCGTCGCTGGCCGTGCCGGGTCGCCCTGCCCCACGGGAGGGGCGGCGGCAGCCGCGGCCCGACCTTGCCGTGCCGAGGGTATTTATAGCGGCCCCGGCAGCCCGGCGGCTGCGGCAGCGGCCAGGGCACAGCGGGAGCGGGCCCCGCTCCTCTCCGGTCCCAGCGCGACGCCGAGATGGAGGGTAATGGCTGGCGGGGCGCAGCCGCCTTGTCCCCCCGCTCTCCCCGCTCGGGCCGGGCTGCGGGCGCAGCGGCTGGGGACGGGCTGGCAGGAGGGAAGCGGCTCGCTCTCTGCCCCGCTCGCGGCTTTTAGCACTTTGTTCGTCCTGCGGGGGCTGCTGCAGCCGCCCCATCGCGGGTGTCCCCGGGCTTGGCGAGGAGGGCGATCTCGGGGCAGGAGGAAAGAGGCAGGGTCGGTTCGCAGCGCAGGTGTAGGGCTGCCTGCTGGGGATCTGTCTGTAAGCTCCTTTTGTTACGGCGCAGCCAGGATAAGGTACAGACTTTGCAACAGTTGCCATAAAAACTTTGCAGAACAGTATTGTTTTGCTGATCTTTAAAGAGGGTGCCTTTAATTTAACTTTCTTTTTTCATCAGGCACCAGAATAACATAATGCTATGTAGAAATACAGTGATTTGCTTTGGAACAAAAGGTCTCTGTAAGGGAGAAGTTAATCCTGTTTTATAAAGGTTTTTTCAAGTTCTTTACCTGCATTAAGAGGAAGGCCTTGCACCATTAATAAAAAGTGAAAGTTGACCATATGTTTATGGAAGTTGGGACTGTGGATGAACTATGGCTAATACAATAATGCAGAGATTAAATTTTCAAGGGTAAGAAGTGAGGAAGTCCTTGGTGTTGTGAATGGAAGCTGATTGCTAAGTCAGAAAATAGTAAAAGTGTTTGCAGATGGCTCTCCCCCTCTCCCACAAGATCAATATTCTTGATAAGAATTTCTTCATTTATCTCGAATTGCGAATCTCTTATGAAAACCGTCAAAAAAGGCTTGAGACCTAATAAGTTTCTTTTATGTTTTACCCTAAACATGGATGAAACAGAGAAAAAAGCTTTTATTCCCAGGTTGAGAAGTCTCCTCTTACATTCATGGGTGATCCAAATTATTAGCACTATATTGGTTGAAAAATCTCTGAACAAAATCATATGTTTGAAAGAAAACTCCAGAAACTTAATTTTTTTAAAAACAGTGGTTCCCTTTTTGCTTTATTTGATGTAAATTTAATGAGCATTGTAAGGTTACATGACAATTCTGGTGTGTAGTTAATATGTTCTGGTGCCCAGAGTAGTCTAAGGCTGTACTGTAAGGACAGCTGTAGTACGTGAGTAGCAAGGGCAGTACTGTATGAGTGACAGAAGCTCCCGAAGTCATTTGCTTCAGATGCAGCTTATATTTATATCCTCTGCCAAAACAACACCAAAGATATGCTGCTAGCAGTCACTAAGACTGAGATCGTGGTGGTTTAGCTGGGTAGTAGTGTTCTTGTTCAAATATCACCTGTTGTATTCTACCAAGAGTCCTAACCATTGGCTTGTGCTGGTAAGACAGAATGTGTCTAACGGTAATGTGATCTCCACCCTTGTTGCTGCAGGTTTTCCAGTCTCTTTACCTTATTCATGAGTAGCATCTGTTATTTCTCTGCGCTTTCCCTCTCATGGGGAATTCTTTACTCTCACAGACTCCTCTTTCCTTTGTCTTTGGTGATTTGCTGTGTTTTCTGCCAGGTTCAATCTGGAGAATGAACTTCACTTAAGTGGGATGGTGAATAAAGTCAGGCTGCATTGTATCCTTCTCTATAAGCTCAGGTTATTGTAGAAATTTAGCTCCATCGTTCTTGAGTCTTTGCTGCCTACTGAAATACTTTTATTTTTATAAGCAAATGTGAGTCCATTGTTAAAACCAGACCTTCTGGGCTGATCAATGCAGTTCTCCTTTCAGTACTCATATTATGCACTCTTAGCTTTTGAAGTTCTATTGGAAAGCATCTGGGAGAGAGATTGAAGGCACCTGCCTGTTGAAGCACTAGCATTGTGTTTGCTTGGCACAGCTGGAGCAGCTGGCAAAGTAGAGTGGAGACTTGAATGTGCAGAGAGTGGGAGCACTCTGAGGGGTGACACTCTGGGTTATTTCCCTTGTTTTCTTCTTCCTTTTCTTTTTTCAACCCCCTCAATGTATCTGAAAGTAACCACTTGAATTTCGTCTTGCTGATTGCTAGTTGAGCCTAATTTCTCTCAGACATCACTACTGTCCACAAGGGAAGCACTAATGACTATGCAGGGATGAGTAACAGGATCTTTTTTTTGGCTATGCTTCCATTCACACAAAAGACGGCAAAATCCCATTAATGAGAGGGGGCCAAGTTGTAAATTCCTGCTGCTAGCTGCAGAAAGGGATCTTCACTGCATATATTCTTCAGTTATTTGGCATCAGGATAGTTTTCCAAGGTTGATTTGGCATGGAGAAAGTCTGGCAAATTCTGTATCTGGAGAAAAAAAAGTAAGTGAGCCGTTTTCTTGTGGGGCATAAGTCTGAGTGTGTTAAGCAGAGTTTCAAGCAGGTTGCTAGCTCATCAACAGAGTCAGAGCTGGCAATCACAAGAGGAAGGGAGCAGCCAGCATTTGTGCAGTATGCTGCTTTTAAACCTATGAATTGCTGGTGGCTTGGTGTGTATTTGGTATGAATGGGGATTTTTTTTTTCTTTTTATGGGTGGTTTTATGCTACCAGCAGATTGGAGAGATGAATTGGCAAACATTTTGTGTAAGGTGTTGCCACGTTGCCATCTCAAACAGCTGTAATGTGAAGCGTGGTAAAACACCCTGGAAGTTAGGGAGACTTTAAGGCCCTGGTAACGTGACACTCAGGTTAGTATTTTGGTCAGAGCAGGGGGATAGGAGCTCTCCTGTGTCTTAAAATCTGATCTGATAAAAGAGGTGCTAGGACCTTTGCTAATAGCACTTCATCAGAGGAAGGGAGACATCGTTTTGCAAGAAACTAAGCTTGCATCAAATAAAGCCATTCTGTGTGAGTGCATTCATCGTGCTTTAAAGCTAATAAGAGTTTTCTTGGCAATTAATGAACATTTAGTGAAGAAGCTTAATTTGACATTTGAGAAGTTCGATAAATAATTTTTCTTTCTTGATTAAGGCATCTTTTAGACTGTCACTTATACAACCAAGCATTTTCACTTTTTAATGCATTAGGAGATCTTGTTGCATACTGATTCAGCTATTACTGTGTCATGGGTTATTAAACACTTTAGATTTTGTGTGCCTTAATTTCCCTGCTCTTGACTATTTTAAGCTGCCTGCTTCTTTAATGATCATTTATATTTGCATAAGCATTTATTAGGTATTCAAGACAGAAAAAATGGACACACTGAAGTACATGTCTTTGAATTTCTGACTTCCTCCCTCTCCGTGGTCCAATTTGAGATAGTTTTTTGTGCTTGTCCCAGACATTTATGGAAACTACCTCTTAAAGCTTTGCAAAAACCAGAAGTTAAATTTCTTATGGCCTTTTTTCTTTGTCTCCTGTCACAAACTGCAGAGGTTGTAGGAGGTAGTTGTTGGTAAAGCATTGATAAGTCAAGGATACTCAGCAGGACATGGCTAAATTTGGGCCATTTCCCCCCTTTTGTTCTCCCATCTGTGCACACAAGTAATCTTATTTTAGCATTACTGGGGTTTATACATGTGCAATGAGGGAATAATAAATTGAAAAGGCAAATGGTTGTTGCTTTGTGGCATGTCAGTAGTGGTTGTTTCTGTTGATAATTATTGTCAGGCCTCGTCTAAGGGTAATAAAAGGTGTCTTTGACCTGATTCAAATGTATGTATGGCCATCTCTCTTACTATTTCTTGAGTATATATGATCTTTATCTTTTTTTGATGACGAACATGTCAAGTGTCAGCAAATAGAATTGTCTTTCAAAGTAAAAGTCATTGGACCAGAAGCTTTTCAGCACCATGAATGTGGTGAGAAAGGTGGTTCTCAGTGACCATGGTCTTTTGTCAGCGAGGTAGCAATGACTCTACAAAGCAGTTGGTTAAATCTAGATAATTTGGAAGAGCTTGTGACTCTAAAGCTTAGCTATCTCTGCCCTTTGTCACATGCCATCTTATATATGTTGAAAAGCCTTATAAATACGGTCTTATCCATTGGCAAATGTCAGGGTTTCTACAAGAAAGATTGTCTTTAAGTGGCTTGGCATCCCTCTGCTGGTTGCACTGTAAGACGGCTTGCAGTGTCTGGTTGAGCTGCTTAAACTAATTTTTCTCAAGCAGTGCTGCTCCACTGTTCACGGATTACTGAGCCCTCTTTGGGGCCAATATATGATGTTAAAAAGCTTTGGCACCAGCCTGAAGGGGAAAGAGCAAGTGACAAATGCTGTATATACCTGGTGTTTGGTTGCAGTGCTAATGCTGAGGTCAAATGGCTGATTTAAGTTTTGGCACGGTCAAAACAAACAAACTCCAAACAAAATAAGGCATCAATTTTCTGCCTTCGATAGAGGAAAAATGGAAGACTTGGGTGCAATCAGACTGCAGGCAGTGTGGTGGCTCTGTTTGGGCCTCTTTCAGCTTGCCATTGTTGAGCCCTAGCGTGCACAGCATGATCAGATCTTCTGTGCTTCCACCAGGCACCATCCAGACTGATGCTCTAGAAAAGGACTGCTAGTGTCTTCTGCTGGCACCTGCCAGTGCCATGCAGCAGCGTGGCCTCTTGAAGCTCAGGAGTGGTTTCCCAAAGTCAGGTAGTAAACCCAAGGCAGGCGCCACTTGAAACGGTGCGTCCAGAGCTCCTCTGGGTCCCTCATCTGTGTGACTGATCCCTGCTGATGTGACCAGCAGCATCACAACAGCCTGGGCAAGGCAACTTGCTGTGTTTTGAAAGTGCATTGAGCTACTTGCTTCTACATTGAGCTGATAGGCTAATAAATTATGAATATCTACGTAGGAAATAGTGCAGAGAACCTAGTGGGCTGGAAAGTTACATCCTGATTTGCTATACGCTAGCTTCCCCATTTCAGTAAATAAGGGCGTATCTCAGAGTTATGTTGTGGACATGAGTTACTGACCAGCAATTGGAAATCCTTTGTAGGAAGCAGAAAATATGGAAGTGTTTATGATGTGAGAAAGTGAGAGGAAAAGACTTGTTTGGACTGTAATTGAATGTAGAGGTAAAACCTCCTAAAATTAAATCTAGACTTTTCATTTATTTCTAAATTTTAACTTGCATTGAATCCCCTAAAACTCAGTTTTAGTAAATTACTGCCTACTTAGAGTTTTGAAAGACTGGAGCTAAAAATTGGTTTTATATTATGTTTAAAAATATAGTTCTTGCATGAAATTGCAGGCTGTCAGGAACCCTTTTATAACAAGTTGCAGAACTTAAATTTGGAAAAAATCCCTTATTTGTGTTTTCATTTCATCCTTTTTTTTCCATTGGGAACCAGAAAAATCTCAGAGATTCTGTATGTTTCATGTGGGTCACACCTATTTCATTATTTCTGTTTAAGCTTGGCCTTCTGAAGTTAACTTTCCTATCCCATGCACAGAGCCTTTGATTGACTTGAATGTTGTGGATTCAGTCACTTTTCCACAGAAAAAGGAACATTTATTAGATGTTCATCATCAATACACAACTTTTAATTAAAATGAAAAGAGATTTTTTTCTCAGATACTTCCTCCACTGTTAGCAGGTGTTAAGAGTTAGAACATGTGAGCCAAAAGAATCTCACTGGGGTCGGGGAGTTGGGATTTCCACTTCATAGTTGGCATTTGCTGTTTCTCAGTTTTGCATCAAGGTAAATTCTGATTCTCCACAGCCTTTCTTCCTAATTGGAAATGTTACAGCATGAATCATTCCCGCAGTTACTTGGTTAGGGCATTGCAGAGTTGTTACGAAAAATTAACATCAATTCCTGAGGTTTGAACTGCATAAAAATGTCTGACTTTTTTTTTTTTAACTTTTGCCTGCCTTTTTTTTTTTTTTTTAAGCAAATGCTGCCTAGGGCTGCACAACATGACATGTTATGAGCATTCAACTCAAAAGCATGTCCCCTCAGAACTCAGGAAATACCTCTGAAAGCAGGACCTCTGTCCTAGCGTGGTCCTTGCATTCCCTGTCAGATATTCATCGCTGGGTCTCCTCTCCTCATTTCGTTCTCCCAAGCCCTTCTTTAGGAAAGGAAAATTCAGGTGTGGGATGGAGAATAGGACCCATTTGTTGTGGTGTTACTGCTCAGTGCTAGCAGTGTGCTCAATGAGTCTATTCAGGGATTTTGGAGCCCAGACACAAGCACTTTTGTTTTCCTTGGGTCCTTCTCTATAAAGCTCACATTTGCCTTTTCACAGTCCGAGGATTCCTGAGTGGGGGTGGCTGTTGCAGACCTTCTGAGGGGAAACACCCAACTTGTTCTTTATCCACAGGCCTGGTCCATAAATCTGCAAAACAAGAATATGTAATATAGGAGAATTGCATAAGCTCTACCATACCCGTGCCTACTTCTTTTTTTCCATATGGATAGCTTTTCCAGGACAACAAGTCATCCTATATACTGGATTTTAAGAAAATTGCATCTCCTTTACGTGGCAATAGGCCTGGGAAATCAGTTTATGAAGAAACAATGTATTTTTGCCTTAAGACTGGCATGGCTTTACTTTATTCACACGTATAGAAGGCAGTGATTAAAGAAACAGAAGTGACTTTAAAGATTATTTATACTGAGGGACTCAAACAGCTGCATAGTGTGGGACAAGTATGTGTTTTAATGCTTTGATATATGATATGGCACCACAGTAATTCATTAAACATGGTGGTGTGGAGTCTTGATGCTGAAACCACTTGTTTTCTTTTGCTGGATGCGCTGAAAGAAGCCTAGATCATACAGAATGAGATTTTTTTCTTTTTTCTTCTGATTAATGCTGGCTATTACTACTGCATTTGTTACAAAACAGAAATAGGCCTTTGATCAAAGGCAGCTTTTTGCATTGCCTCGAGTAGTCAATAGTGCTAATACAGTGTAAACTGAACAGGATTTGGCTCTGGCATTCAAGCACAAGCTACTCTTTCACAAGAACCCCCTTCTGTTTCCTCATTTGCCTTGTGAGCAGTAAATCTTTCTGGTCATTTCATGCTACTCTCCCAAATATTGTTAGAATGGGCCACGTACAAGTTTCTTTTTGTAGTGCAAGTATTTAGCAGTCAAGTATGGAAACACAGATGAACACATATATTTTAAAATATATGGTAGTACTTACATAAAGATATAGAAACATCTGAAAAAAAGTTTATTTTCATGCTGTACATTATTCCAACTCCAATTAATTTATGTTTGCTGCTGGGAAAATAATATTGATCATAAAAATGAAATGCTGGTTGGAAATACTTAGGCTTCTCTAATAGAATATTTCTTTCAGGATGAAATACGAGAATTATGTACTTGATTTTGCTGCTGCAGAAGCCAGTGGCTGAATGCCCAATTGCCTTCAACTGGAGCAGGATTGAGTCTTCTCTTTTGCAGAAGGATATCTGAAACAGTCAGTAATTCTTAATCTCTGTCTTAAAGCACTCCCATTTACTAAATTTTTAGTTCTGTTTCAAGCCTGGAGCCATTTGGCTGAAATTTTATTTGATGTATTTTCTGGAAGTCTGTTTTCTGAGTCTGCTTCAGGGTGTGTTTCTGTATTCTCAAATAGGAAAGAACATATTTATTACACCCACATCTCTAGAAGGTTTCCCTATCATATTTGAAAACGAAAGAGGTGTATGTGACAAGATGCTGTTTCTATGAAGTGGGCTTTCCCACTTCAAAGAATGTGATGTTCCTTTAGTGCAATCAGGTGTGTTTGAGACAGATATACAAAAGACCCCAAATTTTTGGAAAATAATGTTGTGAGCATTTGATGAATGATTTTATTCTTTTTATAAGAGACTGCATGTGTCATCAGCATAGTGTGTGTTTCTTCGCTTGGATGATGAGCTCTGAGAATGCATTAAAGGCATCTATTTAACTGTGGCACAGAAAGTGAACCTGGAATCTTTCTGGAGGTTCATCTATCTAAAGCATAATAAATTGGTCATTGGCCTCTTTTAAAAATGTGATAAAAAGAAAAAATGTTATGAAATTTCAGAATTTATCATCTACTTAGTTTTCCTCTTCAGGGTTTTACTGCATCCAAGAGGAAACACATTAGTTTTTTGATGAAGAAGAGTTTGGTCATCTCATAAGGACTGCAGAAGTCAGACAATTAGAAGATTAAGTATCATCAATTGCAGAAAGATCATGAGGGATGAGAAGAGTGTATGTATCCAGTAGTGGTTTCCAAAACCTTATGACTACCTTAGAAAAATGTGTGTGCTTGGGGCTTGATTTAGCACCTGATTGTGAAATAATTGTTTCTGCTAATTTCAAGTAGTGGTCTTATGGTATATTCCAGGGCAGAATTTGCAACAAATTCGGATTGAAATTATAAATGATAACCAAAAAAATTATTGAGGAAGTGTAAAATAATTGCCAGGAGTACTATTCCATGAAATAAATTATGGGCAAAACTATGAACTCTTTGCTTGAGCTTTACACAGGTAAAATGCTGTTGAAATGAAGGTTGGCTTCCATCCCTTCCTTCTAACCTCTCTGCTTTGCCTTTCTTTAACAGACTGTGCCCAAGTCCCAAAACAGATGTGGGGACTAGGGGTAGACCATCACCTGTTTTCCAGAGCATTTCTTCTTCAGGATCCACAAAGCATCCTAGGGAGACTGTAAAACTGTGTGTAGAGGTGAACAGACCTGCTTCAAACAGGAAGCTGTTAGACCTATGACTCAGTTCCCTAAAGACCTGGTGGAAAAAGTAATGTAAAGTTCTGCTTTTGCAGAATTCCTGTAAAAAAATAATTGTAAAGTCATGGAAATACTAGTATCTTATCTCTGTTCAAAAGTGACAGGAATAGGGCTAAGGGAGTTACCAATAAAAAACTTTTTCCCAATTCTGCTTCTAGCAGACACCTGCGAGTTGAAGGAAAACAAAAAATCACAAACCAATCAACCAAACAACAACAACAACAAATGTATCCAAAACAAACAAAAAAAAAGGAGTTAGAGTTAGTGAGTTGTCTTGCTCCACTGTCTATTCTGCTTGTAACCAAAGGAAGTATCAATATCTGTGCTCTGCAGTAGATATTAATCCCCCACATAGTTTTTTCATTTAGATCCTTACCTCTTTTTCATAGAAACAAAACACCTTTGGCATACATGGAGATCATAGGCTCTCCAGATGATGGTAAGGTTGAAATTCTTTTTTGTGTTTATATTAAACTCTTATTTAAGGCAACTATTTATGCATCGAATAACTAAGTCTCAACACAAAATTAGTCTCTGTTCTCTCTGCCCAAAGCCCTGATGCTTTCCATTTCCTGGTAATACCCAAGGTTTTACATCTTGTAAAGTTGACCTACTAGTTTATGTTTCCAGAGATAAACATCTAAGATTTTTTCAAAGCTGCAGTTTCTTTACAGTGCCTCTGCCGTGGTGTGCTGGAAAGCATGATGAGAATTGACATTTTTGATGTCTGTGATTTTCCCTCTTTGCCTGTTGAAGATTTAATACTGTTTGCCCGCTTGTTCTCCATCTGTCCCATAAGAACATTCATGCCTTTCCTATAACAATGGACTGAAGGCGACTCTGTTCAGAAAAATTTAGTATGCTGTCCATTTGGAATAAAAATCGAAATAATTTCAGAAATGTGTGGAGGAGGGGGGTGGAGTGTGTCATTTTTGTTGGCGACATTATGGGAAGTGTGAGGTCCCATCTCATGTTAGAACTTGATCTTGTTTGTCATATCTCTCCTGATAATTCAAAGTGAACTGAATAGCTTCTCTGAGTCACCAGAAAATAGAAGCTTGTGGGATTAGCAGAGTTTCTTTCAATCAATGGACCTTGAAGTGATGCACATTTCTAAGCAGCACCGCTGTTCTTCTATGTCTTCCTGGGCATGAGGAGCTGTAATTACGATAAGCATGATGAATGTGTCAGACTGCAGTGCCTGGCAGTCCTCTGGAAATTCAGTTGTTTGTTTAGACTTGTGAAAGAGCCACCTGTCTTCTCTACTTTGGAAGTGGAGCAAAAAGTAAAGCAATAAGATAAAGCTGTTTTGGGCATAGAGCTTTCTCCGTAGATCCCAGCATTGCACCATCCTCACTGTAAGTGAAGACGACCCATGGTGGCAGTGCTGCCTGGCTTTATGGATGTTAGCTATTCTAAAGCAAGATCAGTGAACAGATACTGCGTGTAACCCAGATAATTCAGCTACAGTAGTTACCGCTTCTCCTTTCAGCGCGATACTGTTTCGAATATCTATTCCCCTGATGTCTCCAAATGTCTCAATTTCATCTTCATCCGCATGCTGATGAAAACCGGACTCCTTATCTTGCCATATGAAATCAATACATGAAAGAGATACGTAGCTGTCACTTTTGGCCAGTGTCTTACCAGCATCTTGGATGTGCTCTCGGGGTAATGTAAAGGAGGAAGTAAAAATGTGTTCATGGAACACATCAGGAGAGTATGTCTCCTGGGTAAAGGTGAGGGAGAGAGATCATCAATGGAGAAAGGAATAAACAAGATAATCTGCCTAGCAGATTATCGTAATTAGTGACTGAGGGCACAATTCATAGAATAAGGACAGAAGGAAATACAGGTATGTGACATCAAAAGGTTTTATTTTCATGGAATGTGGGTCAGTGAAGCACTCTGCAAAGAATGCACAAGACTCAGAGCAAGTGGACTGGCTGGTGGGAAGGAGCAGCTTAAAGATACAGGAAAAAAAGCTGGAAGTTGTTTCGCAGAAAAGTGAGAGCAGAGGGATGGCTTGTGGAGGGAAATATTTTCAGCTAAGAAAACTGTCCATTATTTTCCACCGTGTTTCTATTTATACAGCTGTAACACGTTCTAAGTCAGAACTGTATTTTCCTCTGCGTTTGGAAGGTCCCTTGCATGCTTTTGTATGTTAGAGAAAGCAATAGATACAATACAAGTAGGCTATTATTGCCTACAGAATAGCAGTCTATATTTAAAATAATGTGCTTTTTTTTCCCATAAAGATTCTTCCACCAAAATCTAGAATTTTTGTACAGGTGAAAAGTTCATGTGAGTTTTTTCTTAAGTTTACTAAATCTCCAGCAGTGAAAGAATATTTTCTCATTTATTATTTATTTATCCTTGCTTTAATGATGAGTTATTTCTCTTACAGTTGGTGTTTGCAAGCAGGAGATGCACCAGAAGAAGAATGCTGTTTTGGTGGATGGGGTCATCCTAAATGGTCCAATCATGGACTCAAAAGCAGGAGAGAAGTTTGTGGAAGAGGCCTGTAAAATTATAATGGAAGATATTGTCCAGAAAGCAGATGATGTAACAGAAAAGGTAAAACCATAGAGTGTTGTTGAGAATTTGTAGTGAAGATAATGAACAATAAATCCATTTTTTATAAGCTGTATTTTATTGCACTCTAAGTAGCCTCAAAATTGCTTCTAGTCTGTGCCTGGCTCCAAAATAAAATACAGCCTACAAATTAATAAAGAAGATATTATAAAACCTTCCAATAACATAATTAGCATACATCTCTGTCAGAAAATGATGGGGTTTTTTAATCTCAGAATACAAAGGTCATTTTCTTTGAGATCACAAATGGCTGTAGTATTTTTCATGTTTGGAGTGGAGTTATTTCTTTTCTCCTCGGGGACACTGGTGTTGGAGAAGGACGAACAGTAGATGCGGCACCACTGTGAAAGGACAACATTATAGGATTGCTGTGGGTTCTGCAGAACCTGCTTAAGAGGTTGTAGGGGAAGAGGTCCTGCAAATACATCGTGCTTACCTTTGGGCATGCACTGCTTGCTCCCACCCCTTGGCAGAACAGCATCTGAAAATGCTGTGATTACAAATCCTTAGCTAAGGACAGAATTTGAGCTGCAGGCCTCTTTCTTTTCTGCCTTTCAGCATTTCCCACTCTAATGTTGATGGCTGAGCATTGCCTAAGACATGATAAAACCAACATCCCGTGAGGCCAGTTTACCGCACATGTTTTCCGGTGGCATGCTGCCCTGCCACGGGAAGTTTTGTGAAAGCAGTGCTGAACGGGGTGATTACTTTGTACCTCTGTAAACTCTTGCTCCTGGCTAAGCTGTTCACTGATGGTGTCTGCCCTGCTCCCCATCACTAGGTCTGTGAATGGCAAGCCCCCGAAACTCTTAAGCAGATTCTTGACCTGGAAATGCGGGACACTGGAGAATGTCATCAGAAGATCCTGCAGCTCTGCCGTGATGTTATAAAATACAGCGTCAAAACCAGTAGGAATGGGATTTTAAGCACAGTTATTTTGCATGCTAACTTAGATGGAACAATGTTTACAAAGATCTGTCACCTTTCAGGGTACTGGGAGTGTGAATGTTTTTTTCCCTCCTGCCTACACAAGGGTGCAAACAGTTTTTTGGCTGAATTCTGGTCACCGTAGGTTTGACTTAAATATATAATAATGGCAAACTAACCAAAAAGTAATTATGCCATTTGCATTAATAGTAGATTGTGTCATTTTGAACTCTTGGGAAAGTCACGTAGGCAAATGATGTAACAGACTAGCAAAACAGGCAGGAGAGGGACCTTTTTGTGTGATTTCCTGCTGTCTGAGTGATGAGATTTGGAGTCACTGTCATTGCCCTCATATGTTCTTAGTGATGATTACCCTCTATTCATTATTGTTCTATTTGAGCAATAGTCTTGTAGGGTGTTAATTTGCTGGTAGGCAGTAATTCCTGTTCCAGACACCATGAGAAGAGAGCCTGTGGTGTTTTCAGAGACAGTATGCCACAGCTCTGCAGGATTAGTTCTCTACAGCTAACCTTTCTGCAGCATGTGCAGGGTAATTCAATCTTGGTGAAAAGGAATGAACCACATCTGTTCAGGAAACAGTACTGTGAATCAGTAGCTCAGGATTTCAGATGTTGTATGGTTTAGGCTGTATTTTGGTAAGTAAGAAAGACATTTAATATAGTTAGTTGTACAATTCTGGGCTGCATTCCCTGCTACAGTCACTGTTGCTGCAGAGCAAAACTGTAGGGAGGGAACTTATGCCTTTGAAAATCATAGAAGAGTAGTGATACTGATCTGCAGGGGTAGTGTACAAATAATATGCAGATATAATTACTGAGTTAGTGGAAGATGTTCTGTTTATCTGACTTTTGCAAATAGCCTTTAGATTATAATTTGCTACACTATGTCACCTTAGAAGGGATGTTGTATACAAAAATCTGCTGTACAAATAGTCTTTAAGTATAGACATTTATTGGAGCCCCAGATATAATATAAATGGAGCCATACTGTTTACCTGTTTTGCATGTAAAAATGCTGTGCTATGGATTAAAATTTAGGTGGTGATCCCTCTGTTGTACTGAGTTGTTCTTATTGGCAGCAGTAGTATAGAATTTTGTCAAAATTAGTTATATCTCAGTGTTTCTAGGCAGGTAAAAAAATTCTTTTAACTTCTCATTCATTTTAAGTGTGCAGCAAATTTTTCCAAGTTGTTAGACTGCCTCTCTCTGTGTTGAGACTTTGGTGGGACTAAAGGCACAGCTGCCTGGGATCAGCAGGTTCCTGTGTTCTACTGCCCAGCAAAATTTGACTGAACATTGATTGTGGCCTCTCAAAACCACTGTTTAAAGGCACTAAGTATATTCAATTCTCAATCCCCTTCGTTTTTTGATTTATAAAATTTGTGAACAACTCGCATTCTTTCTGTGCACCGCTTGCATTTCTCAAGCCATATTTTAGTTTTGAAAGTTCTTATTAAATTTACTTTCAAAGGATTGTCTAACCTAAGCAAAGGACAGCAAATCCAAGGACTACTGAGAGAGTGGAGTGAATTGTGGTTTGCAATGATCAGCATTCATCTGAGAGGAAGTGTGATGTATTCTCTTTTCTGGTATATCCTGTCACTTGCTTTACATCTGTATTTTCAGATCATCCGAGATTTTTCAATCAGCTGTATGCTGGAATAGATTATTACTCATTAGTGGCTCGTTTCATTACAGAAGCACTGAACCCCAGTGTGTAAGTGTGATTCTTTGTCCTCTCTGTGATGAATTAGCATGCTTTTTGGAATAACAGCTTTTGTTGCTTCCTTGCTTCTGATTTCTGTTTTCAGTGTTAAGACAAGGTAGGAATTGTGCAAGATTTTGGGAGAGAAAACAGGCTGATTTCGATTGGCTGAAGATGGGGTTTAAGAGGAGAGATTTTTTTTCAATGCTATTAAACCTAGGCTTTTAGCTTACATAGTACCAAAAAAAATGAATTAATCAGACTTAACTTAGTTGTTCATTCCTTTGAGGCGTCCTGCAGAGTTGAATGCAAACGCTTACCTGTCTACTGTTTACTTGCAAATGTAAAGCTGAAATTTAGGTGTGTGACCTATATTAAGAGCACACTCTGGTGTATTACTTTGAGAGTGGAAGTGTCAATGAAATGCTGCCAGAAACTAAGCAATTGCTCTACTGGATCAGATCCATAATGTTTTTCGTTTAGAGTCCTGCTTCTGCTGGTGATCAGCTGCTAATAGATTAGAGTAAGGTGCAAGAAGCCTTTATCTAGTTTTAGCAATGCTATGTGCCATGAGTTCTGTGGTTTTAATACCAATTATCATGCTATTAATTCTCTTTAGATACACATATGAAGTATCCCCTGTGTTTCTGTTGGTGGAAGAAGCAGTCATCAAGAAAATGATTGAATTCATAGGCTGGGAAGAAGGGGATGGTATATTTAATCCAGGTAGGAACAGTTCAGACCTCAAGCTGAATTATTATAAACTGCCTAATACCATTAATTCTATGAACATTGGAGTCATGTAGAATATTTGAAAATGCATGCAAAAGTGTAGTGATACACAAAAGTATTTAATCTAGGCTTATCTTATGTGTTTCTAGTAATAATTTGGTGATTCTGACCAGTGAATGAATGAAAAAACTTCTGCATTAAATATAATTATACAGAATCATTTGAAATTAATTGCTTGTAGCCGATGCTCTTCCTGGTATTATTAACAATACCAACAGCCTCATTGGAAGGAGTCAACTTAGCTGACAGAGAAGGAACTGATTTATGTGCTAGATGCCAACCCATGTTGCCTGAGGTCATAGATCTGTATCCTACCTATGAACTGTGAGAGCAAGAGTTTACATAATCTTAACTCCTTTGAATTTTTATAATTTTATTAAACATTATGATAAGGCCAAACAGATGCAGATAAACCAAGCTGCTTGATAAACCGTGTTTTTCAAATGTTCTGTAAGGCAGTGTTCCAGCCCACTGCATTGAAATAATGAAGCATAATGGTGATATTTCACAGATTATTCAGATAACAAATAATTGGGCTAGATGTGAAGCTTTTATATCTGTTTTGGGGGTGAGAAGAGAAATTAAACGAGTATATGAGTTTAAACTGCCCCTCCCAAATGGAAACAAAGTCACTAATTCTAGCCTACACATGAGTAGTAGAAAAAAATAAGCTAAAATTTCCTATTAAAAAAAAAAATATATATTACTGGTATGGGTTTTTTTTCACATCAAATTTGATGTGTATTTTTGGTAGAAGCCTTACGTTTACAGAAGACTTTCTGGCTTAAAACTTAGTGGTCTTCTGAGAGAAGATAAATTAGCTGTCCTTTTTCAGGTTCTACTTTTATGTAAGGGTTTTTCTTACAGCTTTGCTTTTGTCCTTCCAGGTGAATGAAACCTGCCCTGAGTGAATAAAACTTGTCCAGATCTTACCTTGCAGATCTTTCAGTTCCTGCTCATTGTGTTTGTTTTTGGGGTTTTTTTTCCAAAGACCTTTTTCTCCCGTGGTCCTCTGAGGCCTGGTTTCCCAAGAGATCTCCAAGGCTCTGAGCTTGGTGCAGGCAGCTGAGCTTGCTCTGCTTCAGTGTAGGAGGGGAAGGTGCTGTGGCAGGGTGTTCTCTGTCAGGAAGGACTGCTTGGGCACAGCTCTTATTCCTCAGGAAATATCCCCAAAGAGCATCCAAACAGGCTCTGTTTGCATGCCTGCTGCAGAGCCCAAGGTTCATTTTATGTATGTAGCCTTCAGGGAAGGAAATAAACTGTGATGGATGCATCACTAGGCTACCTGTGGGGTTTATTTTTCCCTCAACAGGTCAAGCACTCAGATGCAGGAAAGGTATTCATACTGTGGCTAATACAATATTTGTATGTCTCTTTTTGCAGGTGGCTCTGTTTCTAATATGTATGCTATGAACTTAGCAAGGTACAAATTTTGCCCGGAGATAAAGGAGAAAGGGCTTTCAGGTCTGCCAAGACTAGTTCTGTTCACTTCGGAAGAGGTAAAACGAAAACAAAAAAAAGCTTTTTGAACTTTATTTTTTAAAGTGCAAAAATTATCATTTGCATAAGTGATGGGGCACTGGTACAATAATTCTGACATGGGTGTATGATGTGGAATATTGGAGTTAAGTGGAGAAGTCTGATGGTAAATTTCCCTGCAGAAACTTTCTTGCTTTCAAAAAACACAGATATTCCTGCTTTGAAAACTGTTGATATAAGAATAGGTTGTACATGGGGCAAACCTGAAGCAGAATGCATGTGCTGTATTGTGGAGGTCTGCAGCATCTGATTTCCCACAACATAAAGTCTAGCAGGAATGGTAGGTAGATTTTGGATGTCAAAGGTTTTTTTCCGCATGTTTAATTTGTACTAAACTGGGTACTTGTGGACCTGTGAGATGGCTCTCTGCAGCTCCCACTCTGCCCTATGACTGAATACAGATTGGTTGTGGTACAGAGTCCAACCCACCATATGCCTGTTGGAAAAAAATGCTGGACCTTTAGACATTTTTTCTTTAAATAATTGAAAATATGTGGCTAGTTGTAAAAGTTTTTGAATAATATCAGTCCAAAATGCCTGTGGGAAATTGAGTTATGTTCGTACATATATTCTGAAGGTAGTTTTTGGAGGCTTTTTTCTCTTTCCTGTCCCTTCAGTTTCAAGCGTTTATCATTTGATTAGTTCAGATTAGTTGTTATTTATTCTGACTCTACTATATAAAGGCCCCAGTGGAACGCTGTACAGAACCTTGTTGTATTAGAAAATATAGAGCTGCTGGAATAATTTTAGCTCAGACATTTATGCTCCAAACAGTTTTCAGTGTAAATAGATGAGAGGCTTATTTTGAAGAAGCCTGAGGGATGAAGGCGTTGTATGAGTTTTCCAAGATAACACATGTCTTTTGGAACTGAGCCCACATATCCTAAATAAAGGTGGTTTGGTTGTTTTTTTTCCCAACCAATATATATTTTCTTGTTTGTTTTCTTTTTTTTTTTTCCTGAAAGGTATGTGTATGAAATGACATGCCAGTTCATACTTAATCCATCATGTTACATCTTCAAAGTAGTTAAAAAGGAAAAAATGAGTTTGAAGCAAGTTCCATAAATGCTTTTGAAATGAAGCCCATGAAACTTTAATCATGAAGTAACATTTTATTTCCTTGCATGGTTTAACTACAACATATTTTCTTACTCTGAAATAAGCAAACATTTAATTTCATGTCAAAAGAAATTTTAATTGACTGCCAGAATAAATTTATTTTTATGTCTTTGCTTCACCAGGAAGACCAAAACCATAAAACATAGAGCTGACCAGGAAAAATAAATTGGTAAATTATTTGTAAGGACATGCTTTTGATCTCTATGTTTGATTCACACAACTACGTAGTCTTTAGTACTCAATAATCATTTACTTCAAAACTGATGCTTTTAACAGCTAGATAATGTGACTATTTTCTAAGATCACTAGTGTTTATTCATGATTATGAGGGAGGAAATGGGCATATTCATTCATTTATACTTATTTTAGATCCACCTGTACTGAATCCAAGCTACATGACCTTTTGCAAACTTTTGTTCAGATATGCCATATTAAGAATATATGTAATCAGTAGTCCACGCTTGAGATTAGTACAGAAGTTCTGGTGTCATACAGTCTTAGGTTTTTTATTATTGTTTTAATTTTGAGTCTTATTTAACCTTTGAATCACAGAACCAAGGAAGCATTTATGTTGAGCAAGACCTCTGAGATCACCAGGTTCAAGCTTTGACTGATTCCCACCTTGTCAACAAGAGCAAGGCACTAAATGCCATGTCCGGTTGTTTCCTGAACACCTCCAGGGATGGTGACTGCCACCTCCCTGGGCAAACTTCCAATGCTTAACCTTTCCTGTGATGAAATTTTAATTGTCCAACTTGAACCTCCCCTGGCACAGCTTGAGGCAATGTCCTCTCATCCTGTCCCTGGCTGCCTGGGAGAAGAGCCCATCTCCCACCTGGCTACAGCCTCCTTTCAGGCAGCTGTAGAGAGTGGTAAGGCCACCCCTGAGACTCCTTTTTTCTGGGCTAAAAATCCTCAGCTCCCTCACCCAGTCCTCATACGACTCACTGTCTAGGTCCTTCACCATCTCTGCCCTTCTCTGGACTTGCTCCAGCCCCTCAAAGTCTTTCTTGTGGTGAGGGGCCCAGAACTGAGCACAGGATGTGTGGTGTGGCCTCACCAGTGCTGGGCAGAGGGGGACAATCACTGCCCTGGTCCTGCTGCCACACTATTGCTGGTACAGGCCAGCATGCCATGGGCCTTCTCAGCCACCTGAACACACACACTGGCTCCTGTTCAGTCACTGTCAACCAGCACCCTCAGATCCTTGTCCACTGGGCCACTTTCCAGCCTGGGGTTGTTGTGACCCAAGTGCAGGACTCAGCACTTGGAGTTGTTGAACATCACACCCTTGGTCTTGCCCATCAGTCCAGCCTGTTCCGATTCCTCTGCAAAGCCTTCCTTCCCTCCAACAGATCAATCTCCCACCCAGCTTGGTGTCATCTGTGAGCTTCCTGGGGGTACACTCAATCCCTTCATCCAAATATCCTTCATTTGTGGTTTTATTGTTGTTGTTGTTGTTTTTGTTTTAGCTGAAGAGGTACCTGGAGAAGCAAATGGCTAAAAAAAAAAAAAACAAACCCAAACCAAACCAAAACAGAAACAAACAAAAAAAGCCAACAAAAACCCCAACAAAACAAACAAAATAAAACTTAGAGAAGTTAACAACTTGGGTTTATTTTCATCACGAATCAGGCAAGAGCATTGGCATGGAGAAGCCATGAGCTATAATGAACTGAGTATTGGTAAGACATGTCAAAAGACATGAAATGCTTGAGGCCCTTGTGTCATTTTAGGGCTTGGTTGCAGAGCTGTGCTGAAATAAAATGATTTTTGCCTTGATTTGCTAAGTCCCTAAATTTCAGTTTGGCACTTGTCATGTTGAAAGGGCTGCCCTGATGCAGATCAGGGGAATGCATAGACTTTCAATGACTTAACTCTATGTAATCCAGGGCTATGTATTTTTTGTGTAGTCTTGGATAACAGAAAGATGTCTATTTAATGCATGGCCCACCCAAGGTCCTCACATATGCTGTTTGGCCTTCAGGAGTAAAAAGGCTCCTTGTTTCTGCAAGTAAATGCTTAGACATTTAAAGCTGTGGTGATACACAGTGAACACTGTTTATGCTGCTATTCTGTAGTACTTTTGCTGGACCATTACAGAGTGATTCCTCTTAAGACTGTAGCAGCAGAAGAGTAATTGTTATATCCCATTTTCTGGAGGCATGATTTGTGGCTCTGGAGATGAATACGGTTCTAGATACCAGCCCACGTTTTTATTACCTTTTGCTATTTGAGTCCCATCTAAACTTTATTGTGTCACAAGTATGTGCTACATTCATCTGAAACATAGAAATCTGCGAAATTTGAGGTAACTAAGGGTAGAAGAGGATGTGTAAACAGTTGAAATGTATATCCTGATATGAGCAGATTTTTAGGTGCAATGAAACTAAATTCCTCCCCAGTGCAACTTGATCATGAAAGTAATAAAATGAGAGAACAGAACATTAACTCATCATGTTGTCCCCTGTTGAAATTATAAGAGACAAAAATTATTAACAAAACAATCTCATAATAATGTAGTTCCTTTATGAAATCATGTTTCTAGGAAATTTTTAAAATCAAGAAAATACAAATTTGTCTTCTGTTTTAATGAGCACAGGTGGAAAGTACCTTGTCTTTGCAAATATTTTCAGGAAATGAAACCTATGTCTCGATATAGATAAAATACTACAGCAGCACATCTTAAATGCACCAATGTTCCAATTTGATCTTGTGCTCAAAGGTGGTAATTTCTTACTACAAATGGCTACAGATTTAATAATTCATCCAAACAAACTAAACTGTGAAAGATGTGGCAAGCATAATCTGAACTCACAGTGTTTAAAACTGTGAAAGATATGGCAAGCATAATCTGAACTCACGGTGTTTAAAATATTTTTAATCTGGATATTTCTTTCTCCTTTTCTGGAAAAGGAACTATGAAAAGTGAATTAGTTGGCACTCTTATGACTGTAGCTGCTAAATGTTCTTTGGTATAATTTTTCTTAAAATGGTGCAATCCAATTTAGCATAATGGCTTCTAGTAATGATAGTGGTGGGAGGGGGAAAGAAATTCTTACATGTTTTCAATCAGTATAACTGAAAGATCTCTTTTTTCATCAAAGGAGGCATATTCCAAGTCTGTCTAGTATTATGAGTCTTGTTTTTTTTCTGTCCTACTGAAGGACAATTTTCCAAGAAGTACAGAAGTATTTCTGGAGGAAAAATAAGACATCCTGCAGCCTGAGTGTTTTTGTATTCCCTTTGTTCTTCTCTTTTCCTCTGCTTTTTGGTATAATCTCTCAGGTACTCAAGCCTCTTTTATCTTTCTTCTGGTTTCTCATACCCTTGTTTATAATAAAATATATAATTTACTTATTGTCTGCTTACTTGTATACTGAATTTGCAGGCCTACTGCTTTCTCAGTTTGGAGCAATCTGATTATTCTTGATGATTCATACCTTTCATTTGAAAGTAATGGCTAGAAATCAGTGATGGAGGCAACTTGTATTTTAAGTGATTCACTACTCAGTCAAAGACATCTCCAAACTTCTACTGAACAACACACAGCCACTTACAATCATTATTACCTTTATTGATGTAATTTGATGTAATGTAAGACTAATTATCCACCTATGTATGTTATTATTCTTGTAACAGTCTAAATGACTGAGCCCTAAAGGCCTTGCGGATGTGTCATGTTACAAATTAAGCTTTCTTAAAACTACTCAATAGTATCAGGTAGTGTCTTTCTATGCCTTTGTTTAAAAAGTGGGTGGTGGTGGGGAAAACCTCTTTGTCAAAAAGAAAAAGAGCCCTCTGAGATCATCCATCTAATCAAAATAAGCGTGACAGGCTTTAATACCCTTAATATATTCATGCCCCCACATTAAAATGTTGTACATTTTTCATAATTATGTTCTGCAGTAACTGCATTTGTGTGAACTCTCAGGAAGAAAATGGAATTAATTAACCACCTGGCTTCCCCTCCTGTATGAAAAGTAACAATTCTAGACATCTTCGCGTTTGCTGGAGTATGTGTTACTTTAACCCTTCAGTAATAATGTGTAAAAGAGACAATTTTATTTTTGTGAGAAGGGCAGTGATAATCCAAGGGTTGGATGGGCTTGGTTTTGAGGACTGTCTACTCCTATGGGATGTGGTGTGGTCTCAAAACTGACTCTGCTGCTATGAGTGGGCAGTTTTGACGTCTGAGTGTCTTCAGGTTAAGAAGGTTACTGTATCTTGAATTCCCAGGCTAATGCTGAAGACAAATTAAGCAGAGATCAGTATACTCTTGTTCTGGAATAAGACAAAGTGTTCTTGTGTTGGAATAACAATATCCGCAGTAGAACAGGTCCTTATAAAGATGAATGTCGGAAATATGGTTATATAAAACATTAATATTTCTTCAACAGAAAAAAGCTAGTAAAAAGTATGGAGTGGGCTTGAATAGAATTTTCACCTTAGTCATTTTACCACATTGATTAAATAAACGCCCATTTCTAAAATCCTCTTTTATACTCACTTCACACACTTCATAGACTGATGCCCTTTATTCAGTGCAAAGTGAGAAGTGGGCTGCATGTGTCTATGCACTCATTCAGATATGTTTCTGTGATGAGACCCAGCTAAAATTCTTTGCTAAAATAGTAACTTAATTTTCAGAAAAATGCAACCTGGTCCACACTGGAACCTTTTGCAAAATACATATTAAAATCTGAAGACAGGCTGAGTCCTGTCTAAAGTCTGCTTGCTTTCATAATAGCTTCTAAGGTTCACACTCATGTGAACTATCTTCACACCACCATGATGTTCAGATCCTTTTGCAGAGACAGGATATTGGAAGCCTTGCAAATCCCCATTTTACCACATCTGAAGCTTTGGTAAGTCTTGGGACTTGAACTCCTTAATCCTGAGAACATGGGTTGCTGAATTAGGCCACTGGTCAGATTAGCAGAGTATCCTGGCTCTGGAGTATCCTGTGGCCACCAGTTGAGGATTAGAGCAAGCATAAAGAAGAGTTACAAGCATAGAGTGGTAGAGGCTTCAAATGTATCACAACATACATCCTAACTAAAGGTCCAATTTTGGTGCTTTTGGACTTTCAGAGCTAATTAATTGCTTCCAGGCTGTTGAGTCAACGAGCCTTTAGACCCTTTTTCTCGTGCATTTCCTAACTCTTACACTCATTGATACTTTTGACACAATTCTATGAAAACCTTTTGAAACTATTAATAATTCTTCCCTGATGACACTTCAAAGCTTCTACTTTTCATTCTAATGCAGAACCAGCTCTAAGAAAAATTCTATGGAATAGAGTTTCTAATTCTTTTCTTAGGCCTGCATTTTAAACATGGTGCACATCTTTTTTTGTCTTATTTTCCCCAGCTTTCTGTGTGTGTTAAGGACAAGATGGACTTTGCGATAGATACCTTATCAGTTTGCTTTTTGTGTTAGAACGTGTTGTTGTCATGGCTGTTAGGTGCTGCTGTTGTACTAATTTTAGTGTCACTGTTCCCTATTTTAAGGAATTTTTTCTCTTATTTTAATTGTATGTGTACTTTTTCTTGGTGCCTCTCTCACAGTGCCATTACTCCATGAAGAAGGCAGCCTCCTTCCTGGGTATTGGTACAGAGAATGCATACTTCATCAAAACAGATGAAAGGTAAGAAAGCAAAAGCCATGACTGTGATCTCTGAGCCTATTTAAAATGCAGTAGTGCTGTACGTATTTGAATGTAACTGAAAAAGTTTTAAATCTGTGTCCCTTAGAGGTAAGATGATACCTGAGGAACTGGAGAAACAAGTCCAGCGGGCCAGGAAAGAGGTGAGAGGGGGAGAGAGAATGTGAAGGAGAGAGGAATGTTTGCAGACTGTGTGCTTGTGTCTGAGTGAAAGGAAGGAAAACTAAGAGTGACCAAAATCTTAAAAATAGGGCAGTTAAGGTAACAATGCCTTTCTTACAGGTGCAATCTCTTTGCCACAAACTTGTGGAACAAGCCAAGGCTTATGAGTTCTACACTCTTAGAAGGGAGGAAAATTCCACAGGGTGTTTACTGCTAATGAAAGTCCCGAGTACAATGCTGCTCTGAAGTATTTAGCACATTTCTTATAGGATTTTTTTTGCCCTTGATCCTTTTTTAAATGGATGAAGTATGTTTTCCTAAAACAGTTTTTCAGTTAATTACAGCAGCTATTGCTTTATTGCCTCTGCAGTGTGCAAGAACTGTAATTTGTGGCTTAGTCTCTAAAACTACCTTATAAGCTTCAAATGCTAAATTCCGTCCTTTCTATTATTCTAGAGGGAGTGCAGAGGTGTGCCTCTTTTCCCCTAGGGATTTTGCCAAGTAGAAAGTCAAAGGCAAGAATTTGGAAAGGCACTGATGAATGTATTTGGACAACATAAACATACATTCCCACAATCTGTAAGACAGCCCTTACCTATAGTCAACATCATTTTAGAGAGCTTGAGGACTAAATGTGACTTCCAAGAGGATTTCCTTTTGGCTTGGTTAGCTCACCTTATTTCTCACTTCCAGTTTGTGCACCAGAGCAGTAGAATTCAGAGCTCAGCCCTTAGTCCATGATCAGTGAATACAAAACAACTAGTGCAATGTCCATGGCATGGACAATACCCTCCATGGAATGCTATCTTGGGAAATACACCTTTCTGGCTGATAGAAAAAGATAGAAAAAGCCAGTCCTGTCCTGTCCTGCACTGGCATGGCCACAACAGCTTTCAGTAAGTTCTGATTTAGATACTTTTTCTGCCAAACAACCATCTCTTATTTGAGTTTCATGCTGGATAGCATAGCTGTTGATACATGGGGGCCCTAATGACCTGGCAAACTCTCTTGCCTCTTTCTGTACTTTGCATTATCTGAGGAAGACAATCGTAACTTTACTCATTTGAGCAAACTGAGGGGGGAAAAAAGGACTGAAATAAAATAGAGGAAGAAGAAGCAGGCTTGCAGGAGAATCAACTCTTTGCTTTTGCAGAAACCGTTTTCTTGTTTGTTATTGCAATAATACATATAATGACCGCTCAAAAGAAATCATCTGGCATTTATGATTTTTTAAAATAGGTCGACCTCGTATGGTACTCTGCAATTTAAAAAACAAATGTTCTATATTAAAATGCTCTCCTTACAGGAAAACACGATTTCACTTGCATTTTAAAGGAAGTTACAGGTGTATTGGAAGGTTTTCATTTCATCAGAGCTTCAGTAAGTGTGTCTGTCCTTGAAAAAGTGCCACTTTACAACTTTTACAGGAGGCCACTTCCGTGAATTGCAGTAAATATTTGAATGACTCTAGACAACAGAGGATGTATTTGCTAGTGATAGAAGCACAAAATGACCACTGAATATGAATAACAAGAGTCTTAGGCCTCTTCTTGGAGAATTTAGGCAGGAAGATTTGTTTAACTATGTTGTCAAGAACAATAAAAATTTAATTCCTTTCTTTGCGGGAAAAGTATAATGGTAGCAATTTCTGGAATTTGTAGAGATCTGAGACTTGTCCCCGTATTCAGTTGTGCTACCCACTGGCTGCTTGAGAACCTTTGACTTTGATGTAGCTGTGGGAGAAAATAGCTGGGAACACTAACAGAAAATAGATATATTGGATACATCTTTGCCTCACTTGCCAGTGTTCTGTACTCGAGCTGCAGGCTGATTTGTAAGTTTAATTAACTATTGTGGTAGCTTGTACTCAGAATAAATGACCAAGAAGTGAATTAAAGGCTGGTAAGTCTTTGCGAATGTATAGGATTCATTTAAGTTCATTCCAATGTTACTTTTCACCGCTTTAGCCATTTGTAAAGAAAATTTCAAATACAAATAAATCATAATTATATACCATTCTAATAGTCCTCTACACTGTAAAGATGTATAAAATTGTCAGAGTGTAAACGTGAATCAGGCCTGCCTTTGTAGATGCTTAAAGTAGCAACACTTAAAAAAAAAATAAGAAATAAAGAGATCAGATTTCAGCTGGGTGAAGATATGTGGATGACTTGTGTGGAGTTTCATTTTTCAGCTGGTGTCTGACTTCACTAAAGCTTCATTGAGTTACCTCTGCCGACACACATCATCTGAGAGATTTAATTCACTGCAAGTGAACTTCAGTGATCTCAGTTTGTACAATTTAATGACAACTTTAGTGCCTTTCCAGTAAGTGCGTTGTCATTCTGTGGGCCAGATGCTGAACCGTGCAGAGCAGCTCTCTCAGCATGCGTTTACCAGCAAGTGAGACTGCACAGTCCTTGCTAGGGCCGATACCCCCAATTTCATGGAATGGTTACAGACTCCAGCAATTCTTTTCCTTGTTGCAGTTTCTGTTCCTAAGTGGGCACTGACACATAGATCTGCAAGGGTCTGTGAGCTGGTCTGCTGTTAGCTGAAGGGAAGCAAAGATGGATGGTTTACAGTGGCTGGCTGAGAACGCAACCTGACAAAAGTTTTCCTTAATCCCACCTGCCTGACCTTAACACTTTCTGAGATTTCCAGTGGTCTCTCTCCTAACATTCAGTTACTGTCTACAACCCTTCTTCTTCCCCAGACAGGAGTTGGGAGCAAGGGAATAGGGCTGAGCTGAAGGTCGGGTGTGGGGTCAGACAGTGGCGACTGTCCCTGTCCTGGTACGTGCCCGTGTGGCTGAAGGCAGATCATGTTCCCTAGCTGAGGTTTCCTCTTCACCAGGCAGAGGACAGGGGTGTGGCAGAGACGGTGCAGGTGGAAACCGTAGAGGGATGAGCCCTTTCCTTGCATGGGTAGTCTGTTGGCTGAGCTAATAGCTTTATTTTATCAGTCAGAGTGACAGCAAATATGGTAATGAAATATGGAAGACTGAGGAATGAAAATCAGTGTGTAAAGAGAGATGTCAAATATCTAGTATGTTTTGATTTTGACAAAACTAGCATCTGTCAAAACAGTCTGAAGCTGCAGAAGTCTGCCCTGGGATGGTGTTAACTAGAAATGGAAAATGCCTTTTTTTTTAAATGAAAAAAAACCCCAAAACATAAAGAGATTCAGCACTATTAAATGCAGTACCTTCTGCTGGGAAACTAAAATGTAGATTGTCACATCCTTGTCCTACATTCCTATATCTTTTTATACTTCAGCTCTGGAAGTATACAATGAAGAGATGAGCAGTGCAAATGATAATTTCTTTTTTGTTTTGAATCCTATTGCAGGGGTCAGCACCATTTCTTGTCTGTGCTACAGCAGGCACAACAGTGCTGGGAGCATTTGATCCTCTGGATAAAATTGCTGATGTCTGTGAAACATACGGCCTCTGGCTTCATGTTGATGTGAGTTTGTATACTGTGTGGTTTTGTTTAGCACCACTTTTTTATAATTGCTATTTTACTTTCACTGTTGATATTTCTTTTTAGAAGTTGGGCTCTAATAACATTTCTTTTTCCTTGCATAGGGACCAGAAATACGGTCTGATTTGAATCTGTTACATATGCTGCAAAACAGCAAATAACTTGGTTCTAACAAGGAGCCGAAGCCATTATGTTATTGTCAGGTTATATTTCAAAATTATTTTATAATCAATTTCTTCTTCTTGCGACCTCCTAAAAATGCTTCAAGAGTACAAACATAAGTTTTGATTCTCCTCATGTTCTCTTGGAGAATAGACACATTAGAATCGTGGTGTGAGTTTTGTATGGGTTAAAATAAAGGTATGCTTCTGGCTCAACCAGTCATAAATTATTACATTTCATATTTAAAGAATTGAATTTCCTGTATATGTTCTTACATTTTCCTAAAGGTTCAGAAATTTTTCTTTTTTTAGAAAAATTTCTTTGTAATTTTAGGTTTGGATATTAAAATCCATTCATTAATCTTTTTGGACTAATCACTGTGCCTTTTTATGACTTGAAAGAGTTAACTGTAAATGAATTTTTCTAAAGATAGGCCACTTCATATTTTCTAAAATTGCATTCTCTTTGTAATTGCAATGCCACAAATCCAGAACAGCTAGATTAAAAGTCATGGAGCAATAAGAGAATCTGGAGCAATATTTGTGGAGATTTCTAGACCTGCTCTAAATTTCTGAAATGTTTGTTTAATGTTGAGGATCTAAAGAAAGATCACATAGGCAGTGATGCATGTATCAAATAAATGTCTCGCAGGCATTAATAAATAAAGTCACTGTACATGTGAGTCAGAAGAGTTTTCTTATAGTCTTGGAGATAAAAATGCAGAATTTAGGCCTAATATTTAAAATGTCTGCCAAGCCTCCTCGTGGCTGTGTGCTGAGAAGGACTCATCAGATTTTTAGCAGAAGTGCATCACTCTTGTACACAACTGTCTTGTGTGTCTCTGTATAGCTGGTGGAAAGAGGGATGTAGTTGGACTGTGTTGGACCTTAGGTGAGTCCAATAGACGTGGCTGGAGCCATCTCCTGTGGCTGTAGAACAGTGAGTAGTCTCCTGTAGCTGAGCTAAAATATGGTGGGATAAGCCTGGGCCAGATTCTGAACCATAGTCGGTTGGTAGTGTTCTGTAAAGAACTAACTTTCTTCTTCCGATTTTGCCTCATGTTAAGCTAAGGTAAAAATGTCCAGGAATCTTTGTTTTCTGTTTTGAAATGACTGTAGTTGTCAGATGTTAATTGTTTCCCAGTGGAAGGACAACTGTCCAGTAATAAATTGGGTTTACAGCCTGGAAGACCAACTGTTCTCTTAAGATGTGATTCATGTTATGAGCCTCTGAGTGGTTCTCAGAAGTTCTGTCAGTATTTTCTCTATCATTCACACTGTGTGATGGGTTGAGTGGATGGCTGTTTCTCTGGTTTTTTTGTTGAAAGCTTCTAGCTGCATCTATAAAAGAACAGGATATGGGGAATGACTGAATGCTTTCCACAGAAGTGACATCAGGCACTCATGTATAAACAAGCATGGTATGGAAAAATCAAGCAGACTGTGATTCTTAGCGTGACATTTTTTCTCTCACAGCACCACTAGAAATAGATTTACTGAAACTGTATGTGAGCAGGTACAGTGAGACTGGGCCTCTGCCATTCAGAAAGACTATAAGAAACACAGAAAAGAGTTGGATTTTTTCTTTTTCTTTCTTTATTTCTTTTTTTTTTTTTTTTTAAGCAACCATACCTCCCATCACTATAGGATGAAATGTAATATTTTGGAAATCTTTGAGAATCTACAGTCCTCTTAAAGGCTTGGCTTCTTGTTGAATGATTTACACATTATGCAGTCTAATAAGTGAGTACTGTTGTTTAGGTCTGCTGTAACTTTGAAGGAAAAAAGATACAGTACAATTAAAACAAAGAGTAAAACCCAGGTTAAGTTCTGTCTAATTTAGGACTTTTCATGTATCATTGATAGGCATCTGGATTATCTACTGTAAGTGCTCTCACAAGCTGTTACTTAGAATATCTTATGTGAATGTCAGTGGTATTACCAGATTTACACTGATTTATCTCATTTCAGAATATTTTCTGATCCCAAAAATGGATGTGTTTGCCTTAGGGAAACTCTTTTCATTAAATATGAAAAGATAAACCTTGCGATTCTTAGGAAGGGCAAAAGGGAGAATGTCAACATAAATTCAGTAAGCTTCAGGAAGATAAATTTCAATAAAGGCAGAAATAGTAGATAAGCTGTCACATGAAGACAAACCAGAGAGGAAAAGCGAGTTAAGGAAAATGTTTTAAGAAGATAATACCAGTAGGTCCAAACTGTCCTAGCAGTCAAGCCTAAGAGCAGGGGCTATACCAAGCTTGTTTTGTTCACATTACAGCATTCCAGCTGCTTACTGTATTCTAACCTTCATCTATGATGCCTTTCTTAATAACTTGTTTTGTATCATCAAGATGCCCTCCAGCATTTATGTATGTCATGTATTGTCTTCATGTAGCTTTAAATGCTATGTATGAGGAATTCTTCCCTGATGGTCCTGGCTTCGACTATTTTTTTCCCCCCTCCTATTATTAGGCCAGTAGAGAAAATCAGGCTTGACCTATTAGCCCATGCTTAGGTAATTAACTTAATGACACAGTGAACACTGTGATTCCTATCGTTCAGCTGTAAGTGATTTGTTGCATATGAAACAGTAATTTTCTCATACCTTGTTAGCAATTACATTGTGTGGGACGCAGGTTCATAATAGTCGTGTTTTGACCTACCCTGCGCTGCTCTCAGCTGCATTTGTCTTAAACGAAATGTATCAGCCAGACTAATCAATCTGCCCTCCTTCTGTAGTCTTGTGGATGGAGGAGAAGCAGTCAACTTTACTGTGTCTTTGCAATGTCGCATTAAAAAGCCAGAGAAACATGCCAAGCTGCAGCTCTGGTAGTGAGTGAAAACCTGGCTGGGAAATCATACCCCCAGAGCAGTTACCAGTGGTTCACTGAAAGGGGGAAAAAGTATGCTGACAAATTTAAAAATGACATAAGACTTCTGAAAAAGGCAGTGGGAGGACAGGATTAGAAATCAAAGGGATTTTGACAATTTGGAGAAAAAAGTGGAAAACTAGGCTACAGTTCAATAAAGATAGACTTCTAAGCTGCAATAATGAAGTGCACAAACACAGGCTGGGGATTGTTGGCTAGATAGCAGACCATTACTGTAAAGCTTAGATCTTTTTCTAGTTCAGAAATCAATGATATTTTCAAATAGAGTTAAATATCTTTCAGAATTGAATAAAAGAGGTATGTAAAATGATTCTTTCTTTCTGCTTCACATGCCATCTGCTTTATCTAGATTGTGTGCAAATAAAAAGATGCAGTTCAAGAAGGCCCTACAGGAGAAAGATTAGAAAATGGGCAAACAATGTAGATGAACAGAATCATATCTAGAAATTATGACCAGAGAGGAAAGATGGAAAGCCCTGATGTTATTTAAACTAGAAAAGACAAATAAACAGAACGTAATAGTCCACAGAGGCTTTAAAAGGTCCTGCTAAAAGAAAAGGACTCATCTGTTCCCCTGACCACTGGAGGTTTGATGAATGGTAACATTGTTTAGGACTGACATTTTAAATTAAATATGTGTTATTCCTGTTACAGACAAATTAAGTGATTAAGTTGTGCAGCTTCCCTCATTAGAGAGGCCTTTAAAACCAGACAAAGCCAGTGACTCTCAGTCTTCTTAAATGCCTTCTCATTCATGGTGTTTTGTTTTTTTTGCCAGCCCTGGATCCCTAGGCACTTGCTCTTTGAATTGGGTAATGAAACATGGATCAGAAATTCAGCTTGTAGTACTGTGGCTCAAGGAGAGTAATATAATTTCTCTCATCTAGATCTCCAGTAGCAGTTTTTAAAACAAAGGCAGAAAGTAGTACCAGTAGTGCTGTGGAGGCAGAATTTGCTGGTCTCTCTCTGCATTTTACTTTTCACTTCAGTGCTGATTACAGACATAATTGATTCGTTGATTAATAACCTCTAGAAAAGATGTGGTTGAGAGAAATTAGAGGAGTATGGCTAATCTTGCCTTTGAGAGTGACACAGTATTGAGATGACCTCTCAAATGCCTTTCCAGTCATGTTTCTCACAAACAGTGTGAGAATGTCAACTTTCAAACACAGAAATTGTGGATGCAAATTTTGTAAAAATTTATTGTATTTTAATGGGTTGTTTATAAATTCTGAAAATCAGGGAATTAGTGACTGTTTTGACTTTATTGAATCATAGAATGAGAAGACTAAAATTGGTCTCTGAATAGGAAGTTCAGTTTGATTGTCATCCCATAGCATGGCAAATTCGGAGTAACAAAGTTACAAGTCGTGATTCCGCAGGATTACCATGAAGTTTGAGGTAAAATGGTTTCCTACCTTAGGTTCCACCTCTAATTTGTGCAGCAGCCCTTGTCTTAGCAGTGATGTTGTGCGCATGACAATGTAAACTATGATGTGATCTATTATTGTGTGGCATTAATGAGGATGACTTTTTAAGACAAGTTAATAACTTGCATCTCCCTTGTGAGCCTTTGCCATCCTGTCTTGCAGAGGTAGCAGATCTCATTCCTGATGTATGGCCTGTGAAGCAAATAGTGATGATAAATTCATATATCAGCTATCACATATTTTTATTTCAAGGAAAGAAAACAAGAACAAAAACCAAACAACCATATATTTTCTATGCTTAAGTCAGGAATCTTTACATCAGTCATTTTCTTTTCCTTTACAATTTTTTTTTTTTTTGAATAAGCTGAGTCTAGATGTGTTGTGGACTGGTGTCTTCTGTGTGTCTCTGAAGAACCTTGCTTGCTTCACAGGTAGTTTGCTTAAGTGCACTCTGCCTGCATGAATACTGCAAATCATTTTAAATATTTATTTATTTAGCAGTAATTTCTCAAATGCACTGTATGACATGCCTGATGTTTGCATGATCTCCTCACCTTTCCACTGTGGATAAATCTTGTTGTTTGGGAGCTGAAGTTTCACAGCACCTGCTAGTCCTTGCAGAATTCATGAATAAGAATCACATTCCCTGATTCACGTTGTCCAGAAATTAAACTTGTGTAATAAAAACTTTTTTCCTGGATTCCTTCTATAGTCCCTGGAGAGACACATCTGCCAAAGGTGTCACCCAAAAATGGGTGTCTAGAGCAGATGGAACTAAATAAGGAGTTTCAGTGTAGAGGTCCTCACTACAGAGAAGGCCTAAGTGACTCTTAGAGCACACACTTAGTTCTTAGATGACCTGAGGGAGTCTTAAGTCATTTTAAGGTCAGTTGGGTTGCTGGTGACAGAAATGATGCTATTGTCCACTGACAGATTTTGCTTTTCACATCTGTGCAAAATCTGAGCCTGGACTTTGCAACTGACAGAGATTATCACTGTCCACTGTTTCCCCTGTGAATTTCTCAGAAAGGAATTGGCTACCAGCAAGAAGATGGGCAAGGTGGGGCTTTCTGCTGTCACTGACAGGTAAAGACTGGGGGAAAGGAAGCAACTGTATTTGGTATCAGGAATGAGTCTGGTTATGCAAGGACATTTTGGGTCATTGCCCTTGCTTACACAGAAGGGCCACTCTGGTTTGTGGCTCATGTAGTGGCACAGACCACAACCTCTTTTATTTCAGGTATAGCCCCAGGTTGCCATCTTAGTTTCAGGAGATGAAACTAAAGGCAAAATTTAACTCACTGACCATGTAGTAATCTAATTTGTAAATAAGACATCTTTAGAAATTAGTAGTTGAAGTATTACCAAATACTATCAAATACTATATATTGAAATATTATCAAAATAACTTTATACAAATAGTATTTTCTTGGCTCTGTACATATTCCAACAGGCTTCTTGGGGTGGCTCAGCTTTGATATCAAGGAAGCATCGCAGACTTCTTCATGGTATCCACAGGTAAGTTGATTGAGTCCATGGGCTCACTTACTAGGGATTGAGGTGGAAGTTATGTGGCCTGTAGGCTTCCATAAATGCTGCATTTTTGAAAATAGTTGGAGAGATTTCTGAACCTGTGGTGGGGGTGGGTGTAGGGGAAATCTGATTTGTCTGCTTGGATTGCGTTTGGTCTTTTTTGATTCTTAATTACTCATGATTATAGATGCAATTTTCACCTCCCTTTCTCCATTTATGATTTTTGCAGGGCTGATTCTGTTGCCTGGAATCCCCATAAAATGCTGTTGGCAGGAATCCAGTGCTGTGCTCTTCTGGTGAAAGACAACTCTGTAAGTCCTCTAGACCTTTTTTTAAAAATTTTTTATTCTATTTTAATAGGCTGTCATTTCTGTACTATGAAAGTGGAAATAATTAGAAAACAACTGAAAGTCAGTTTGACTATACTGCAGTACAAAGGCTGAATTATATTATTTTGAATTTCACCACTTAATCAATTAATAAAGGGTGACTAAGAGAGCAGGGTGAAAATGATCTAAGTCACTTTACTTACAAGTGGTCAAATTTTGCAGCTGGTGCCCTTTCTGGTTAACTCCTGTACATGACTTGCAATCAGAATGGAGTATTTTTGTCACCTGGGCCCGGCACACTGAAACAGCGAGCTCATCAAAGCCCTCAGAATAGCTGTCATCCATGGGGACTGCAGCAGTGCTGCGGCTGTCTAAAGCAGGCAGAGCTCATCTTCACATCCCCTTGTATGCAAGCACCGGAGTGGGAGAGGGGTGGGAGTAAGAGCACATGCATGTAGAGGTGCTGAGCCTTCTCTCCTCATTCTACCCGTTCTTCCTCATCAGCAGGGTGGTTTGGACTTCCCAAAAGCCATGACTAATGTAAAGGTCTGGCAAGCAAACAACAGAGTTCTGATCTCGAGATGACTCTGCAATGTAGCAAAAATCCCTCCTTGTGTCTTTTTGGCAATCTTTTATCTTAAAAAAGAAACCAGTAAGAGGTTCATTATTTCAGGCTTCATTTCAAACTCAGATCTGCTAAAACTTATGCCAACTGCCCGCCATTAAGGGTGAGTTTTACCTTACACTCCACAGGTTATAAATGACTCAACATCACAAAGATATTGAGCCCCAAAGGTTTGCATCACTATTTCGTGGCCATGGTTTTTAAATTACTTTTATAAATCTTTGTCAAAACAACTTGTAGTTTCTATTCAGCTGCTGGGGTTACCTATCCATGTAATTTGTTACTAACTTCTGTTAGTAAAAGCTGATGAGGACCAAAGGGCATAGTTGCTAATCAGCACTCTCTTGGAACTGATTGCTCTGGGTCATGGGTGAGACATGGCAGGATAGCAAGGAGAAGAGTGCCACCTCATTTCCCTAGACTAGAGCCTGTGGGACTAAAGAGGATTAGATTTCAGGGTTACCATCCATCACTTTATCTTTATTCCAAGCTGAAAAGCAAACAGAATAAAGCTATTGACCAAGATTGATGTGGTGTCTTAATTGCAGGCTTGGGAAGATTTCAGTGCTGTATTTTTAACTAATTAGGCCCAGTACATAGATATCGCCCCAGGAAATGATTAGACTACTTGGACTGAATAGTGGAAATTTCTCAGGAAGAAAGACAAGAGAAATGAAGAGGATTAAAGTGTTCTAGCTGATCTAGCATTTAGAGTCACGTTACGAACACTATTCCAACTTCAGGGCTCTGGCACCCTTTTGGTGTTTCCCTTCTGTGCAGTATAAGGCCTGGTAGATCAATCCTATTCCCCTTTTAAACTACAGCTAGGCAATGTTGTGTTGGAAATACTTGTAGAGCTGAACCCTAGCTCTTGGAGGGGTGAAAACAGAAGTATTATGGATCATAGCATCAGATCCTGTTGTACAGCGAGACATGTTCTGGAAAGCAGAAGATTTCTCTGCATGGGGAAGAAAGGTTGTTTTGTTCTGTGTCTAATTCCTGGAAAATTGGGTCTTACTTGTTTTGTGTATATGCCAGTGAAGTCTTTATATGCAAACAGACACACATACAGATTTAAGTACTTTCTTATTCACTTGCTGGAATATAAATCCCTAAGAGAAAAAGATCAAATGCATATTTAAGATACTTTGACAGAAAAGTGTTGCTTCACTTTGATCCTCTCCATACCAGAAGAGGCAGCTGAATCCAGTTTCCCATTAAAAATGCTATTTTTGCACCAGTAAGAGAAGGGAAGAGTACATGTATCAGTTTCTCACTTGGAAGCTTGTTCCACTTCTCCTAAAGCATATAAATATCTATGGCTAAGATGAAGCACATGTTTATGTGTGAACATAATTCCTCCACGCTGTGATTAGGATGCATCAGTGGGAACTGGATACTGAGATGTGAGCTGGAAGAGTCTGGCGCTCATTGTTCTGCTAGTGAATGTCCAAGGTACCTCAGGTAGTACTTGAAGTGCTGAATTCTGCAAGAAATCAAAGTAGCAAAATATTAATCATGAATGAAGTTCCATTTATGAATTGTCCTATCTCCCTTTGAAAGACTGATGAAGGAAGTTTTGTTTGCCCGTCTTCCCATTTGCTTTGAGGTCCATTTGGAAACTGGGGAATATTTCAGAATTAGGCTTAGTTGATTATAAGTGAGCAAATTAATCCCCTTCAGGTTTTCTTTTTCTCTTTCATACTTTCTGTATGAAAAATAATCCTTAGAAGATATCATCACATTTCAGTTGTACTGGTAACACTATAATTTTCCATTTACAAAAGTACTAATGGATTTT
>WEKY01017798.1:40959-101614 GCA_013390045.1 Picathartes gymnocephalus | reverse complement strand
GTTTGGGTTTTTCTTTTGCCATATTCCTTGAATGGGGTTTAGTAATGTTAATATATTTAGGACATTGCAGTTGGCTAGTTAGAATGAAACATTGTAATAAATATTTTCCTGTACAGATTAAAAAAAACCGAAACCTAAAAAAAAGATTAACTGCAGTGAAATGCTGATAAAAGAGAATTTTCCAGCCTTAGTGAAACAAAATTGGGATATTTCCAAGGAAGGTAGAGATAGAAAAGGGAAGTATGTGTTTGACTTGATTAGAAGAGAGAAGCATTTTCACCAAGGGGAAAGAGAGACTGGTTAATTCTTTGTAAAAGCTCAGATCAATGGCTGCAGTTCTTCAGTGCTTAAAGCAGTCAAGCAGTGCTCAGCTATTCCTTTTTCACTGCCATGCCCTGAGTAACTTCCATCACTTCTCCAACAAGGTAGTCTCATTCAGAAAACACTGGTATTGCAGAGTCATGAACTGCAGTGGCGGTTTAAACACAAAGCTAGATGGACCAATAATCTCAAAACCTTGGCGAAGTCAGTTTTGGTCTTATATGTTCTTAAAATGCTACAAATTGGTGTTGGGTTTTGCATACTCCAATGAAACCACAGAGCAACTCCAATTAGTCCTTGCTGTCATCCATATCTGTGTGAATACTATATACATATAAACAGAGAACTACTGTTTATCACCAGTGCCAAAGTTCTGTGACTTTTGAGAGTGAAGCACTAGTTTAGGTAATTAAGAATCAGTTCTAAGTAATAAGCAGAATTTTTACTTACTAGTTAAGAATGAAGTCTCATCAATGTAGCTAAAGAAATCTCAGTTTATAGTACAGAATATAATTGATTAAGGTGATGATGGTAGCCATCCACATGTAATCTCTTCCTCATCATTAGCAGTATCATAGAGATATATACCTCCCTGATTCCTTTCCAGGACAGCTTCACGAAATGCTCTATTATCATTGCTTTTGCTTGGGTTTAGTACAACTGAGTGCTCCTTCTCACCTCTTGAAGTGAATTGCTATGATGTCCTTACATACTGCACTGATTTTGACAATTTTTAAGTATGCTATTCAAAAGATTGTCCTTATTGCCTCAGATAAGGCAAATTAGGGAGATGCTTGTCTTGGGGAAAAAAGATATTTTATTAATGAAATTGAAATTCACTTTTAACCAACAGTGGAAATGGAAAGAGCTCAGAAGACCTGCTGTAGGTAAGTCTGTTCAATGACAATAATATGTTGAATTATGAAACTGGAGCTCTTGCTTTCAGTATCAATATTTTTTCATCAATTTGCCAATAATTAGAACACACAGAAACTATCCATTGACTTAATCAAAATCAAATCTCTTTGAAACTTCATAGTGAACTGGGTCCTCTATGAAATTTCCATTTTCTAAACTTTAACAGAGTGACTATAAGGCTGAGCACTTGCATTAAAAAGGGTAGAAAGATAAAAGATGCTGAAGAAAGAAACTCAAAATTGTCAGATGGGGCAGTTCTAAGGAGACCTTTGCAATTCTTCTGAATAGATAGAGCAGCTCAGTTACTGTGTGGAAAACTGTTGGGGTCGTTTTGGGACTGAGAACGTTGAGTTAGAAAACATATTTGAGGCATATTCCTTTCTTTTTTTCCCTTCTACTTTTTCATCATTTGACTAGGAAAATTGAGATGTCTTTTTTTGCCTTCCATTCCCTTTCTTTTCCTTTCTCTTCCTCCTCCACCTTTTTTCTGGAATATTTCTCTCTTTCTCGCAAAGGATGGTTTTTGTTTCTTTTCCTCTCTGCTCTATTGACATGCAGGAGGATGTCACTGTACTTGCCCCTGGAGATTGATAATATCAGTATCTTCAGCAGGATTGCTTGAGCATGTTGCATTCTTCATAAGATAAGCAGATGGAAAAGGATCATCAAGCCAATATGTATTGACAGCTTCAGATGCACTTCAGAGACGAGGACAGTACCTGCCTTTTTTTTTAAAATGAACTACATTACCAACAATGTGAGCTGACTCAATGCCATCAAAATATTTGTTGCATTTTCACTCTAGAGCATTTTTTTTAAACTATATAAGTCGGCAGCTGTCCTGTGATCTTAAGTGAACTTCTCAGTCTTTTGTAATATTGCTGACTGCAATTAGGTTTCTTGTGACAAACAGTGGTTACTGTTTGTTGAATGACAGGCATGAGGGGAACTACTATTCTGTGACATCCTCTACTGTGCAGCTGCATTGCATTCTGATAAGGCAGGAGATAGTGTCACATTGATCAACCCTGCTGTATACTCACTGCAGATACGTTATGCAACATTTTAAGTCAGTAAGAGACAGAGCAATTAGCTTAAATTTGTGGATGGTGCTGCCTTTTGTTTGTTGGTTTTTGTTTTTTGGTTTTTTTAATACCATGTCTAGTAACCTTATTCGCCTGAAAGTAAAGATATGAAGGTCTAAATGTATAGAGCACAATGTCTTGACAGAATGACTCCTGTTCCTTGTTGTGCAGCTGCTAGTCAGAGAGAACGAAGCTGTAACAAACCTGTAAAGTATGAATGCCTCAGTGCTTGACTATTCTGTCATTTCTAATGTCGTTTTCTTGCCTTTATTTATTTGAAAAAATTGGAAAGTAGGTGTTAGAATCTTATATGCTGCAAAACTCTGCATCCATCATTGGGTTTCCAGATCTGGCTACCCTGTGCTGCAGCTGCACATTATCACTCTGCACAGGGAGAGCAGACACTGGCCCTTTTTTCCCCCAAGCTGTCATATAAACTGTCTTTTCACAATGCTGAACATGCTGCTGCTGTGACTAAGGAGTTCAGACCAAATTTTCTGTACTTTTATCAAAATATTACAGTGGGACTGTCAAACCCTTACAGAAGTTGTGGAGAAACCCTTGGTGGTGTTCTTCTTTCTTGCTCTTCAAATAGGTGTGTTGGTGGGGTTTTTTATTTGCTTTGCTTTTTTTGGAGGGAATTGAAAGGTCTAGGAGAGAGGCAGAGTTATTCTGTGTATGCCAGTTGATTTTTTTTAATTTTTTTTTTTTTTTGTCTTGACCTTTTTACTCCATTTTATTGCCAGTCCCAAAGTCATAAGCAGGGTATTGGAATGTAGATCAAGAATAGTACCTCTGTTGTGGGAATATGACACTTTGATTAAGAGTGATATCAGACACTGTGCCTTTTCAGAAACAGACTTGCCGCAGATGCAGAGAAAAGAGTGAAATGAGAAATGCTTTTTTTGTTGGTTCAAATTGAAGAGTAATATTGAATTGGAAAATGAGCTGTGGGTCTTCTTTGCTCTGACTGATCCATGTTTTCTGTCTCCTGGGACCCTCGTAAGGCCACCCTCATCTCTGCTCTTGTAACCTGCTTTCTGCCAGCACTTCTCTCTCCTTCATAGTGTTACAGAATATATTTTGATATTTCACTCTTCAGCCAATGGCCAGTCCTATGTCTCTTCTCGTCCTCTGCACCTTTAAACTTGTAACAGCCTTGTTCTCTGCTGGAACTTGCCACATTACTCATTAATCTTTGTCTATTTTGTGCTGCTCATCTCTGCCCAAGTTGCCCCTCAGAAACTGTAGGCTGGACATTGCTGAATAAAAGTAATTTTATTTAGAAATCTTGATTAGCGTATGGGGAAGCATCCTTTCTTAAGTTTATTTTCAAGTGTTAAATTTGTCTGAACAGTGAAAGAGAAAAAGATTGGGTTGTACAAGTCTTCTTGTGGTTTTTTTGCTCAAACAGTCAGACAGCCTATGCTAAATCCACAGTGACTGCTTGGTGGTATGGCTAAACATTTATTTCTTGGGGCTAAAATCTTCCCTACCTGCAACTAACCAAAGCAGGAACACATTGAGACATTAGTGAACATGTAGGAAGTTTCTCAGGGGTTGTTCTTGATCATGGTGCTTATAATGCCGAGACTCTGGGTTCAGTCCCTGTATGGGCCATTCACTGGGATTGGACTCAGTGATTCTTGTGGGCAGAGGTGTCTCCTTCTTCTTCCTCTTTCACATCCATATATGTTTTAGGGCAACTGTTTTTGTGATACCCACTCCCATGATTTCTTGAGATCTGAGTCAAAATTCCTCTTAAGCCTACTGCCCTTTCATGACATTATGAAGAAAATAATAATTAAAAAAATGTTAGCTGGTTATCAGTGCTGACTTCACTGACTTCAGGCTTATCCAGGATTCTTAAATCTCACCATAAGCTTTGGATGGTATCCTGCATATCCAGCTCTGTTTTAACAAGCATTTGATACAGACAGGAAAAGAAAGGCTTTGGCTGGTGAAGAGGTTTGAAAATGCTTGTCACCAATCCAAGTCTCTGTCGTGTTTCTCATAGGGCCTCCTGAAGAAGTGTTATTCTGCTGAGGCTGCGTACCTGTTCCAGCAAGACAAGTTCTATGATGTCAGCTACGACACAGGTGACAAGTCCATCCAGTGCAGCAGGCGTCCGGATGCATTCAAATTCTGGCTGATGTGGAAAGCACTGGGAACGACGGGCCTTGAGGAGAGAGTGAACCGGGCACTGGCTTTGGCAAGGTACTGCCTCACAGTTTGGAATATATCTGGTATGTTTGATTGGCTGAAATGTTGGCACTGCTTATGCTCCATATCCTGGAACAGACCCCATTGTTATATTTTCCCTCTCTTCTTTTGTTTGTGTATAATAGGAGGAACTAATAGCAATAATAATTAGTGTTATTACATTTGCTACAATATTTAATAGTAATTATTGCTTTTAGCAATTAGCATAAATGTTGGTAAACACGGAAGTCAAAATTAGGCTATCAGTCTCTGTTGTGGAACAATTATGTTATCTGAACTAGACATAGGACAGATTTACCAGAACACCTTCTTTTAGCTCAACTTCTGGTGTTGGTGTAAAAGAAGTCCTATGTGCCAGAATCCAAGATGTGCCTGACAAGAAGCAAATTTTCCTGTTCATGTCATTCCTCATGAATGAGGTGATGACTTGGAGTGGCTATCTAGGACAGAGGCTAGACAAGGTTAATAGAATAATGTGGGTATTTAATAAAGGCCTTCAATAGCTACACCTTGGGCAGTCAAAAGCTTCACAGAGGCTACACCCGAGATGGACGACAGTCATGAGTTTTTTGGACAGATATGTTTGGTCTATTTGCATATCAGGGGTTAATTGTCCAATTACATCTTCAGGTAATGAAGTCATATTTCCCCAGTTAGCTCCTCCCTAATTCACTTTTATTTATACTTTTCGGGGCCTGAGGCTGTAGAGTGTCCTTGGATCACAGGCCCAGAGGGATTGTTTTGTCTAACTAAAACGTGAAGGCAGTTAGCCACTTTATGCGGGGTTTGGAGCTATGTACTAATGCAGCATAGGATTTGAAAAATATAAAAGTTAAAATCTTAAGGCATCAGAGGAAATGCAAAAAACTGATCATGGAAAACTCATATGAGGACATTGTGCTAATATTAGGACCTAGTAGAGGTGTATGAAAGCAATATTGTTCTGACATACTGAGTGATTTTTCTCAAGTTTGCTGGAGTTCTTAATGCTTACAGTATGTTCTCTTAGGGACTGAAACACCTTTTTCTTGTGATCATCCCCACACCTGTCCTCTTCAATTTCACTACGTTTTTGGTCTTGCAGAACTGAGTTTCACAAGTGAATTCAGCAAAATTCTTGGTGGAAGGTGTTTATAAAGGTGATGGCTTTGTTTCTGGGAAGAAATTCCACACGCAGGTGGTTTTCTCTTATCTTAGAAGAAATTATTTTGAAATAAGATAATGGCCCATAAAAAAAAGTTCACTTTAAGTAAAATGTTTGTTCAGAATTTATGCAAGACAAAGCACAATGAAAACTTCACCAAACTAGCTATGTGCTGCCTTAAGTCAAATAATTGGTATTGACTTTTTACTTTTTATATGAATTAACAAGTAGAAAAGAATTGAATATTTACTTCAATGAAAATTAAAGGAATAGTCCGACACTAATGAAGTTACTTAATGAAAAAATAAAAATGCCTCTGGCCTAAACCCAGAGCAGATTTGAAAGGAATAATAAGAAAGAACCAAAATCAGAAAAGCTAAAAAAAGCTGTGACTTTTTCTCTATTTTACTTCTTTAAAGCCACTCAGTTTTTTGGCTGCTTATGTGTTTTTTAATATCTTCTGGTTAAATTGCGCCTTGTTTTTGTTGTGAAGCATTGTACTGTTCTTTTTCTGTTCAGAGTAAGTAATTCTTTCCACTATCAGTAGGAGAATTCAGCCTTATCAAGGTCACTGGCCAAGGTCATTTGACTGACTGTGTAGTGATTAATGACCTTTCTGGGATCGATATTTCTGTTTAACATTGGGATTCAGATGGTAACACTTGTAAGGAGTGACTGGCTTGTCTATTCTGGTTTTTGGTTTGCTTTTCCATTAGGAAGAAATTTAATTTTTAGACATTATCTGAGGAAACAGATTCTTCACAGTGGTGTCATTGCCATCTTTCGTTTGCAAGGACATGGGCACTGTACCTGGTTTGTTAACTACTCAGCTGTGCAGCCTTTCTCCTCATTTGTTACATTAGATGTTACTTTGATTGCAAGGGTAGCATTTCAGTGTTCCTGAACACAGACCTGGATTAATTCTGGAATTAGTCCACTGACTATAGAATTTAAGGGCAAGATTGCTTTTTTTTAACTTATAGCCAAGCAGAGCTGCAAAGGTTTTCAGGTGATTGCAGGCATGTATTTCTGATGCAGCAAACTTTGCCTATTGGCTATTCCAGTAATATCTTCATGTTCTGGAGATGATTCACACTTTCAGGGTATTAAATATCCCAGGAACATTGTGATACTATCTATCTGGAAAGGCTTGCTTTTTAAATACCTAGAGTAGAGCATCCAGCTGATCACTTCAGATTTTTTTTGCTTATTTTCTTCCCCCCAGTTATTTTTGATGCTGGGATGTTGCTTTATAAAGTACAGTAAAAAAAAAAAAAAAAAAAAAAAGAAAACTGTTTTTANNNGTAAACTGTTTTTAGAGTACAGCTATAGTTACTATATAAGCACCTCTGCATTTTATGCTTCATCTTCTTTGGAGTTTTTCTGCCTGTTTCCTCTTCTGACACCCACTGCTAGCGGACATATGTCTACTTTCATGGCAGATCTCCACCCCCCATTTTCTGCAAGGCTTAATCACTGCACATGACATTTCTCTGTGTACTTTCGTCTTCACTAGGACTCAAGCCCTTCTAACGTACTACAACTGTGACATGATAATAAAACTTCACTGTCAACTGTGGAAAGATGCACAAAGTAAATTGCTCCGCTGCCATCAAATGATCCCGGCAAGATAAATCATGGGCTATGGATTTTCTAATGGCTGCCTTCTTAGGTTATTGGGAGTATAGTTAAGAACATGATTAACAGTGTTGTGAACCTGACCGACATCAGGTAGCCTACGTCAGATTTTATACCAATGTGATATAAAATAAAGGCACTTGAGGTAAAAGGGGAAGGTGTTAAGCATTGCAAAATTGCTCTAACAATTTAAGACCTTAAAAAAAAAAAAAAGGAAGTGATTATGCATAGGTTTCAGTTTCATAATTTATTAAAGAAAAAAAATAAACTGAAGGCCACTGTCATATGAATAGCCTGCTGATGTTGCTGAGTATTGGTTTTATGGCACAGACAAATATCTTCTAATAAACAGGACAGAAGCAGCAAGCTTGACATAGGATAATTACCCTACAGATAATCACGCCTTTCTTTCAACCTAAACGATAGTGTGGGCGTTAAGAGCCAGATAACGAACAAATGCACACAGGAGGATCTGAATGGTCATGGCAGAAACGACCAGAACTGTGGCTTGTTCCAGGGAGAGCAAACACCTCAGCAGTGTGCAGCACAACTCCTGAGCTGCGTGTTGTGAGCCCTGGCCCTCCACCACAGCCACGGCTTTGCTGGGATGTGTGCTGGGAGCTAACGAGTCACAGTCACAGCACCTGTTAATGATAGAGAGCGTGACAACTCCCCAGGCGCTGTTTGGATAAATGTGTGCCATCCAGGGTATTGTTTATCCCTTCCCCAGCCCGCCTGCTTCTGGCGTTGCAGAGACAACTGTGCTGGAGGTGTCCCTGCGGGGGCAAGTTTGAGGAGTGTGGGGAGGACCAAGGGGAGGTTATTTTCACAATATTTCTCTTTCTCAACTAAAAGAATAACTAGTGTGATGACCAGTAATGCAGCTTCAGGCAGGAAAATGCCAAAGAGTGTATGCAAGAGAAGAACAGATTTGTGCACAATCAGTAGTTTAACTGTGTCAGGTTTATTAATATTAGACAGCAATATCTTCATGTAGAAGACTGAAATTTTGTTGGAATGGAAGTGCAGTAGGAATTTGAGGTGAATTCTTTGAAATTTTTCTTTGGAAGACTTTGAGTGGAGGAAAGGAAAGAGAGGAGTCCCATCTATGTCCTCTTTGCTTCAGAATTCCTGTGTGATATGTGCCATGGCAAAGTTGCAGTCGTATTTTTAAAAATTTCTGTAAATTGCAAGTATTGGTATCCAAAGTTTAGGTTCAAACCCATGTTTCCGTTGAAGGCTTCCAGGTTTTTCATGCTTGACAGGTGAGAAAGAAAAGAAATTCCCATTTTAATGTGTTGTTAGCATCGGAGGTCCAGGGGTTATTGTACGTAAGCAGTGGCCCCCTGAATGGAAAGATGCACTGTTGTGTACAGTGTGGAATGTGTGCAGTACTGGGAAAATTGCTGAGCCTGAAGTATGTTCAAACTCCTAAATTCTGGGCTAAGCTGAGAGGTCCTGGTGATAGTAGAATGCCAGAGGTGTCAGGGTGACCATGAAATAACATGGCATCACAGCATCGGCACTTGAGAACAAGGGATGGAGGTATTAATTTGTAAAGAGCAACATCAGTGGAAATTTGCATAGGGAAAGTTCAAAACCTGATGCAAATAGGATCATGCCATGTGGCTCTGCTGAAAATCTGTGCCTGAGGGCAAAATTTGGCTTCTCCTCAGTGCTCCTTGGCTGGCTGTAGCCTTCCTTTGTTTCCAGGAACTGGTAGCTTTTGATTTTTCACAGCAGGTAGAAATGAGGTTTAACTCTGTTGTTTTCTTAGTGTGGAAAAAAAAAAAGGACAAATAAATACATGTTTAATACCCTTTTTTGTTGTTGTTGTTTTCTGTGTCTATTGTTTTGTTCTGTGCTTTAAACCCCTGATTTTTTAATTACAGATATCTAGTGGAGGAAATTAAGAAAAGAGAGGGATTCCAGCTTCTTTTGGAGGTAAGTGAAAAAAGAACTGAATTGTGGCTGTTATTGTTATGAAGTGCCCATGGTTTGATTTTGTTCTTTTTAGTCAATTACCAATTTGTATTTAAAGTATCTAATCTAGTAAGTTTATGTTTTGGAGATCCACAGATATGATTGAACACACATAACATGTGCTATATTCCCTGCTGTCACTCTACCTAATTTCCTAGCTTCTGGTCCTGTATTGCCTCAGGGGGTGTACATGGAGCACTTTTCTGTGAGAGTAAAAAAGGCTGGCTGTAAAAAAAGCAGTACTTGTCAGACCTACAGATAAGACTGTGTGCTGGACAGAAAAATAGTTTGATCCTAAAAATGGACTTTTCATTGTTAAAGTCCATATTTTTTTCCCTAATTCTATTTTGACTCCCATCTTCCTAAAAACTACGCAAGAGTTGTGTGTTTCATCTTGTCTTTTCTAAACCTGTCAGCTTATTTCCTGTTTGGTGATCTTGCTTGGGGGAGAGTGAGTGAAGGGAATAGAGTTTGAGTACTGTTTTTCCACCTGTCCTCAGCTCTTTGGTTAATAAGGCTGATATCTGAAGATGTTGCAAAGACCTGACATTTTTATAAAAACTTTTTGCATTGTTGGAAATAGACTTGTGTGAAAGATAGGCTGGTATGTGGGATCAGGAGGAAGAGAGTACATGGAGGAGGATGGAAAATGGAGTAAGAGCCACCACAAGCATTCCGGGTTAGGCTAGGCAAAATACAAAATATGAAAAATATTTTATACTATTCGTACAGTATAAACTTTTCTTTTTAACTTTGAAAACTGCTGATAACTTGAAGAATTTTAGGCCAGCTGCACAGGATGGTGTTAGTAAAGTGGAAAGTCTGTTAAAAGCTGTCCATTTCTTATTATTGTAGATCTTAGCAAAGAGCCCAGATCTACTGTAGATGTGAAAACTCTTGGTGAGAGCAGAGGCTGCTGTGTAGTTCCTGCAGGAATGGGACACCTGGATTAAAAGTGGGTTTGAAGGGAGTTTTGTAGTATGGACTATGAGAAAGAAGTTGAGCTTCTTGAGTTCTGTGAGTTCTTCTATGAGTTGAGAAGTTGAAAGGGTTAAGAAAGTTTCAGGGGGATAAGCATTGAGAATTCAAAGAAAAGATGCTATGAGGCAGCGAGACCCAGCTGTGCAAGGCCTCTCGGAAGGAAAGATGGGCTTCAGACAAGAATCTTAGGAAGATGATCCCCTGATACATGCAGTGAGGAAAACCTGTAATGAGAATTGCTCTATGGCCTGGAAATGCCACTTGTGCTTGAGTCATCTTGAATTCTTCTGTGGTATAATTTCTTACCTGCTTGGATAAAACTTGTGACAAGATAACCAGAAATAGAGTGTGAAGCATGGCTGGGGGTAGTTTTCTAGGATGAATGGTATTTTCAGAGGGTGATGATGTATTTGATGTGTGAAAGGAAACTGGGATAATCAAGAAGGCAATATAGGCAATGGCAATATGGAAATGTATGCCATCTGTCTGCTCCTGCCATCTGATTTTAAATAGTTTTGCAATAAACCCTGTAACACTGAGCTAGTGCTTGCTCTTGTGGGAAGGCGCTGCCTTTTCAGGGTCTGTGTTTATGTGTGTACTCAATACACACTCTTTGGGGAAAGAAATGGGACTTTAAGAACTGATCTTTATTCCTTTCAGCGGCAGCACATGGCAGGTTTGCAGCTCAGTTCCTGCTGACAATGATATTCTGCTTGATGATTAAATTGTATTTAATGCATTCTTTGAAGTGAAGCAGAAAATGATATGAGCAGCTCTCAGTGGCCTTTCATGAAAGAACATGTCTCAGCTGGTGGGCTCTCCTTGTTCAGGAGACTGCCTGGGATTATAATAACAGCCACATCCACAGTGGGGCAAAGGGATGGTGTGACTCAGCTACCAAGCTCCCTTTTAACAGTGTTTTTTTTCTTTCAGCTAGTACTAATGAGGATGGCATGTGGGAGACGAGTGGGGTGTGTGAATTCACAATCCAAATTATCATAATCCATATCATAATCTAGATGGCATCTGAATGCTCTGCTGCCAATGGTATAGGTCAAGATTGACTTAGTGATTTATGGGTTGTGTGGGATGGGATCAGGAGGTGTATCTATTCCTCATATTATTCTCTATTCCAGGCAAACAACAAAAAAAAGTTCTAAATTAGCAGGAAATGTATAGAGACCCTGGACTGGCCTGCTGGGAACATTTTCCCAATCATATATGATACAGGAACCTCAAAAGCACAAAATGCCTTATTTTATAATGCATGGTGAATAGCCACTTTTTCTGGGACTCTTGCAGCTAACTGTGCTGAGTTTAAAGGCAAAATTTCCCTGGAGGGAAGCAGACGTGGAGTCTCACATAACTTAACTCATTTAACTCATTTAACTCAAAATACCTGCTTAGATATTAGACAAGATACATTCATGATATGGTGCACACCCTGCAAGGGGTCTTGAGATTCCTATAAAACGTGGAAATTGAGAAATTCAGCATTATAACTGCAGCACTGTATAGTGTGCTCTATGACATGAAAGGAGACTGGCATTGTTCAGGAGAATAATGACTAGGTGTGCAAGTGTTAAATGGTCACAAAAATTGAGTTTTTGTGTTTTGTATAAAAGGCATCATTGGAAATTTCCATTTAAAAACCCCAAAACACTAAAAAGAAAATGTACTCTTTGAAGTTGCTTCAAATATGAATTCTGTAAGTTACCTTTCTGTGCCTCTCTTATACTTTTTCTAGCCACAGTTTTTTCCTGAGTAAAACAGAGTTAAAGATGCATACAGGAAGAAGAAATTAAAAAGGAGCCCCTGGCAGCAGGAAGAGTAATGAATGATATGAAACATTATTTCTAGTTTCAAAAAAGGGAAACAAAAGGTGTCTTGGAGAAGGAAGCCTTAAAGGAAAGGGGGTAAACTCGAAGGTTTCACCCCCAAAATAAAGCAGAACCCTTTGAAAATCTACAATATGTATACCTGTCCTATCTATTGCATCTTATAAACAATCACTTGTTCTCTTGTTTAGCCAGAGTATGCAAACGTCTGCTTTTGGTACATTCCACCAAGCTTAAGAAAAATGGAGGAGGGACCTGAATTTTGGCAGAAGCTGCACCAGGTGAGTGTCATGTGTTACCTGAGGATAACTGATTCATCTGTGTGCTAGATAAGAATGTGAAATAGCCCTTGGCTTTGCTCACCATTATAACCTATCAGTACAATGGGGATTTGATCCTTAAATAGATGTTGGTAAGATTTAGATTTTTTCTTGGTTTAGAAACAGCTATTTTTTTTTCCTTAATGTAAGAGGTGTAAGCATTAACAAGTATTTAGCTTGTTATCCAAGATATTAGCAGGTGGCAGAACTGAGAGAAGAACAGTGTTGTCGCATCTCCTGTCTAGACAGATTATTCATTACCTCTATCATATACTTAGTGCTGCCCTTGGAACTTGGCTTGCATTATCTATGATAATCTATGATAATGGAAGCAAAGAAGTGCTTAAGAATATATTTCTGATGGTAAACATGAACGATGACAGGAATACAATGGGAAAATACTGTGGGAAAAACTACACTGATGAGTGTTTTGGTAACTCTTTGCCATCCTGATAGAAAATCATGAACATAATTTTCATGAACATCTTGGAAAAAAAGCAGCAGTAAAATTTTGAATTTACTAGTGGAGAATCATTAGATAACACTTAATTAAGAAGCCACTAGACATTGTGGTATTATGTTTTACTGAATAAGTTATTATGTGAGGAATTGAATTTAATTCATTGTTTGCTCATTTCTGGAAGAGCTTTAGTATTGTGTTTATTTTTTTCATAGAATTTTCTACAAGAAATTTAAGCTAGAACATAGCTGAGTATATCATATGCATACTATGTAAACGAGCTTACATACTTTATATACATGCTTCCTGTAACATCTGCTCTCATTTCAGCAGCTTTCACAGGAATTGCTTTAAATTTTTGCTGGAGGCTGGTGTCTTTAGGGGAAAGATCATCCTTAACCCCATCTGTATTGTTTTGGAAAGTGTACTTTTGTAGTACAGATCAGCACAGCCACAGTATGGATGCAAGGGCTTGGCATTTACCATGCTTTCACAAAGTTGTGTTCCTTTCATTTGGGGCTTCCTGTCCTCTCCTTAGAGTGGAAATCTTATATATGTATATGTATATATATGTATAAATGTATGTATGTATACAGAGCTGTGCAACAGCCATCTACTGATGGAGAAGTGAGGATTTGGGAAGGAGCAGTGGGAAGGCGTAGACGGAACAATGCTGCAACTGTCACTGTTTGATTTATCTGGCTACAGATGAGACCAAGGAGGGAAGGGATGAAGCACAACAAATGGCTTTGAGCACCTATATTTGAGTGGCTCATGGAGTGTAACTTGCTGGTTCTTTGCTCTGTTACTCTACGGTGCTTCCAGTCAGGGCAGGGAATAGACACCTGACTTTATTTTACGTACCAGTGTAGATAGATTGATGGTGGAAATACAGATGTCCTGGCCAGTGTTTGTGGAAAAGATCTTGGAGGGAAAGATGCTTGCATGCAATTTCTTCCAAGAACTGACCACTGCTGCAGATCTCAACCAATCTTTTCATGGGCAAGGTGACAATTTTCTGATTCTTGTATCTCCTCTGATGAAAAACTAAGAAATCTCAAATCCTAAGACATAAACTATTTCACTCTTCCTCACAAAAACCTGAAAAAAAAATCTAGCACAAAACAGACCAAAGCTCCCTAGGAAATGGCGCAAATTTCTCTCCTGGAGGAAACAAAAAATGATGATTGTTAGTTGCGTTATTTTAGACACTGCTGGGAAGTAGTTTGACACTACAGAAGTGAGCCTGTTTCACAGTGAAAACATGTTATTTCACCTCCCTGATTCTCTACAGGGATAGGTCTGGGGTTATTCTGCTTTTTGGATGCTGAGGGCCAGTTTGGGGCACAACATGTACCAGTGAGCAGATGAGATGACAGCACTGGGTCAGAAAAAATAATTCTGACTTGACCTTCTCAGCTAAGATCAATTTGTTTTAACATTGCTGAGGCAACCGTCATGGTCATTATATTACATTAATAAATACAAATATATTGCTGGAATATATTTGCTGAAAGGAATGCATCCTGATCAGCAAGGTGTAAATGATAAGAGCATTAGGGCTGAAGAGGTTGTTACATGATGCCATTCATGGACATAATGGGGCTGTGACAGTTTCTTGAGTCCAGGCACTTCCTGAATATTCCCATCATTTCACTAGAACAAGCATTAAAATGCTTTCATTCACAATTTCTCTTTTCACACCATGTTTTAACATCACAGTTACTCTGTTTATCCAGAAATCAATCTTCCTTTTTGTTGACCTGCATATCTGACAATAATTAAGGGAACATATGTCCTAAAAATCCCTAAGGCAAGTAATTGATTTTTTTCAACTACTTATTCAGCAATATTATTCAGAACAACATGCTGTCTTCTAAGGTTAGTTATATGAGTTTTAGTGCTGGTGAAAGTTGATAAGCAAATTGTTCAAGTCTAAAGTCCTCAGCTTTGTGAAGAATTTGCCTAGTCCTGTGGAAAATAACCCTGGAGGTTTTGTTCTGTACTGGCTCTTCTCCAGTTTCCATGGCCCACTTTATATGGAAATATATCAGGACTGACTGGATGGTAGTGTGATACCTGATTCTGATGTCAGCCTTCTTGTTGTCCTACATAGAACATGTTTCTCAGAATCTTACTTCTTATTTTTTTTTTTCTTTTTTTGGTTTTTGTTTGTTTGGGGTTTTTTTTGTTGTTGTTGTTTTGTTTTTGTGGGTTTTTTGGGGGGGATTGTTTTGGGGTTTTGTTTTTGTGTGGTTTTTTTGTTTGTTTGTTTGGGTTTTTTTTTTTTTTTGTTTGCGTAGGCTGTTTGTTTGTTTTAAATTCTGGAGCTTTCAACTTCAGGTGTGAAATGTGCGCTCTTCAGTCTCCTACATTCGAAACAGAAAGGTGATAGAAAGTGGGGCCTGAAGGATACAGAACAGCCACTAACTGGTCATTCGATTCATCACCTGAACGATTTAGGGAGTGAGAAAAAAACACTATGGTGGGGGAAGTAAAGAACAGCATACGTGGTACATTGTAATGTACTCTGTTATGCATGAAATTGGGAATTCTGTGCACCTCCACAGCTTGACACCACTTTGATCTTTTGGGATTACATCAGGAGCTGGCTGTGTAGTGAGACGAGCTCTACAAACAGTGCAGCAAGGCTTTGGATGCAGTTAGATGGTCCAAGACAGCCCATGCCCTGAACACCGAGCAGCACGTTGAGACCGCAGCAGATGGAAGAGTCCATAAACCATCCGCTGTGTAGGTGTTTTCCAGTGCCATTCTCCACAAGTGAGGAGAGATTTCTTCTTGTAGAAAGCATACAAACGGGCCCTCTGTGGTAATTGAGGAGCTGCTGATAGATCCAACTAGAAGTATCTGTAAGTGGTGTTATTTTGTCATTGCAGGCTGGGGGCCGCTGTCTCTGACCTGGAACTGACATAATTGTCGGGATGAAGGAGCGATGGCTTTGGGAGTGCTGTATGCGCCCCCCAGTGGGAATTTCGCTCCTTTTCCTTTGGTGACACACCGTAGGATTTATTTTGTTTACTGCTGATTATGGTCGGTGTGTCACAGGGTCACGGCGAAAAAAGCTGAACTGGAAATTACAAGCCAGAAATGGAAGTGAGGGAAGAGGTAAAAACACATAGGCAGGTACCATTTCAATTTTCATATTTTCTCCATACCTATAAATATCCATGCACATTCTTTTTTGTAACAATCTTCTCTTTAGAAAAGTCAGCTTTCTCAGCTTATACTGAGGCACCTGCAGATGACAGAGAATTAGCTGATTGCTAGTAATACCATCTCTGGAAAGCCTCCTGGCAGCACAGTGGATGCTAGGGCACAAGGAAGAGTTTGGAGGAATGCATCTGGAACTATTCTACTGCCATCCTGCTGCTAACCCAGTCAGCCAGCCACGTCTTATTCATTCTGGATGAGTTTGTATTCTGCTGAAACTCAGACTTTAGTCTTGCAGACTAAAAGACAACACAGAAGTTAACAGACCACTACTGCAGGAGCCTGGCCTTGCCAAAGGATACCGGAGCATAACTGTAGGGAGAGAGTTATGTAATGAACAGTGCTCAGTAAAGAGGACTAGTGATTTATTGCTAAGTACCATTTTAGACCTCAAAATCTAGGTTCATAAAGCACCAGTAGGTTCCCAGTAAGTCTTTTGTGGTTTACTAAACTTTACCTGGTTTGTAGTTCTAAAAACATATGCTTGAATACCAGATTTCCAGTGGTTCAGTAAAGGTTTTATACGCAGTTGTTAGTTCCAGTTACTCAAAATTCTAGCATCTCAGTCTCAGACTCTACTTGTGTGGTGTGGTTGGTGTTTTTACGGTTTTGTTTTGTTTCCTTCCTTCCCTTTTGAGGATTTTTGGCCAGGTAATACAAAATTTATTTACTATAATAAAAAGCTCAGAGTGCAAAATCATGTTAAAGCAGTAATGTCCTACTAAAGCCTGTATAGCTTGGAATGCCATTTTGTCCCTCCTCTCTTCACCTTAGTAAAAGGTAACCTTATTCCAGCCTTTCTCTCCTATTTCGGAGAAGAATATAGCTGTTATCTGAAGGCATATTTGTAAAATAGCCTGTCATGCTGAATGGTGTTGTGATACATTTTGGTAATGAGAGATTTCATATCAAAGCGTAAATGTCAGGAGGTTGAAGAGGTGTTGCCTTGGCAACCCCTGAATCTTGTGGTCTTTGTCCTAATCAAGGACCCAGTTCAGCAGTATTTATGTATTCAAAATACCTATTGATTATGGTACAAGTTTTGAATGGGAAGGGAAAACAAGACCTCCAGTTGGTTATGTTAATAAAGTTTGTCCCCTGCATTTTGGAAGAACAAGACAAAAACTACATAGGTTAGAACCTCTGTATTAAATGCAGTGAGCCCAGGTTTATGCATCAGAAAGGTCCCAAATATGTCACTACAAGTGTATTTCTACTTGGGATTTATGTGCAAAATGTTATTTGATTTGCTGGCATCCCTGTGAGATTTCTTACACTTGAACAAGAAAACAATTCAACAATACTTTAATGTGTGTGTTTGAAGAGTAATGACAGAGACAGGTCTCTGTGAACTTTCCTTACATAAGTAACTTGTGGTAGCAAGTAGCCTACTGCCTCTAGCATCTAGCTCAGGTTGACATGACATTTGTTGTGAGGAGAGGCACAACAAATGACAGGAAAACAAATGGTAAGATTTGCACAGAAGTATATGGGAGTTAGATTGGCTAAATCATTGGCTTTCATGACAAAGTGACCAGCTTAGTGATGAAGGAAAGGCTGTGGATGTTGTCTATCTAGACTTCATTAGTGCCATCCCTTAACTGCTTTGCTTTCTCTTAAAGCACCCTTCAAATCTGTTGTGGGCTTCAAGAAATAGAAATATACAGGTGGAAGAGATTTCTTAGGCAATCTTTCTTTTAGACCTTCCAGGGGAAGGTGGATTGTCATTTCAGCATATCTGATGGGACCTCTGAAGGGGTTGTTGGAAGATATTTGATTTGTCAGGGAAATGAAGGTCAGCAGAAACTTCAGATTCACCCTATAAAACTTAAGTCAGTTACTCAAGGAAGATGCTTGAGGAATTGGCTGGTTTTCCTCCACCTTTAACATGGAGAACAAGAAAGGAAGCTCCCAGATCATAACTTAGGCAACCTGCAGTCAGAAGCACCCTTGGGGAAGACTTCATTATTCAGAAGGGGAACCTAAGAGGGGCCATGATTCTTGATTGGCTGTGTAATTTATAAATACAGGTAAAAAGAGCCTAACACTAAATCCTGAGCATGCTGTGTGCTGTTTTAGACTTCTATTTCACAGGCTTCTGGAGGGAAGGGCTGCAAAATCTCCTCCTGATTGAATGGATGTAGTTCCATTCTCATCAGTATTGTGTTCAAGAGGGGCAGAAATGCAGCATTCCGGGAGAGGTGAGATCAGGAGGCCCAGTGGAGGCAGGGCTGCAGGCAAGGACCTTAGGGGGAGAGAGGCACAACAAGCACTGCAGCCACAAAATGAGTAACATGATAATAATCAGGACTTATGTTGTAGTATGACCATTCCTCAGCAGAAGGTGATGCTCAGAATTTCAATAATAAAATAAGCAAATTTTTTAAAGTAACAACATCTCTTATTTTGTATCTAATACTGCATAACATACAGCAGCAGATGAATAACATTTTTGTAGTTTGGCTGCATATAAATGACTGTTATTGTTAAGAAGAAAGGTCTAAGCTTTGATAAATGAGAAGGAACAGTACAGTATAATATAATAGCAGAGAAAAATTATAGCAGTGTTTCAGTACCTCGTTAATGAGGGATTTGCACACTTTCCCTTTTAATATGTGTCTTTTCCTGCAGTTTTATATAACTCATCAGTACAAAAGTGACTATAGCTGTTAATTAAAGAAGGTATTTAACATGACTTTGTTTTAAATGTATCCTCCATAGAATTGGGTTATAAGAATACAAAAATGACATGGTTTTTTTTTTTTAAAAATTGTTAATGCAAAGTAGAATATTTTGGTTTCTGACTATGTATCTGCTTGTAACTGGAATTTATGTCTTTGCCCTCTTTTATGCTTACTCTTGCATGATTACTGAAGTAGTAGTGTTAGTTTAAGGGCCTGAATTGGCTGGTAAAGTCTTCATCAGGAGAAGTATGAATCAATGCATGAATCAATGCTCTTGACAGTGTCCATTTCACCTTAGCATTCGACCCAGATGTTAGGGCTACTTCAGGGTATATTTTACATTGGTGAGGTTGTACACCTGTCTAACTTTCAGCCACATATAATGGTGTGTGAGAGTGACCTGACCTCATACTTGCTTTTTTGTGGGAGGTCTGGCATATCAGGTATGTGCATGGGACTAGAACAGAGATATATTTTTATGACTGTATTGTAACCCACAGTAGATGCAATAAAACAAGGCAAAGGTGTGAACTGCTCCGAGCCTTTCTATACCAGTCCTAAGTGATATTGTAGTAATTCATGACATGGCAGTTGTAGATATTTCTGTTCTAGCTTTCTACTTTTCCCCTTATTCCAGACTGACTTTTCAGTAGTACCAGTTGGGCTCCAATTAAAGGCAGTCCCATTCATGCAGAAATCTTTACATATGTTAGGTCAGTGGTACCTGATTCAATTGATGCAAATAGGCAACAGTCAGCATCACTAAATAATACAACTGGCAGCAAAACAACTCTGTTCTAAGAGCACTGTTGCACAGCGGCTAAAACTACACCTCAATTTTTGGCAGAAAAAAAAGAGAGAAGAAACCCCAATGATTTTGATGCTGAATAGTTTACTATAAGAGAGTGTAGGGCAACTTTTGTCAGAGACTTAGCATTGAGCTGTGAGTGTTCAAGGCACACTGGGGACTGAGGTCTATTGATCCCTGGTGCTCAGCCTACAGAAACGATCAAAGCTGGAGGGAGGGAGTCTGCTGCAGCTCCATATGTTGCATTGAAGCTGAACAAGGATTTCATCTTCCCCAAGCCACCTGCAGAGCAAGATTGCTCAGATCTCCAGAGATGAAGTAGGTTTCACAGTAGTCGTTTCTTGCTTGAAATCCTTTTAAGGGTAATGGAGGGTCCGATAATTTATCCATGTGGTATTACACATAATAGCATGAAATGAAGCTGGGGGCGATAGACAAAGTGGAGAGAAATATTATTAGGAAATAAAATCATGAGAGACCCACAGATTCAAAGTAAAGGACCAAACCTTCCAGGGAGATGACTGCAAGGTGTGTTTTCATCATGGTGTGTAATGCTCTATGATGATACCTTAGCTGGTTCAGGTACTGGGAGCCGTATGGCCACAGGTTAAATATGGTACTTAATTCAGGTTAAAAAGGAATAGTTTCCATGACTGTTCTTTCAGGACTAAAGCAAATAATCTATGACAGTGATGTATATTCTGTGTAGGTGTACTCCTTTCTTACAGGGGAAACATGGATTCCACTTGTCCAATATCTTAAAATTTTTGCATGCTGCCTCCTTAGACCTGAGGGTCATTCTAGCTTTCAATTCAGAAATAGAAAATAATCTATTTTCAAATCTTTGCCTTGTTAAAAGCTTCACACATAATAAATCTTTCTGTCTGTACACAGGAAGCATCTAAAAAGTCTTATTTTGTAACTGATAGGTCAACAGAGGTGGTGGGGATTCAGTGGAACTGCATTCTCTGCTTTATTGCACAGATTCAATTGACTAAAGGGCACTTAAGCACTGCATAAGAGCTCCTTGCTATTTCTGTGTGAACAAAGACACATTTTAATTTGTATGGCTTTCAAATAAATACAGCCTGTTACCCAGAGCAGTAGATGCTTTGCACCCATTGTTAAGCATCTCTTGAAGTGTAGGAAGACCAAGAGGGCAAAACAACCCCATTTATTTTCCAGAAAGGTGAATGTTTGGGGGGACTAAGTGAAAGTGGTGCAATTCATAGAAATTAAGCAGGCAGTTGGCGACATATCACAGAAAGTTCTTCTCTCTGTGTTTGGGCAGAATTGAAAAAGCAAATCTGAAATCTGTGTCAACTATGACATTTTTTAGAAGCAAATACTAAACTATTTTCTGAGTACAGGAACCCAAAGGAAATTTATAATGAATATCAGAGTTTATCACCTCTCTTTTTGTTTGTTTGTTTGCATTAAGAGCACTTCAATGTCATCCTTATTTGTACCTTTCATCATTTCCCAATAGCATAACAAAAATGAGTACTTCTTACTTGGAGTCATGTTGCCCCACAGAACAGTATTGCATTTTTGTTCATTACTGCTATAGAAATGGAAAAAAAATAACATATTTTGTAATGCAACACTGTGAAACTCTTTAGAACTGTCCATATACAGTGTTTCAATGTAAATGGATGTGTGTTCCTATGCACGGGTATATGAGTTGGTATTTACCTACTGGGATCATAGAAAAGAAAATTACTATTGAAAAGGTAGAGAATGGAATAACATATAGTGTTACTCAAGTACCTCCTCTGTAGAAAAAACTTGTAAAAGGAATCACAGAACAGTTAATGTTCGAAGGGAGCACTGGATGCCTTGTCTGAGCTCCCCGCTCAAGCAGGGACACCTAGAGTTGGTTGTCCAGGACAGTGTCCAGGTGGCTTTTGAGTATCTCCAAGGGTGAGACACTCCATAACTTCCCTGGCCAGGTGTTTGGTCACCCTCACAATGAAAAAGTACATTCAGATTCCTGACTACATAGCACTTGTTTGCCCTATCAGCATGTATTTTCCTCTGCTTAAATGGGATTAATTATACTTCCTTTGCTTCAGTTTGGAGTTAGAACATATTGGTTAATAATTTAAATGCCCTTTTGTGTCTGCCTGTGAACAGAACTGCTTTTAGCAAGAAAGCAGGGTTTGAAGACACTCAACACAGTTTGTTCTGTTTGACCTTATGGGCTTTGTTCTCCTAAGGCAGCACTCTGCTCCTGAGTATCTGTGCACCCCTTCACTCTGCTCTCTCAGTGTCGTATGCACATTAATAACCAATGATAGAAGAAAGAAAAGTTCAAGTTACAGGTTGAACTCCAAACTAGTGCTTTTCTGAAAGTATCATAGATCATGTTTAATAGCCTGTGGATCAAAATGAAGCCCAGTATATATCACAGGGGAACTCAATAATTGAAGCATTCTGGGAATGTCTAAGTACTGGAGTGCTGAGGTCCCTAGAAACTTCATTCTGTGCTCAGTTTTTACCTGAATAAAAGCCCTATCATCTATTTTTTTTAATAGCAAATTGTAATCATATTTTCATGCACTGACTTAAATTATTTTATCTGATGTTCAGGGGAAAAATAAACTCCCTTTTCTGCCCCTTCCACCTCCTAATTTTCTGCAAATGAGAAAAACAGTCTTTCAGAGACATTAGCATTTTATAATATCTCTGGTACACTTGACTCATGGCTATCTCATCTCTGTCCTGCGTGTCTGCAGAATGGTCCCTCAGGAGCACTGAACATGTTCTCTGGGTCTGTGAAGCTGATCTATCTGTCTGCCAGCTCTGAATTTACTCCTTTCATATGAGAAGCCTGAGGGGCTCTCTGAAGGATCCTAACAGGTCTCCTGGTGATGGGAAAGCAATAATTTGCAACCCTGAAGCTGCACAGGTGGTATTGTGTGGGTATGGAGAGGATGTATAATTTTGTCTCAGAAAAACAGCAGTCACAGAAGGGCTTTGTGGACTTGCTGCTCTGTGGTTTGCACAAGGGATAAATTCTTTTCCTATTTAAATGTGGTGGAAGGAAGGTTGACTTTTGCAGCACCCTGGCAAGACTGAGAACCTTGAACCTTTCTTGACTGAGTATTACAGGGTTGGTATGCCAGGGCTGCGTTGTGTGACTGTGCCAGAGCTGGGCTGGCGCAGGCTGTGCCGGCTGATCTGGAGCCCTTGGGGTTGGGGCAGTGAGGCTGCCCAGGTCAGTCCTCTCTCACGATGTTTAATGGAGCTTTTCTAGGCTGCTCCTAGAGCTGCATTCCAGCAGCTGCCCAAGCTGTGGCTCCCTGGTCCTGGGAGGATTCTGGTATGCAGTTGAAAGGATCTGTTATGCAGTGGGATTTTGAACTGAATGGGGTCGATGACTGAGGTGATTTTTAGGTGAGCATGTGCAGTGAACATTTTAGGATGCACTAGGGACTGAAAAGGGAACTGCCCACCAGAGTCACTGGCTCGATACATGACGGTTATATATATTCCTTTATGATGGTTATATATATTCATTAACCTCAATAATAATTGGTATTTCAATGCTGAAGGGTACGTGTAGGATAGCAGTAGTACCTGCCCCTCCCTTTGCTCCTGTGCATAGGATAAATCTCACTGAGAGCATGGCCAAGGAAAAATCATTTTTATCAGTTGTTTAATAGCTAATGCATGGTTTGTCTTGCTTTTGCAAGTAGTTAAACTGCAATGTGGAAGGGAAGGCACCATTTCTTGTCACCTTCTTAAGTGCTGCCTTTCCCTCTGCAAGGGTGTGGTAACAGGACCTTCTGTGCTTTAGATATAAAGGTACTTGCATATCAGAAATTGCAGGTGGATTAAATGACAGTCTCATGAATGAATAGTGACTAGTAGTCTGATCTGTTGGTGGCGGTTTTTTAAATGAACCATTTCTACACTACTCAATAAAGTTTCCTCTGATTACAAATCTTTCTGGTGGTATTGTGACCTGCCAGCTGGTACCTGCTATGGTTTCAGAATGAAACAAGTGTCTTCTAGCATTCTGTTGGGTTTGTCATGTTTAATAAATAATAGCTATGAATTGACCATCATGCAATAATAGTGATCATGAGATAAATAGCATAATGATTTTTTTTAGTCATTTTGTAGGGTGTTGGACAGAAGGAAAATAAAATCTTTGAGTTTCAGCCTTAATTACTGGACTGGTACAGCATGAGTTACTATCTATTTGATGGAAAATAAGATATTTTTTTGCCTTATCATCCAGAAAAGAGCAGCTACTGAAGAGAAGAAGTCTTTATTTTGCCTCACAGGAAAGGTAAACTTCCACTGTAGTCTGAAACATGGGTGACAATTTCAACACTGGCTTAGCCTATCTGGGGAAATATTTCACTGTATTTGTTGTATCAGGGATAAGTGGGGAACTCCCACATTAGTGGAGTTGCAAAGTATGTGGGCAATTGGGCAAATGCAGCATCTCTAAGAATTACAAACATACCTGGTTCACAGATATCTAATCAAAGAACAGTTTAGTGGTTGCTGTAGGGTACTTTCATTGTCTACTTGGCCAATATTTTGGAGACTCTTCTCTGGGTAGCCCAGTGACTTTTGTATAGGCACATCTTCAAGAAAGGCATCTATTCTTGACTGGAAAACATCAAGGAATGGTAAAACCAACACTTTCCTTGGCACCTCCTTTCAATAGCTAGTTAGCCTTCCTGTACAAAATGGTGGTGGAAAAATGCTTATCTATCTGGGATTGCTCTACGGGCTATTCAGGTCAGAGAGAGAGAGACAGTTTTCTCTTGTTGCAAAAGGACTTATTGTAGAAAGCAGTCAGCCTCACAGGGGTGAGAAATAACAGTCCATGCCATTTGGTGAAATCTCAGTGTCCCAAGCAGAAGCAAAGGCAGAAGCAGTTTGGGTAGCAATCTAAGCATTTTCCATAAGCAGCATTCTTCATTTCTTCTAGGCATTCTGCATTCTATATTTCCATAAGCATTCTAACAGCATTATATTTACTTATTGTCCAATCAGCTACAAACACAGTTCTATAGTGGTACTTTTGCACCTATCCTGGCTTAAAGCGAATGTGCGCATTTCTTACACAAAGCTTACGCATACGGTTTATCGTGTTCTATCCTTCTATCTAACTACACTGTGCTGTGTTTATGTTTTGTCTAAAGGGTGGTCAATGTTACGGAGAACTATGCTGCTGAACTTTAAACTGGATGAAAGGACACTTTGCTACTGACTAATACAGCTATTATATGTTTTAAGGCACTTTAGAGCACTTTCTGCTTGCTAATAACTCAAAGCTAAATATTTGCATTTTTCTGTCCCTGACACTTACCCACACTAAAATAGCCTTCTCTAATGTGTTTTTCCCTTTTGCTCATAAGTTATCGTCAAGTCACCTCTCATTCTTTTATTTATAAACTAAATAGATTCCTATCTTTAGGTCTTCATTAGACATTGAGTTACTTCTGTGGCTGTCATCATCATCCTTCCCATTTTTCATTATTGTAAAAGACCTGAACTCTATATTGCTTGCCAGCACCTGTGTTGCCACTACCGTAGGTGGAGATAAAATTGTCTCCCTAATGCCTGTGCACTTGTTTATAAAATCCTGGATCATATTACAATTTTTCTTCTACTGTATAGTGGCGATGAATGCTGAAATGAAAAATTTTCTTGTGTGTATAAATTACGAATTTGAAAACAAAATAAATTATCAAGATGTCTTGGGTGGTTTGGGTTATTTTTCCCATTAGCCTATGGAAAACAGACTGACATCCCAGATCAACCAGTGGTCCTGTGATCTGAGAATCTTTGTTTAAGAGCAGTCTTGACTGTTTTAAAGTATTCACATAAATGACTTAATTACAAAACTTTGTAGTCTGCCTCTTGACAGAACTTTTAAAAGCTGATTTTGGCTTGGGTATAGAGTGAAAACAATTGCAGAGAAGTAATTTTCTTGCCAGGAAGGATTTTTGGCTTCTGATATGTGACCTCGAAGCTCATATGTATTTTATTTTATTGCTGACTGGTACAGTCTTTTCAGAGTCACTGCTTTTAAGGTAGTCATCCATTTTGAGCTCTATTTTTTTCCCTGCATGCGCAACTTACCTTTTGTGTGAGTTTGAGCAGTCCAGGTCTGTGCAATGGCTTGTCCTCCTTGTTTTTCTCCGTTTGTGAGTCTCTCACTTCCAAATGGTATCAGCTGTCATTTATTGACTTTCAGAAAACCAACAGTGAGGATCAGCATCAAGGTTAATGCTGGTCTCTGCCAGGAGCCTCACTAGCAGCAATGTTTGATCGACGCCCTGTTTTTCCTGCGTGGGGAGATATGCTAGTTATTCAAACCTTGCTTAGTTCTACTGCATTCCTATTGTGTGGTCCCCATTTTTTTGTGCTGTTCCTGTGTGAATTGTTCCTGCTATTTTTCATTTAAATGGCTGGTGTAAGGCTTTCCTATTAATGCTCTAAGTGCAAATAAATCATCAAGAAAACTTGGAGTATCAGCAAAATAATGAAGGTGGGCTGACCCAAAAAATGGTGCTTGGCAAAGATATAAATATAACTGAACACGAAAGACTGAATTTTGAATCTGTTTCTATAAATTTTAGAATTTCTATGCATTCTTACCCTTTAACTCATTATAAATTAAATCCAGCCTGAGTTTTTCTTTTTTAACTTCAGGTTCACATTGACTTAAGCAACCTTATTTCACTAGGTCTGTCTTCTCACCTCTTCTAATACTAGTGCTTGTTTTCTGAAATTTCCACAGTATCCTCAAAAAATTATCCCCAGCTTCAGTGAGATGTTTTTAATCTTAGCTATCGAGGCCTACAGGCCTAAACATTTCCTTTCAGTAGACCTTTAGCATCCCCATGGCTGCTGATGGCTTGGAAAGCTCATCAGGTTTGTCTTAGGAATCCCTCCCAGCAGAAAAAGAAAGCTTATTGAACACTTCTGCCTTGCTTGCATTTTTAATGATTTAACCATGGGTAGGTCTTCAGTCATTCCTAATGTACATACTAAACTGCTTCTTCTTTCCCGAGTCCTGTCAATCAAGGTTTTCTTTTCCTTCTGATAAATTTCCTTTGTGTCACATTTGTATTGATTGCTATCTGATCTGCTTCCCTCTTTCAACTTCTTAAATATTGCTTTGCAATCTTCTCTTTGCCAATAAATCGGGATAGGCTTTTAGATAAAGCTGTCTTCTTTCTTGATTGAAGGATTGCAGCTTTTGGCCATCTAATCTCTTCTTAAAGAGCTTTAAGCCTTCATCTATCTTTTCCACCTGAAGTTTTTTGGAAATTAAGTCTTTTAAAACAGTCATTGTGATTGTGACCATCCTTTTCCCAAGGCTTCAGGGAGTAGAGTCAGGTTGTGATGAGTTCACAGGGGGAAGTGCTGATTTATAGACTGGTGAGTAATTTCTTTGGGCCACAATATGGTTGGAAATGAAGATGTATCACACTAGGTCTGCACCACCCCTCTGGTGAGTTGGGACAGCGTGTGCAAAACTGATTGTTGTATGAATTAGAATCTGTGGATGTGCTGGGTCACTGTGTGGTAATGGGAATCAGTGACTGCTGGGGAAGGAAAGTAAGACAAGGCCGGTGCTGGGTATCCAGCTGGTCTTGGCTGCTTGAATGGTGTCTCAGTTTGATTAATATAATGTAGATTTCTACAGGTGTCCCATCCCTGGAAAGATTCAGGGTCAGGCTGGGTGGGGCTTTGAACAACCTGATGTAGCTGAAGGTTTCCCTGATCGCTGCAGGGTTGTTGGACTAGATGACCTTGAAAGGTCAACTGAAACTGTTCTGTGTAGTATTTGTGCTTGTGAATCAGGTTGTTTTTCATAATCAGCAATAGCTATGAGGCAGTTGTGCTGACCTGGAGGGCTCACTGAAAGAGCTGCCAAAGTGCTCTGCTGAAAGTGGTTAGGGATGGTGGTCAGGACCTGGCTGGAGGACCTGCCCTGGATGCCCCGCCCTGGATCCCAAGGGCGGGAATTCTGCTGTGTCCGTAGCTGTGCCAGGGCTCAGGGCTCGGCTCCAGCCGGCTGAAGAGCTACCCGTGCCCTTGGGGGCGTCACCTCTGGAGCACGGCTTTTCCAAGAGGATTTACAGCTGAAGGTAGTAGTAGAGCCAGGAGACCATCGGGGGGCACCAGAACGACAGTAATGAGTTGGAACTGCTAATTAGTGCTCAGGCTGTTAATGTCTCTGGTGTAGTCATGGAAAAAAAACCCTGTGTTTGAGGGGGGCAAGAAATTCCTTCCAGTTCTTACATCAACATAATTTCCTCAGTAATACTGAAAACTCTATTTTGAAGGCATGAGCTGTTAAAGAATAAACTAGCAAGCGTGAGTTATCTCCTACTTTACCGGCAGCACTAGCTTTTTCTTTCTTTTCTGTTTTTTTTCTCCCTTTCAATCCTTTGTTTAAAGTTATATATTGGTTTGCAAGGTTTGGAACTAAAAAGTTACCTTGAATAAGATATATTGAATAATTATCATTGAGAGATCAGTGTCTAATAAAATATGAAACTTGTAAGGATTTTACAGTCCTTCATAGGCATTTGAGTGTCCTGTATGGAGTCTGAACACAGTAATATTTGAGGACTGTTAATATTTTTAACAGTAGTTGAGTGCTGTTGTTTTTTTGTTTGCTTTTTTCCTGACAGTTCAGCTGGTGGCCTGAATTTCAGATGTGAAGGGATACCTATAGACGTAATTTCTGGCTTGTTGCTGTATGAGGTTATTAGCATGGGTAGATATTGTATAACAGCGACTATAGGCTGCTGGTAAGTCGTGGCATTGAGGCATCTTTGACTGCTCCTTCACCTGGCCTCATAAGAGAATGGGGGGAAAGAAACATTTTTTTTCCCTTAAAAAGAAGGCTGTTCTGCTGTCTACAGGCAAAGGCTTCTTCCAAATGTCTCCTGAAACGACTGCTAATCTTTGATGAAAATTCACAGTATTAATATTAAATATTGAAGGTACAAACCTGTTTTTGTAAAGACATGTTTCCTGTTTTGTTTTGGTCTTTTTAAGTAAGTTCCTGAGGGCGAAGATACTGAGTTTCTGCAGGTGGATCCACAGAATGATTTCTGAAAAGCGAGTCTGTTATCCGAGAATTGGCCTTGGTTGGCCAGTGCTGTTGAAAAGCATAGTCCAAGCTGTCCTGAGTCATCTGCAATGGTCAAAACCCAAAGCAGTGGTACTGATGGTCTTCCTTTGTCCAGTTATCCTACTGATTTACCAGTCTTGAAGTCCCCATTGCATGGATAAACGCTGAAGTGCAGTCAGAATGTGGGCTTTAGTTATGGCAATGCACACAATTAATTTTTGTAAGTGAAGAATTTTGCAAATAGTATTTCTGACTATCTTGGCAAAAAATCAGAAAACAATGAAATGAATGTAGCATTTAGACACATGGAGGAGGCTTGGTGACAGGACTCCCTGCTTGAAACCATGTGGCTCTTTCTCACTAAGTAACTTTAAAAGACACTGTTTCACTAGGCAGGTCTTGCTTTCTTTATATCCCTAGACCATTAAAGTCAAGACTACTAGAAAACAGTATTTTCACGAAACATCTGACTTTCATCAGGAAGCTAGGGGCATCTGGAAATTCCTGCTTTTTCAAGTTCACTAAGCCTATTTGAGGTCTTCTAGAAATGATGAAAAGAACAGTTAATCCTGCTGCTGCTTAACTTTGAATCGGTAAGCCAGTCCTTAAACCTGTGCAGTTCTTTAATTCATGCGCTAGATGGTGATCAAAAGCAGCCCAAGTTGTGTTCTCCCCTCTGCTTCCCAAAATCACAGCTGACAGTGGAAAATGAAAGCACAAGACTGACGGTTTTTCCTGCCAAGATTTTAAACTTTTCTCACTGTCCATGAATGATTAATCTATTTAGTACAATCATCTCAGAGATTAAGGTAGAGGTGCTGCTAAATTCATATATCCTGTTGTAACTGTGATTTTTAAAAATTGGTTGTTTGACAAAAGCATAGGAAGTGCTTCTGTCTGTCCGATCGTAAAATATTCATCAAATATTCCATAACTTCAAGCTGGGGTTAGTGTTGTTTCCAAAATACAGGAATTCAAATATACCAGTTCTTGAAACAATTGCTATGGACTGAAACTTAAGTCTCTGAATGTATAGATTGATTACCATTGGTTAGTACAAGGTAGTAGAGAAAAAGAGGGGTGGCATTACTGTGAAAACGTGATTACAGTTTTTTATAAGATTAAAAACAAATCAAGGAGAAACTATTTCCCACCCCGAAATTATAAAACCTTCTCTAGTCCTGTACTTTAAGATTACTACTGGCTTCAAGGGGAAAGGTTGCAAGATGTGTTTTGGATTTTGTAACTGGAAAAAATGCATTCCACTGAAGAGAATCAGTCAAAAATATTCTTTTACTTAAAAACACAAGGCATAATATTCAGGAATTGAGGCTGATAGGTGGACCTAGACAGATCCAGGATGAGGGGACATCTAGCACAGTACTGTGCAGAATGACTGTAGGTAGAAAATATCAGTGGTGCAGTGTTTAGATAGTAGGAGGGAAATGTACAACACACAGGACTGTAAGATGATGTACAACACACTGGGCTGTACTATAGCTGTTAGAGGACAAATAAATATAGTTCAAATAAACAGCTAAAAGAAGGCGTGTGCCACATGAATAGTAAATGTTAATAGCAGGGAGAGGTTATTTTTTGCTCTCTGTGTAAATCTGTAAGGAAGCAGAAGCCTGTCTTGTGACTAGTGCTCAGAGCCGCTCACATGCATGCATCCCTCCTCTGACAAGGTTAAAGGCTGGTGGAAACAACCCTCACTCTGCTCCACTGTGCGAGGAGGTGCCATGGGTGATGGCTATGGCAAAAGATGCAGTGCTGTGGAGCCACCTCCATGTATGGAAAGATGGATGAGATCTGATGGTGCATGGAGCAATGGCATGGCTTAAATTAGGCTTAAACTGAACATCTGGGGTCTTTTTTTTTTTTCCTGAGCAGAACACAGGCACTCAGTGCAGAGGCTTTATCCCGGAAGCTGGATAAAGAGATTCCCCTTGGATTTAACCTCAGTGTAAATATTTGTAACTCTTTGTGACTTGTGTGAGGCAGGCAGTGAAGGCACAGATCATCAGTGATAGGGAAGCTTGATAGCAGTAAATAAGTATCTGCTCAGAGGCAATTGTAGGGTTAAAAGTGCAAAAGGAAATTTGATGCAGCTACAACGTGTTTTACACTGGTGATCTGTGTAGCAATGAGGAAATGCATGGAAAAGCAAAATTCCAGACAACTGAGTTGATGATATGATTCATACACTGACTTTTAAACTCAGCACTCATCCCAGTTATAATGAGAATCATCTGAGTGAAGTAAAATAACAACAGTTTGAAGCTTGTAGGAGGGCATTAGCCTATAGCCGTGCTAGACGTGAGAGTCATTTGCTCTGTAGCCTGTTGGAGAGCTGTGCCACGTACAAGATGTAGCTTTTCTTGTGGCTTGTTTTTTGTGTTTGTCCATTTTTGGAGGAGTCCATTGTATTTCATTCTAAATTGGTCCTACATAGAGCTGCATGTGTACGTATATGTAACATATGCATGCAAATAATCCGTGCTTTCAGGAAAAAATGATTTTTGCATGTACACACAGTCAGCTTGGCAGCAGTGCACCAAAGGAATTTGTATGTGCTAAATTTATAAAAGCTGGCTCCAAACATAGAAGGGAAAAAGCGTCAGGAGGGTTGAGGCACGCCCTTAGGATGGTGTTAGCACGTATTCTCACAACTGTTCTTGGTTAAAGATGGCTCTTGCTCAAAAGACATCAGAAATGCAAACTTCACATTGCCTCATTCTGTGGATTTAAAGTTTCTGATCTTAGAGAACTTAACTATGATAGAATAATGAGGTAAAAACATGTGTGGATTTAATCCTAGTCTGAAGTTCCATTTCAAATTCATGCCAGATGAAACTCCTCCCCAGATTTTCCTAATGATCTGTGTGCATTTATGGGACCAATGGGATGCTCCTTGGATAAAATTCAAATTATTTCTTATACATAGAAAACTATTCAAAGCACAGGTCCCTACCATTTCAGTGAAAATCACAGAATCATAGAATGGTTTGGGTTGGGTTATCAGCCACAGAAAAGGCTTCAGAGCAGTGGCAATTCAGTATAATGTCAGAAGGTGGCTGGCCTTGGGACCCAGCAACATTCCTCCTTTTTCAGCCCAATAGGTGTGAGATCACTGTGGTTCCCTGTCCTCAAGTCCAGTGAGTACACAAATTCCAAGAGGTGCACAATGTGCATGTATGTGCATGCATACACACACACACAAAATACATGATATACGCACAGCTGGCTGCAGAGATCAGCACAGCAGTGTCTTTATAGGCATGAACACATCTAAAATCATGTCATACAGGCATGGACCCTACAAACAACCATATTGTCTTTAGCTAGTAAGGACTGAAGTCTTGAAATGTATGCACATTCCCGTCTCTCTAGTAACTGGTCTTAGAAATTGAGTCTATTCAGCTGTTGACACCTTGGTTGTGGGTATCCAGACCTCCTGGCCTGCTATCTGGCTTGTCCACCTTGGAGTTTATTAATGTTCACACACCCACACAGAAGAAAGAAATAGGCTTTAATAAGAATAACAGGTAGTCTGCAGTGATTAAGTGCAGGATTCAGATAGGTAAGGGTGCTGATCATCAGTCTGTTTTTATCTGCCCTGTTTATCTTATTTTCCCTGTATTTTTATGCACAAAGTTACTTAGGTTGGAAAGGACCTCTGAGATTGAGTCTAACCTTGCACTGACCTTGTCAACAAAATCATGGAACTGAGTGTCACATCCAGTTGTTCCTTGAACGCCTCTAGGGATGGTGACTCCACCACCTCCCTGGGCAATCCATTCCAATATTTAGCAACCCTTTCTGTGAAGTAATTCCTCCTGAAGTCCCACCTGAACCTCCCCTTGTGCAGGCCATTTCCTCTTGTGTTCTCAGAGGTTGCCTGGGCTAAGAGGCTGCCCCTCATCTGGCCACGCCCTCCCTTCAGGTAGTTATGGAGAGTGAGAAAGTGCTCTCTGAGCCTCCTTTTCTCCACACTAAACAACCCCAGCTACCTAGCAGCTCCTCATAGGACTTACTCTCCAGAGGCTTCCCTAGCTCCGTTGCCCTTCTCTGGGCTCTCTCCAGCACCTCAAAGCCTTTCTTGTAGTGAGGGGCCCAAAATGCGACAAAAAGGGGCCAAAATGTGTGCCTTCACCACTGCTGAGTGCAGGGGGAAAATCACTGCCCTAGTCCTGCTGGCCACACTATTTCTTTTACTGGCCAGAATGCCCTTGGCCTTCTTGGCCACCTGGGCACACACTGCTGGCTTATGTTCAGCTGGCTGTCAACCAGCACCCCCAGGTTTTTCCCCGCTGAGGCACTTTCCAACGACTCTGCCCCAAGCCTGTAATGCTGCGTGGGGTTTTCCTCACCTTCTCCCATCCTCCTGACCTCTTTCTGTCCACACTTTTGGTCTTCACCTAAGCATCGCATAATGCGTTTTCTGCACTTGATTCCCCTTGAATCTGCTTCTACTCTGGATATCCTCCCTCTGTGCTGTGTCCAGTGCAGCTTTTGGGGCAACCCAGCAGTTAGAAGCAGCAGGGGAACATGGGTTTTAGATAACTTTGATTCAAGATAAACTGTCTGCGTGGACTTCATCTTACCTTGCTTTAGCCAACTAAAACTTGGGCAGAGGTTGTGCACTGAAGCCCATGGAGGAGGAGAGAAGCTTTTCCGAATTGAGCCTGACTACCTTAGGGCCTGTCTTACTCTAGTGGTTCCTCTTTCTCTCCCTTAACTAATGGCAAAGCCTAGGTGGCTAGCATAGGCTACATGCCTAACCTCTAGACTGCCAGAATGATGGGAATAGAATCCTACTTTCCATATTTTATGCTCAGTGCTGGAGGCTGTGTCTCTGGGTAACACATTGTACAATTCAATGTACCTAACGCTTCCTCTCAAGCTGTTTCTCCCCTTATGTACAAGGCTCTTACAAAAATAACCAACTGCAGTCTGTAAACAGTGTGGGTCCTGAAGGAAAAATACTGTCAAAGATCAATCTAAGTCAATATACAGGGCTGGAACTTGGGAAATGGTAGTCTGTGCTAGTGATGTGTGTGGTATAAAGAAGATGGAGTGACCAGGATTTGATTTTCTGTGATCCCTCACTAAGCCTTCGCCAAGAGTGGAGCTCACACCAGTCAGCAGCCCTGGGTGTGTGCTGTGAGTTCATGGAGTGCCAACCACTGGAGGAGCTGGCACCTGCACTGCAAGAGGGACACTCTGCACTGCATCCTGCTGCTGCACTTCAGCTGAGGTTCCTCCGGGAAGGAAACCTCTTTCAACCAAACGGGATGAGTTTGTGTGTATTCTGCAAAAGTAGTTGCAAGGCCAATTTGCACTAAAAATACCTTGTCCTGCTCACTAATGTACCTGAGTGATGTCTAGCTTTGGCACAGAGTTGTGATTAAGATCTCAGTCATTATTTCCTTTCTGTGTCACTCAGTTCCTTTCAGAGATTAAGGTGGAGATAATAGTATTTCTTCTTATCTAAGAAGTACATTGAAATGTGAGGATGGAAAGCACTGTAAAACTCCAAAAGGGACGGAATTTTTCACTTAGGAGTATGGCTCCTTTTCCTTTTCTCTTTTTCTTTTCCCTAACAGCATCTACTTACTGATTTGTGTCTCTCCTTCTTGCCTACCTAGTGCATGATGAGTAGATGGATGTGGCTTTAAGAGCATCAGGCTTTTAAGACAAATGAAAAAGTTTAAAAAATGATGTAGTTCAAACAGAGCTTTTGATTCCTTAGCTGTGCTGATCCTGGCAGAAGAATGTTAGAAAGGTCTATAGCAGCATGAAGAAGAACCTAATGAAATGCACAACAATATAGTCATGGTAGAGAAAAATAAATATTTCCATCCCCACATATTTAATTTTATTGAATATTTTATGATTTAATTATCAAAGCATAATAATAACGACCCATGCAATACTAATGACTATTGGCAACAAGGCTCATGAGGACACACAGTCTAATTAGCTTTAATGGGATGGATTTAATAATATATTGGATTAACAGCTGTTAGAACGATGCATAAAGATTTATTGTTCTCTGAATAAATATTGACCTCTTGCTCTCAGGTCAATAAATCTTAAGCTTGTGTCTGCTTAAATTAGTATCTACTTATTACGTTAGCACTCTTGTGTTTCCTATCACCAACTTCAGTAGAAGGAGAGGGGAGCAGCACTTCTCTCCTGCTGCATCAAACACTACTTTCAGGAACCGAAGGTAAACATTATATTTGCAGATAGAGGAAAAATGATCTGGGCCCTACATTGTCCTTTCTTCACATAAAACTGCCCTTCCTTGTTGTTGCTTGATAAGAAATTTCAGAAATGTTGAGAAAAAATCAATTACTATTAATGCCACAAAAAAAGTGCATCCTCTGCACAATTAAGCAGTCTTTATACTTGTGTGATGTTGTGAGTGGTGTCAAAAATATTTGTGGGGTTGAGTGGGAGGAGATCCTGCTCCTTCATGTGCAGTGAGATACAAAGTTCTTTCTAGGACTTTGGATTTCATTTTGTACTTCAGGTATTTAAGCACAGATTCCTTTCTAGCTGTAAGAGTTTCAAGAAGAGTGAGATGGAATATATTTCTTTTTCATGCCCACAAGGGAGGGATTTCTTGTTACTCTCCAAAGGGGTCAGTATGGTCAGAAATATCCACAAGTCTAAAAAAAATTATTATGACTGAGAAGCATTCCTCTAAAAGCAGTAAAAAACCCTTGAGACTGATATCCATTCAGATGTTTAGACCTTCCTTTCAAATTTAATAAATAATTTAATAATAGATAATTTAAGAGGTAATACTTATAAGGAACCATGAGTTAGTCTAACTCTACCGTAGGTGAATTTAGCTATAAAAATCCCTGTGACTTCAATGACAGAGTTCTGTAGGTCAGTGTTGATTACGTAGAGAATCTTTTCCAGACATACTGACCAATCAGAAAATCTATAAATTTTTGTAGGAAGATTATTTGTATTTATTTGGTTCTGCAGAACTTTTTCAATAAAGGAAGTGTAATCTATCAGACTTTAATGGATAAGTTTTATATAGTGGATCATTATTGCTTTCAAAGATCAAAACATTTTTCTTGCTCTCTCTCCTTCTCTGTAAGAATATCTATGCTGGTGCAGAACCCTGACGAAAACAAGCAAGTACTTTACGCTGCTTTTATTTTCTTTCTGATTATGTGTGATTTATAGGTAGATGTGGCACTGAGGGAAATGGTGGCATTTACCATGGTACGTAGGGAATATACCTGGTCAGACTGGTGAAAGAATAAGGTCCTCAGAGCAATTTGGTTTACAGGATTAGAAAATTTCATCTGTGCTTCTGAATATGGAACCATATCTATGTCTCTAAGGGTTTAGGCCCAAGGTTAGCAGATTTTTTATTTCATGCATTCCTTTGAGGTTTCAATTCCTTGCAAAATGGATTCTAAATTTTGTGCCTAGTCTGCTGTTCCCCATTTAACTGACCTTAAATTGTCTAGGGGTTGACTGCAGTCTAGTTCTACTTACCTAAGACTGTTATTAATCATCATTACCTATACTTTGGCTCTTTAGTTTGCAAATACTCATAGGTGCAAATCATTATTTTCCTTTCATTTTTCACCCTTTCATACTGCAATAGAATTGCAGATTTTGACACCCTAGAGATCCTGCTTTGTTCTTTCAGTTTCCTGATTGTTCATGCGTTAATCACAGAGGTTTGTAACATATGTTGGATTTAAGCTGGGGATAAAAAAAAAAAAGATAAAACAGCTTTCTGGGAATGAGGAGAGGAGCAAGGCTGAGCTGGAGAAAACATTGTATTGGGGCATGATGTACATGGGAAAAATGTTGTGTTGACTTTGATAGGGCTTGGTGGTCTTTATTTCATAGCCATATCAGGCTTTACAAAAAGGAGTCTCAGGTAGTAAAACAATTTTGATAACTGACAATTATTGGTTTTGTATTTCACTGTGTGGAGGGACAAACGGGATCGCTCACTTTGTTAATTTGGATGATCAAATTAGACAACAGTCCTGCTTTTGTGTTAGCATTTTGGGTCGTGGTAGACACCATCCCCTCATGTGCTCCCCAAGGAATTGTATGCATCCTCTGAGAAAGTCAGTATGATGACTTCATGGAGAAAAAACACAAGGCATGAAAGTTACCAAGTTTTGTTGACATACCCATTTCTCTTTAGATCTGGTTAAAGGATATGCATTGCTGCTCTGTAGTGCTTACTGTAATGCAAATACAGAAGGTGGTGATATCTTATACCAGAAGCTGACTTGTGCAAACAGTAAATAAGATCTTAACATCTGGGAATCATTCCAAGTTTCTGAAGTGACATTCCTTTTTCTACACTAGAAACATGTTGAGTTTTTGAACTTGTGTCACCATGTAATGCAACCATCTCCTGTTGTAAAGTCTTCCTCCCAGCCCCAGATATTCACCTTGCACTGTGATTTCTTTATTCCCTCAATGCGGTAGAATGGAATCTCAGCTCTGTGCACACAAACCAAAAATGATAGGTTTTTTCTATTACTCTTACTTTCAAGATGATATGCTACCCTTTCATCCTGGATGGAGAAGGGAAGCTTTGGCAGGGTAGAAAGACTGGAAATCATAGTCACTAAAATGGGAACTTAATAAAATGGTGCACAGAAGAACCTTGTGTATGCTGCAAAAGCTTTTAAAACAATCACTTTTATAAAACCAGTAGTGTGCAACTCTTTTAAACAGATCAGAACTCTGGAATCATAGTGTTGTGTGCTAGCCTCTGGAGTTTTCTTAATCCCTGCACTTTCCAAATGTTAATAAGATCTGGGTAAAGCAACACAGAAATGACAGAAAAATAATAACAATTCCATGTGAATTGTCTTGAAAAGCCACATGTGCTCAGACAGAAGCGGACATGGGACTGTGCACCTGGAAAACCATGTTGTTCAGCAATGCACTTTTTAGCTGTAAGTAAAGATACATACAAACTTGTTCAAGTGCTGATTCTGTTCTGGGGGCTATCTGTCCTGACTCCTCCTTTTTAGAGGCCAATACCATTAGCATGAAAGCCTTTGTTTGGAGGCTATTTTCTCTTGCATAAATGCCCAGCTTAAAGAAGTCATTTAAGACAATCAAAATGTGAAACCAACCCGCCATCTCCATTATTCGGGTCATCTTCAGTGATTTGTGGGGTTCATAACTTGTCCTCTGGCAAAAAGCAGTGGATGGGAAGATGATGTGCAATATATGGTAGTGTGGACATACTGTGCAGCCCTGAGTGTGAGTCGAATGTGTACAGAGAATGTTGGTACTGGGACAAAAATACAGCAGCATCTGTTCTTCTTCGGTATGTTAGTTGCTCTGAAGAATGTGGAAATGGTTACTGCTATTTTGACAAATACACTTATTTCTGCTTTTGTTGCCTGGTGTGGCACAAGGGGAACACTGGCGCAATAGTGTAAGGCAATAATTTATTAGTGGTTTAGGGATGTAGGCCCAGAACAAATTCTAGACAAAAGAAAAACATGTTTGGGTTTTACAGAGAGCCTTGGCTACAGGAACAAAGCTGTGATTGGGTGTGCAAATATTTGGTATTTCGATTGTCCTGGTTGCTGTGACAGCTGACAAATGGTCTGAGTTTGTTTTTAATTATCACCAAGAGGGGAAAAGCCTGTTTTAAAGCCAGCAACTGATGTTGCAGCAAAAGGCAAGAAAATATATTTAACAGTGAGGAATATACTTTCTTGGTGTTAAAATATGATGAAAGCACTATTACTTCCAAATATTTATAGTATTTAGCTAGTTTGTGATTACAGCCAACCCAGGAAAATGTTTTGTTCATTTGTATTGCATCCAGTGATGAATATTAAAATGTCAGCTACTGTTCTTACTTGATACTGACTGGTATAATTGATACCAAGCTTATCTTCTGCAGCCACACTAGGGAATGCAGCAGGCATGTTGTGGCAGGTGTTTGTGAGACCTATTTAACACAGAAATGATAAAATATGTGTATCATGCCTTGTGGATGCTCTGCCCACTTGTATCAGGGCCAATTGCAATAGATAGAATCATAGAATCATGGAACCATTTAGGTTGGAAAAGACCTGTTAGGTCATTGAGTCCAACCATTGACCCAGCACTGCCAAGTCCGTCACTAATCCATGTCCTGAAGTACCACATCTTTTAGATATATGCAGGGATAGTGATTCAACCACTTCCCTGGGCAGACTCCTCCAGTGCTTGACAACACTTTCAGTGAAGAAATTTTCCAATATATCCCATTTAAACCTCGTGTGGTAAAACTTGAGGCCATTTCTTCTTGTCTTGTTGCTTATTACTTGAGAGAAGAAACCAACCCTCACCAATGTATGAACACATAAAGACTTCACTGTTCTGAAGGGTTATATAGGAAAAAAAGAAGCACGCTACCCAAAAGAGATGTAGTAATTTGTCCAAACAGCCTCTTGCAGGGTTTGGGACCAGTCCTACTTTTCAAGTCTGTATCCAGTACTTCAAACTACTGTTCTGTCATTTAGGCAAGATAAGAAACTATGTTGTGAAAAACCCCTGAAACTAATAGATCATTATGTAAAATTTAAGATTGTGTCCAAATACTTAATAAATTGGGGTATTGGGGTTTTATTGACCTTTTTTTTTTTTTTGTGGCAATTGCTGTGCAATAGTTGGTTTGTTATGAATATGCATGAATGCAAACTGGTCATTTCTAGCAGGAAGAATAACTTGTCAGACTTTGAACAGCCAATGGTTGCCTTTTAAATAAAAAATCATGAACTTCCAAATGAGAATTTGCCCCTTCTGGGGGAGACAAAATAGATTTTTGTGGTCAGATGAGAGGGACTGTTCTGTATAAACTTGTCTTCCACTGCAAGGAACAATTGAGACAAGAACACAAAATGTGTTTCCCATATCTGTGAAATCGTGAGAATGTGATCTTCCCATTTTGTCAAAAGGGTAGCTTTTTTTGTCTTTTAGCTATGAATCTTCAGCCAGTTTCTCATGCAGTATTCAGTACTTTGGAAAAATTAATCAAGGCTGTATTTGAGGAAGAGAAATAGTTTGAGCTGCTAATATGCACCTGTTCTTCCAATGCTGTCTAGCCTGCTTTTATGGATCCCTAGAAAGGTTATTGATTTACTGTGAACATGACTTTCTGCAGTAAAAGCTGAAGGCTGTTTGCAAACTGCCACCTGAAGCAGAGGCTTAAGCAGGAAATTTAGATAATTGCATTCTGCTTCCATTGAAGTCCATGGCAATTTGGATATTAATGTCAGGAGAACTGGGAGTTGCTGCTGCCAGCAACTGGAATAACTCTTCAGCTTTTTGTTGCAGAGATGCTCAGCCACCTGGGAGCTGTTCAAAAGATTTGGAAAAGTGTTTCTGATAGCAGTTGCCAATATTAACACTCATTTTTGTAGGGATTCTGTCTTTGTAGAACTTGCTGGGTTAGCTCATTTAGACTCATCCACACTACTCAAAGCTGTTCACATGGGATGTCCAGACAGGTTTTGCCAACAGAATGGTCAGTTCCATGAATTTTCTCATACTTTCTGTCTTTTCTGAGGCACAAAAATTCAAAAATTCTACAGATGTTTTATTTAAGCTGTGTCAGCACTTTTGATCCCACATACTTATGGTTGTAGAAATAATGATTTTTTTTTTTTTTTTTTTTTTTTTTTTTTTTTTTTTTTTTTTGGGTTGGGTTTGCTTGTTTTATTCTATTTTATATTTTTTTTAAGGAAGCACAGTATTTNTTGACCAGAAAGTTATTTTCAGGTGAGCTAAAATGAAGCAATTTGCCTAGTTTCAATTTTCTCAGTCCTTTTCTACTGGCTTTAATAAAAATGGGTAAATTCCCAAATGAATTTAAGTTTTAATTGAAAACAGTATTTTGAAACAAATACTCAAAATATGTTTTTTTCCAACGTTTAGAAAAGGTTTAGTCTTTTCTGGTTTCTTTATTTTTCTGGCTGATGATATCTTAGGCTATTTTCCAAATTCACTTTTTTTTTCCCCCCTAAAGCAATATATTCTCAGAAACTCATTGCTTAGCAGAATATTTTCCCCAACATTGTTAACAATTTTGCAACTCACTCCTTTTGCCTTAGTGTTTAAATAAAAAAAATAACAATGTTGCTTTTAAAGCTTATGGCCTCTAGCCTACAGTTTGGAAAAACTCTTGTGATATGTAACATTAGGCATGACTAGAGAAACCCAGCTGGAGTCTGTGAGAATGAGGGCAGTACAGGTGGCATCCAGGTAACAGAGGTACAGTGTCAGGGGCAGGGAATATCATTTGTGGTGGGACAGTCTGAAAATACTCTGTTAGGTCTGAAATGAGATCACTTAGAGATTAAAGGAGGGTATTAGAGAAATAAATTTATAATCGAGGTTGACATGGTCTTCTATTATCAGCAAGCCAGTCTGCAGCTGTCCAACCAGAGCTTTCTTGCACTTTCAGCGTATCTGTTAATTGCAGTTGTCAGGGACAACTTTAGCGCAGAAAAATAAGGGGCTAATTAAAACCAGTAGGTGCTGATTTCTTTATTTCAGCAAAAAAAGAACAAGATAGCACTTTTTTTTGGAAATTCTACTTCTCTTTAGTACAACTTATTTGTCTATCCATACCCAGCAGCACCAGTTCAGCTAGGGCTGGGGGCTCGGTGCATTTACTTCGTATGAACAAAGGATCCAGATTACTCTGTTCTGTTCCTTCACATCAGAAGGTATTTGCTATTTTGGACTAAGTGTACAAATTGAACTACAAACTGGTGATAGTGGTATATGTATTTTAGAAGTCAATGAGATTATGTTATTTGAAAAAGTTAAGCACTTGGTTATCTTATAGCAATTTTTCTTTCTTTGTTTTGTTATTAGAATAAAATTTACAAACCATTTCTTCTCACAAATGTCCATAATGTTCACCAGAAGGCAGCTAATGGTGAATGAATTCCAAAGCATAATACTGTGCCATGACTAATGGAGTGAGAACATTACCTATTTAACAGAGCTGCTCTGGAGGTTTCCCTTTGCACAACAAACCCATGTGCTAGAAGGCTGTTCTTGGCCTAAGAGCAAGGCTTGAATAGCTTGACCAAAGGGAGAATGGTTTTGGAGGCCTTGCTATTTGGAAGAAGAAATTTTCTCAAATAGGGGTTTCATCAATTCCTCTGAAAGGATTTTTATTGTCCAAACTTGGGAACTAGCTCTTTGAGACACTAGGTATGGGATTCTACTGCTGAGAATGTGCTCAATCCTTTTGTTGAGTCAGTCTCTGATGGTGGTGGCTGAAGTCTGTTATGCTATTATAACCTGAGCCTGATGGAAATTCTTAAAGTGTTGGAGAAATTTGGATCAAATGTCACTGATGAGTCAATTAGTAGGACACAGTGGTTTAAAGGTAAATGTTGCCCTGTGGTATGACTGTGCAGAAACACTCAAGGATATTTGAGATATGGAGAAGGAGATACGTTGTCCTTCTGATCCCCGTGGTGCACTAGATACTTCAGCTGCAATGTCTAAGCTGGTCCCAGCTGCTTGTCGTACTGCTCTGTGTGTATGTGGAAGATTGGCATCTTCCATCTTCCAATAGATAAGAGGATCAGCTGTGGTCTGGATTCTTGATAGAAACAGCTTAAAGTTTAGGGCTAAAACTTTTTATTGTTGCTAGTGTGGCTAAGTGATGGCTGAGAATGGGAAAAGAGATTACCCTGTCACTCAGGTAGGTAGAGAAGGAGCTAAACTACTCTGCAATTTTTGGTCTATTTTAAAAAGCTCTGCTATTAATAGTAAGGGAAGTATGAGCTGTTACAGCCGCTGTGTAGCTCTGCACAGGCAGACAGTGATGCACCCATCATCAATCCTTGGGAAAAGCTCCCTGGGCTCTGGCTGCACAGTGCAGTGTGGGAAACTGCTGTAGAACGGCCTTGCACACACAGCATCTCCTCCCCACATTCCCAGGTGGAAGCAGGACCTGTCTGGTCGCTTTTGTGCTGCTGTAGCGAGTGTTTGAAACAATAATCTCCAGGGTGGACTGGCAGGGAAGGCTAGCAGTGGGCAGGAAGAGGTGAAGAGAGCAAAGGAGAGAAGAGAGCTTGTGGTTTAGGATATATTACACTTAAAATTCTGAGACTGCTCCACAGATGGGCCACATAAAGAATTAGACTTACAATTTGAACTAAGTTCCGTAGGAAAATAATTGGACTGGTGAAGCAATCTTACTCTCACTAAATTGCTTTCCAGGGAGCCTATCCTGAATGGGGCTGTGCATATCTTTCTGATATTTGAGCATCCTCGGTTCTCATTGACTTCAGTGGGAATTAAACTCATTGAACTCCTCACTAGGCAATTAGTTTCTTATAGGTCTAATTTTTCTACTGCAAAGTGGGAGCTGCCTTTCCCTTCTGTTAGCAGCCATACCCTGCGCCACTCAAGTCCAGGCCTCAGCATGCAGGTATCATTTAATGGTTCTTTTGTGAGACATGTACTTAAGCATTTGAACATAGATTCTGCTCCTTACTGTTTTCTGTGGATAGGATCCTTGATAGTTTTGTTACACTGCTTGACTGCACCACTTCAGCAAAAAGAACATGCAAAATACTTGATGGAAAGCCTTTCCAAAATGAATCCCGTCAAAATCTTATAAAATAGTTTTTTGTTTTGTTTTATTTATGTAGGAAGTGTTTGTTTTGCCTTCAAAAAGGGATGAACACGCTTCAAATTAAGAGGACAGCTTCATTAGCGTGGAGGATGAATGAGATAATAAAAGAGATCATTAAAGTGAGGTTTTTCTACCTTCCCTTTCCATGAGAGAAGACCTACTGAAATGCAGTATATTTACAGTTCTCAAATTGCTGAAGCTGTAAATGTTTTTGCTTTCATGGCCTCTGTTTCTGCTACTGCACATTTTGGAATGATGGATTATGGAGCGCCAGGTGTTGGGATGAAGAGAATCAATAGTGTGATACAAAAGATGAAATAACTGTGATGGAACATCAATAAAGGCTAAAAGCTGCCATAGGGATTTGAATCTTAAAGAAGAGGCTGAGAAAGTGTATTAAGAAGAATTTGCTTCTCCCCTTGCACTTGTAGTGTCTTTATTCCATGAGGAGAAGTGACCTGGGGGCTCTGTCAAGTACAGAGGTGGAGGAATTTTTTCTTTGCTGTATGTACATGGTGCCCAGCACAACATCTCTGGGGCACGATGTCATAGTGCCAAGGTAATTTCAGGACACAGCTGATGTGGATGCAGTTTGGAATGTTTGGTCTGAAGTGGAGAGGATTTTATTTTTTTAAGAACTAAATTAATTTAAATTTGTTATAATTTGCATGCTACTCCCACAAGCAAACTAGATTAATACATGTAGAAGTAACTAGTTGCAGTTGACGTCCCTGCTGTTGGGACGTTCTTCTGAGGAAATGGCAGCCGCCCTTCTGCTGCTGTGATCTGTTCTCAGAGGACGTGGCCACTAAAGAAGCACAGTAAAGCTAGACTGCTAGTGTGGAGAACCTTATCTGTTTCTATCTGAGCAAAAAAGACTACTGAAATATGTCATGCAAAAATAAAGCTGTTAAGGTAAGTTTGGCATCATCATTTTTCTTTTGCAAATCAGGCAGTAGTATGTGGCACAGAGTTTTAGAGCTGAAATAAATTTATGCAGAAACCAAGGTTAGGTCACACACCTATTTTCTTGGTTCAAAGTCAAGCCATCACAAAGAGAAGAAAAGGAGCATACTGTTCTGAAATAAGTCGGTGTTATTACTAATACATTAAAATGCAAGACTTTTTAAAAGAATACTCCTGTCAAAATACTTAATTCTGCCTTCCAAGGAATAGTCCAGCAATGCATTTAAGCTTATGACCTATTTCAAGCAGGACAATATAGAACTACTCACATACTTTAAGCTATGCACAAGATTAATTGGCCAAAGTTACCAGCCCTGCTGGGATGAGATCAAATGCTCTGCTGTAAGGACCTGGCTCTGCCCATCTCACTCATGGGTTTTTTCTGCAGTAAAACAGCTATGAGATTTCATCCCATGCAGCACAAGAGTGGTGTAGCCAAAGGCTAGTTGTGTCTTAAATCTAAGAGATGAAATCTTAAGCTCCAGGATCAGGCCTTGTCCTTTAGTATTGTATCACACTGACTTTTTGGCAACTTGAGTTTCACAGGGGTTCAATGCAGAATGTCCTCTAGGGACAGCTGCTTTGCAGATGTGGTGGAGAGGGGTCATCAAGGGCAAGAAGTCATGCTTAGCCTAGTTAGCACAAGGAGACAAGCCCTGCCTTTAACCAGCTGCAGCTGATGTTCTTCCTGAGTTCAAACCTTTGATCTAAATCAGGAAGACTAGGGACCTTAACCCAGCCTTTCCCATGTCACAGATAAATGGTTCAAGCACCCGGGTTTAGCTCTTGCTCCAATTCTTTCAGGAACTACAGAACCCAAGGGTCTCAGTGCTTTAAACCTGCAGGTCTGAGCTTGGCTTTCCTTGGGGCAGGCAGTGGGGAAGACAGGCAAGGGGTGCAAAACTCAGACAGTTCAGAAAAACTTTTTAAGTCACAAAATACACTTCCTGCCCAAACATGCTGTATTTCGGAGTGTAACAGCAAACCTTTTTTTTGTCTCTACTTTCAGGTTTCTCCTATAATTAAGGAGAGGATGATGAAGAAGGGCAGCATGATGCTTGGGTACCAGCCTCACCAGGGCAAAGTCAACTTCTTCCGCCAGGTGGTAATCAGCCCGCAAGTTAGCCGAGAGGACATGGACTTCCTGCTGGATGAAATTGAACTTCTTGCTAAGGACTTGTAGCTCTAGCTCCATAGCATCAGGTGCTGCTCATGTGTGATATTTATGGAGAGAGAGTGGCAGCAGCATCCTGGTGCTATTTTGTGAAAGGTAGTAAAAAGCCTGACATATAGTTTAGAAACTGTCATTTTACAGGTTGATGTTGAGAACTTTGCAGGTAGAACAGCCCTTCACAGGAAATGATTTGCTGGTGAGGGCTGGGAGGCAGGCTGGTGCTTCCAGCTGCCATTCTGGGAAGTGTTTCCTCAAGAAGGGAGTGCTTCTGAAAATGGTGTCTATGTCCCAGGAAAGACAGCTATTTACTGAGTGCCTGTGCACAGTGTAGCTCAAACTGGTCACTTATGCATGCAGGCAGAATTCCTCTGGAGCTGCTATTAGGAGTGGATTTGTCATGAGCCTTATGATGCTGGTTAACACTCTTACCTGCTCTGTCAATATTTTAGTTTGGTAATTAACATGATAAGACTGGAAATTGTGAACTTATGTGAATTGAGTTCCTCAAGGCCCCTAACTAGGTGGATTGCCCAGGTTTTCTGCTGTGAGCACAGGCAGAAAGTGCTCAGTAGCATGAGGCTCAGTGCAGTCATCGCACTGGAAGGCTTTTGGGAACCTCCTGCACAAAGCCCCGAGTAACCAATATCGACCCTGCTGGGAGCAGGTTGAACCAGATAACCTTTTAAGGTCCCTTCCATCCTTTCCACAGTCATTGGGTCCAGTCAGTGTTTGCCAGTGTTGCCCTCCCAAAATATCACCACCACTTTAGGAGAGCTGAAAATATTGGAATAACATTTAGAACCTCTTACCTCTTAGTTAACAGGAGTTACCTATCATTTCTGAGCTGCTGTTCACCTTCATCTATTTTTAAAGTGTAAAGATTTATTTAGAAGCTTTTAGATGCACTTTAAAATTTTAACAGAGAAAAAAAAATATATTTACCTAGAAGATACATATTTTTTATGCATGGTGACTTTATATTAATAATATATAAAAATTACTTATTTGTCATTGTTTGTATTTTCCTACAGATTTGAGGTGACTCAATCTTATGTTATCAGTGTATAATTTGTAATTTTACTCTGAAATTACAGTAGTGGTGGTCAGAGAAGGTCTTCCTACAATTTTAGGATATGAACAGTTTGAATATTTTTTGTCAATCTTAATTTACAAAATTAAGTTCTGCACGTTGTCTTTGTGGCAAGAATTAGGCTATATTTTTAACCTGTTTTTTATTCCATAAAAATGATCTATTTTATAAAGATAGAAATGTATTTCTTGTGATGAAGTTTTTGCTGCAAACTAATGGAAATAGCCATGTCTTTTACCCTGTAATCAACATTTACTCATCGTTAATGTTTTGCTGTTTGTTCCTTATTCTGTATTTGAGGTAGCACTGACCAATATGAACCTTTCTGCTATAATGTTTTCTGTCCTCCTGAAAGCTGTTTTTAAACACAATGCTTCCTTGTTTTCATTTCCTACATTATACTAGGATCCAACATTGCGTGAAATTCCCACTTCCAGTCTCCAGGATGATGTTGTGGAAAGCTTAACAAGGTCATGGTAAACCAAGGAAGTCACACTGTCAGAGCAGTAGTTAAGAGCAAGGGTCACCTGCTGCCCTTGCCAGGTGCCTTTAACGGTGTCCTGGAAGTGGATTTACTTGTGCTATCGTAGCGATCCACCGCACTTCAAGCAAAACCCATGTAGATAGTAATATGAAAATGAATATCACAGTGTGGCTCCTGGATTCTGTTCTTTAATACTCACTAATCACTCCATCATTTATTGCCTTGTGCTTCTGGCTATACCAGTTATCCTGATCTTGGAAAGCCCAAATTCAAGGCCCTGAATTCAGGGCCCATAAGGCTTATCTTGCCTCCCAGTCACTCAGGGTGGAGTGCAGACTGCACAAGGAATGCTGCATGGAGGGGATGACCTTGCTGTTTCATCTCGAGTTGGACAGGACCTTTCGCCTTCTCTTTTTCTGACCTTGAAGGGAAAGACAGAATACAGTGTCAGGATGTTGTGTTTATGGTCCACATTTTTGGTGAGTACTTAATTTTTGATTCATGGAGAAGTTATGACACCTTCCATCAGCTAAGAATTTGGTCAGTGGTGTTTTGTGACACCATCACTATCAAAAAATGTTACTGTCTTGTTTCTTTTCATGCTTTTAGTGCATTTCTCTGTTTCCATACACTATGACACTTATGGCACATGTCAGGCAGAAGTAATACAGTTCCTTTTTGTAGCAGTAGTGGCTATAGCGTTTTTGAATGAGAGCAAATTGGAACCTTTTGCATATTTGCAGAAAATAAGTCTCCTATCAACGTGTGCACAGATTTCTTTGAAGTTATAGGTTAACCTTCCAGTGTGATGTGAGTACCTTATCCAATCTCCATATATTTTCCATTGTTTCTGACCCCTTACCATGTCCCAGGTGCACAATATGATGATTTCATTTCAGGACTAATGTAATTTTCTCATAGATGCTTATGAAGGAGTAGTATGTACAAAATGTCTATTTTGTAGTTGGTGATTTTAATAAAAAGTGAAGAAAATGTCACCCTTGTAAATACAGGCTTTGTTTGTAATTTGTCAATCTAAAACTGCATGTACAAATATAGAAGGTATCTCTAAGCACTCCAGATAAATAGCACTTCAGCTTTAAAATGTGAAACCTAGTTTAGCCCTGCTTCAGGATGTGGTTTATCTGTGTGCTGTGCCCATATCATATTTAATAAACATTTTGGGTGAAAATATGTAACGATTTATCTTACTCATGCTTTCAAATGCAGAAGCTAAATTGTCTGTGCAGAAAGGCATTTAATTTTTATTATTTTTTTGATATTTTTTGAATATCCTATTCAGTTGGGATTGGCCCATGAGCTCCCTCTCCTAGCTACTGGCAAGCTCCATCTCTCAGGATGCTAAACCAAGTTCTGGAAGTAGTGTGGTACATGCATAAATCGGTGTAGAAGCTGATACATTTCTTGCCTGTAATTTCTTGTGTCTACCTCTAATAATTTTTTCAATAGAAAAGGAAATAAATATTTAGACAGAAGGGATATGGACCCAGATTTTGCTCTTAGTTGTGTGGCTGTGTCTTGTGAGAACTTTGGGCATTTTGTGATGGGTCCACGTGCAAAATCACCCACATAAATCATTGTGCCTAGAGCCAGCAGTCCCTGTCTCAGGAATTCTATTATGATTTTCTGTCATAAATGAGCACTAATCATCAGAGTCTGGTTACATATGATTTTAGTGCTTCTAACTCCCACTGATTTAAATGGAAACCCTTGCTGGATTGAAGCCTGAGTCTTATCACTGGGATCTCTCATTTCAACACAAGTTTGGCACTCTGAACTTCTCAATTTATCTGCTCGATGTTCATGCCTAGAGATTCAGATTTATCTTTATTTTTGTGTGACTGAATTGAAATGTACTATCATTTGTATCCTTCAATGATGCATTAAGATGCTTTTCAAATATCACTTGACCGGTCCTTAAAGGACAAGCAACGCCCTTTAAGAAAAGCCTAGTGGAACTGGTAGAGTTGCATTCCCAGAATGCCAGGTAAGACTGTGTAAAAACCTGTTATGTGCCTGAGGCTTCCTCATGCACAGAGCCCACAGCACTGATTCATGCTCAAATAATTTTTATTTTTAAATCTCCAGGAATCATGATAGGGCTTACAAAACTGATATGAAATGTGGAAGACAGAGGTGAATAACTCAGAATTACTAAATGTTGAGTTTGCTCTCTTCTATTAGGTCACACATGAGCTCTGTGACACACCAAAAGTAAGCTAAAAGTGACATCTGAGTCCCGTATTTTCAACAGCGCCAAATCTGCCCAGCCTCTCTTCCCTGTTGGCTACTTCCATGGTTTCTCAGTGGCTGATTGATGTGTGGAAAATTAGTTGTTGGAAATCAGATGTCGCAGGTAAGGCCCACTCATGGCTGCCCTCCTTTCTGTGGTGTAACTGGTAAATGCTGGTAATTATTTGAGCTTATGAGCACTGTATTTAGTGCAGTAACTGCTAAATATTGCTGCTGTTAAATCCTGAAATAATGCAATTGCACACGTTAATTTTGTCATAATTGCTCATGCTAATTGCAGGTTAGATGCAATCAAAGCCGTGCTGCACTGTGTACACCACAAGAAACCCTGGTGGAGGGGTTTTCTTTCTTTAAATTGAATCTAGCCTCCCACAATTACACGTTTTCACTTCAGATGTACAATTAGATGTTATTACTCTAATTCTGTAACTGCACAATAATCAACCAAAAAAATTACTTTGAGAAACAAAACAAAACAAGGAAATTTGCTCTGCCAGAGGAGCAAAAAAGAGAATGTCAAAGGTTTCAAGGCAAACCCACAGAAGGAAACAGTGGTTGTGTGGATGATTAACCTCTGCTAAATGAATTGCTGTGTGGCTGCGCTGCAGGAGCGGAGCAGGAAAGCTGTTCCAGTCATGGAGTCATCAAAGGACTTGCACATGCCCTGGCACTGCAGAAATCTGACCCAGCACACCGTGGCCCATCCACTATCCTAGAGAAGCCCTTCCAGAAGGCTGGACACTTTTTGCACCTATCAGGGTAAAGTTTGTTTTAAAGCAGTCTCAGTAAGAAAAGTGACAGAAGGGGTAATCTTTAAAAAGTCCAACAGAGAGGACCACTTTTATCCTTGGTAGTTCATGTACAGCTAAAGAACAATTGATCACATTTCTAAAATTCATTAAAGAAAACTAGTAAAATCTTTATTTTATCAAGGACGAAGGCAAATAATAGAAAGTGAAAGATATAGACTCTTAATAATTCTGTCAAACACATGTTCTGTAACTTGTAAAAAGCTATTTAACAATAGAAAGTATGATGAAAGCACTTGCCATAAAATAGTGCAGACTCATGGAAAGTAACGTTTTTCTTTAGGACTGTGCATAACATTGTTCTTCCAAGAAACTCTCACACAGCTTGTCATTTTGGGAAGTGACTCCTTAAATCTGCCAGGCACTGACACTGGCAGCTTTATCCATCCTTTCTTTTCATGCCAGGTGATATGGATTTTTATTCTTTCTCTGTTTCTGTATCCTCTCTCATGCCTGTGAATTTTTTTTCAGAGGGATATTTTCAGTATTTGGAGCTCTAGGAAAAATGTCAGAGTAGCATAAGGGCTAAGATTGAAAGTTGAAGCAAATGTAGTACTCAGGTTAACTTGATGGGATGTTTTGCTTTCCTTTTTCCAGTAATGGATTTGTCCAGATGCTCAGATGATGAGCAGCCACTGCTTCTGCTGGAACTAAGATAACACCAAAATCAAGACTTCACATGGGGGACCCATTTGGCCATGGAAAACTGAATAAGACGAAGAGTGGGAAAGACAAATGTTACTTGTCCTCTTTTATAGATGAATGCTACACAAGGAACTTAAAACTTCTATTTTTGTGAAAACTTGTACAGTAGCTTTAGAAAAAATTTGAAAGGAGTCACTAAGAGGAGACAGCAGTGAGTGAAAAATGGGACATATTCTGATACAAGCTTAGCAGAGGGAGATGCTACTAGACTAGCCAGAGAGCTTTATGGGAATACAAACTTGATTTTCTAGACTGGACTCTTAAAGTATTTGCTGTTGTATCATTTGGGAAAACCTACATAAGATGGGAAGTAGGACTGAAAATGTAAAGTGAATAGGACTACTAATGAAAGATGAATAATGAGGACAGGATGATATTTTGGTGTTGATTCGGAGCTAATCTAACTTCATACTGCCATCATTAACCCTTCCAGAAAGATGAGACATATGTTCATGAAATTTGCTGTTGAAGTTGTGTCAGAAATTTTAGAGTTTGATATGCATGGAGAGCTAGGTGATTTTTAAGAGCGTGTAGCAGGAGAGGCAGTCAAACAAAGTGCAAAATCTTTGGGGACTTGAAAAAAGCAGCAAGAATTTTTTTGTTTAAGGTAGGACAAACTAAACACTTGCAAAACAGAAAATTGTGAAGATAAGTGTAATGATGGCATAAAAAGCAGTGTATGGGCTAAGCTGAAATGACATGGAAATAAAGTCACCCAGCTAAGAAATTCAGTGGCCATCAAAGCAAACCTAGCCTCTCATCCGGAGCACAGCAGCAAGGAAACTCTAGCTGGGCAGCAGGCTCAGTGGCTGGTCCAGCTCTGTTGTACCTCAAGCTGTGAGCAGGGATCAGAGGAAATATTAACTGGTGCTACAGAGCCAAAGCACAGCACTGCAGAGTTCTGTGCTCCATCTACTGGTGTGTCCTCTGGTAACCAGCTTGTGCCACACTCAGGATGTCTCTTCCAAACAGCACTTCTGGACCTCTCACGTGTGGCAGAGGAGGGAACTGGAAGTCAAAGATCTCAGTATTTTTCTGGCAAAAATGGTTTGTCAGAAAATGTTGCTTTGATTTAGGCAGTCTCCTTTGGAAACATTGGATTTCAATGGACTTCAGGGAAATATATGCAGACCTGTGATTATTTGTTTTTATCCTCCTTAAATAGTGACCAGAACGTGTTTCTGTGCTGTATAACCCTTGATGACCCTGGTGTATTTGAGTCATCCAAGATGAGTGATGGAGAATTCATGGCAACATGAAAAATTCACTTCCCTGTTTCTGAGTCACTCAGCCGAGCAGTAATTCCTTACCTTTGCTTTTTACCAAGGCAAAAGAAATGCAGTTCAGGAGTGTACAAGCCTCTTTTAAGTTGTATGGCTTCAGAATGCTCAGTTTCCAGGCTTGATTTTATCATAGAATCATAGAATAAGCTGAGTTGGAAGGGTCCCACCAGGATCATAGAGTCCAACTCCTGGTCCTTCACAGGATATTCTAAGCATCACACTCTGTGCCTGTGAGTGTTGTCCAGAAACTTCTTGAATTCTGTCAGGCTTGATGCTGTGACTACTTTCCTGGGGAGCCTGTTCCAGTGCCCAACCACCCTCTGGGTGAGGAACCTTTTCCTGATATCCAACCTAAACCTCCCCTGACTCAGCTTCAGGCCATTCTCTCAGGTCCCAGCACTGGTAATGAGAATGAACAGATCTGTAGCTGCCCCTCCTCTTCCCCTCCTGAGGATGCTGAAGACCACAATGAGGTCTCCCCTCAGTCTCCTCTTTGCCAGGCTGAACAAACCAAGTGACCTGACCTCAGCCACTCCTCACCAGGCTTTCCCTACAGACCCTTTAACCTCCCTGTGACCCTTCTTTGGACACTCTCTAATGGCTTCATGTCTTCTTTACATTGTGGCTCCAAAACTGCACCCAGGACTCAAGATGAATGTACACCAGGGCAGAGTAGAGCAGGACCTTTATTCTGAAGCAATCCAAAAGTCAGGGGTTTTTTTTATATTTTCCTTTCCATGAGAAATATCAGTGTTCTATAGGGAGTTGCAAAAGAGGATGTCCTGCTCCACCACGTGCTCCAGCACATTTTGCAATTTCCCACAGAAAAATATTTCCAGCTTCTTGGCCACTCTGAACTCAGACATTTGGAGGTGTTGGTTGAACACAGCCCTGCAAGTCCTGTGGCAGGAAGAGATCTCAAGATGTCATGGAGGAGATATGACCTCCATCCTGAAATAGGATCAGTGATATCAAAGAATTAGTGTCTAACCTTTGCCTAGTCTATAGTCCATGACCAAAAATTCTGGAAAATCTGCAGCCTTCCCATGAGGTTTTCGCAACAGATGATCTAGATTTTTCCTTATGTCCTTGATCTCCACCATGATTAGGGCCAACATGTATTTTTCCTCTTTGTGTTTTTATACATCTTCAAAGATTATAGTCTTATTAACCCTTGTCTTCTTGTCTAGTCCTGCATTGCAGTGATTTCTCCCTTGTTTCCTCAGAGGCCATGTTTTAAAATCTTTTGATTCCAAAGCAAGACAGAGAAGTCATCTGGAACCTCACCAGGTTCTAAAAGAGTGGCAGGATCACTCTGTACATCTCTCAGCTACCACTACTGCTCATCATCACAGTGTGATGTTCACCTTCTTTTGTAATAGCAAGACATGATTGATTCTTGCCAGGTTTGTGATCCACCCTGAGCACTATAGCTTCTTTGTCCAACTGCTCTAAGTGGCTTTCCCCCATTAAATATCTGCACACTTAATTAGGACTTAGTGTTTCCACTAAAGAGAATCATGCTTTTTCAAAATATTTTTTCACTCTGCCAAGAACAACTTGAATTGTCAGTCTGTCCTGCAGCACACTTGCAGCCTCTCACAGCATGAGGCAGTTTGAAGATTTAAGAAGCAGATATTTTTGTCCATCACCTAGGCTATTACTTAAAACACTGGATAGGAACTAGAGTTGCTGAGGAACCATATTCAAATGCTGCCTAAGGATCTACATAGTAACTATTATATCTTTCAAGCCAGCGTCCACTCTGTGCTTGAATTTAGATAGTGTTTCCCTAGTTTGTGAACTAAAGTATCTCTTGAGATGATGTCAAAAGCCTTTCTAAGCTCTAGACATTTAATGTTTACTGTATCTCTGTAATCCATGTTGACTCCCTTTCTCATTGATTTCCAGTTGTCTTCAAATTGTTTGATTCTTCCCACTCCTCGTAATTATCTGAGATACAAGGGACTGAATGGGTTTCCCAGCTCCTCTGGCACCCTTTTACATGACAAGTGCCAGCTCTGCCCCTTGGACAAGATGGGAGCAAGCTGTGCAGCTGCAGAAATGCTCTTGAGGGCGTGTCATGTCTTGGAGAATTTGTTCCTGAAGTGGTTGAAGCTCAGGCTGGCTGTGGATGGAGCTGAGGCTGGCAGGTGCAGGAAGGCCCATCGAGGCCACGTGCCTGGCTGCTGGCTCTGTGGGAAAGAGAGGACATGGGAAGGGGAAGATGAGGCAGTCTTGCCTTGGTACAGAGTCATGATGTGACTGGGACGTGTACCTGGATTTGGAGCCAAACATGTACTCTCATTTTATCCAGGAAAGTCAGGGTAGTCAAAGAGAAACATGGCTAGGTCTGAGATTGTGAGTATGAATTTCACCCAGATCAGTCAGGCTGAAACAATACAATACACTAAGCATTTTTCACCCTCTTGTTTTCCTGTGCTATTTCGAAAATTAATCTTTTATTGTCTGATTGTAGCTAGAGAGAAGACTAACACCGCCAAACAAGTACAAAACAGTCTGACCTTTCCCAACACTTCTCTCTTTTTCAGTTCTTCTTGGTGGGTTTTATTTTCTGTGTATTTTTTCATTTTTTTAAAAGATGTTTTTCTTCATAAAGCATACTCTCAGCATTTAGTTCACTGGGTTTCTTTAGAACTGGAGGACAAAGGTATTGCTCTGGACCCAGAGTGTTGAACCTGATGAGACAATAACGTAGGAGATATGGCATTCAAAAAAAAGCGACTTCCCCTTCCCAATTAAAAGCTCTTTCCCTGTAATTACTGTCTTAATGAAAGCACAACATGCATCTGACAATACCTATGATTTCATTTTAATTACTCCTGGAAGAAAATTAAAGTAGTCATTTAAAAATGCAATTCTGCACCCCATGGAAGGGACCCAGACTGGACCACTTTGTGAAGAACTGAAGCCCATGGGAAGGACTCAGGATGGAGAAGTTAATGGAGAACAGTCTCCCATGAGATGGACCCCATGACGGAGCAGGGGAAGACTCCTGTCCCTGAGCAGTGGCAGGAACATCCTGTGATGAACTGACTGCAACCCCCATTCCCTCTCTCCCTACGCCACTGTGGGGAAGGAGGTAAAGCTTGTGAAGGAGGGAGGAGTAGGCAGAAGGTGTCTTAAGATTTGGTTTACTTCCCATTATGCTGCTCTGATTTTTATTAGTAATAAATTAAGTTAATTTCCCCAATTCAAGTCTCTTTTGCCTGTGATGATAAGTGATGAATGATCTCTCCTGGTCCTTATCTCAGCTCATGAACATTTCACTGTTTTTTCTCTCCTCTGTCCAGCTGACAAGGGGAGTGATAGAGCAGCTTTGGTGGGTGCCTGGCATCCAGCCAGCTTCAACCCACCACAGGCCAGTTTAATAGGGAAAGCAAAACCTACATACACAAGCAAAGCAAAACAAGGAATTAATTCACTGTTTCCCATGGGCAGGCAGCTGTTCAGCCATCCCCAGGAGAGCAGAGCCCCATCACATGTAATGGTGACTTAGCACGACAAACACCATTACTCCAAATGTCCCCCACTTCCTCCTTCTTCCCCTACTTTTTAAACTGAGCATGATGTCATAAAGTCTGGAATAAGCCTTAGGTCAGTTTGGGTCACCTGCCCCAGCTGTGTCTCCTCCCAGCCTCCCATGCACTCCCAAATTCCTTCCCAGTGGGGCAGTATGGAAAGCAGAAAAAGCCTTGGGTCTGTGCAAGCCCTGCTCAGCAATAACAAACACATCTCCATATTATCAGCTCTGCGTTCAGCACAAATCATAACACAGCCCCATTCCAGACACTGCGAAGAAAATTACCTCAGCCAAACCCAGCACAAGTTAATAATTTTATGATTGACAAGATATGTGGCTCAAGCAAGAAGTGTGTTTCTATGATGTTAGAGAGGAGGCATTCACTCCATAGCATTCATACATTCCTATTGCTAATGTGTTGGCTGTGCATACAGAAAAGGAGATGAAAAAGATGAACATCAGCATTTGACCTTTCTGACCCTGTATCTGAAGTTATTTCAGGCATTTGTCCATGAAATAAACTTCCATCTCTTCTAGAAGCTAATATTATTGATTTTGCACATCAGGCCAAGTAGCATAAAAATAGAGAGCTCCAGCCCAGCCATCCCATATGGCAACGAGGCCTCAGCAAGCATTGTCAAAATGTTCATTGGAAAATTGAAAGGCAAACATTTTTCTGTAAAAATCCATTGTAATTCTTGCTTGTGTTTTTGTACTATTAGCACTAATGTGAAGGCACCTCAAGGATAGAACAACCAGTCTTTAAGCTAGTCTGTCAGCACTCTCCATGTGTTGGGCAAAGCATGGTGTCAGTACTGAGAACCTGCCTGCAAACCATAGACATGAGAAGTCAAATTGCTGAAGTCAAACCTATTGATGCAAGCAGTGTTACTGAAGTGAAGGAATGGTCCCAGAGCAAGCCATGAAAGCACATGGATTAGGTTTCTCCTCTCCAGGCTTCAGCTGTGGAACCATTTGCTGCCCATACTCAGGCTGCCCCCAGCTCCCAGCACAGCCCTGCTCCCACCTGGCCACATTCGGGCCAAGCTGTTGATGTGGTGAGGATGGTGAGACATTTTGAGACAATTTCACATGGAAAAGCAAACCTTACTCTGCCAAAATGTTTTCATCTAGACGTAATAAAAGCAAATTAGACTCTTCCCCAGATCAGGAATTAATTTTGTCTGGTTGTGTGTCACGGCTAGAGTAAACAGTTTATACTTGGGCAAAGGCTGTGTTTAAGTACGGCTGGATCCTGTTTGGTTTACTGTGATTAACCTAAACAATTGAGAAATGTTGAAACAAGTTAATTTAAATTCTTTCTTCCATTTCCTACAGCTTTTCTAAGGTTAGGTTCTTAAAGAAACTATTCCAGAAATTATTTCAAGGCAAAAAAATTAATGTTAACATTCTTACATTAAAATGAAATGATGGTGTTCCCCCTCCCCCACCCCCCATTTAATAAGACTTACATGTCCTTACCAGATGTACACAAGCTAAAAAACCTGCTGCTTAATGGGAGATGTCCTTATGCTCAAAACACAGGAGCATTCCACTATGCCATTCTAAGCATTACAAGAAATATGTAGAATCATAGAATCACAGAATAAGCTGAGTTGGAAGGGACCCACCAGGATCATGGATTCCAGCTCCTGGCCCTGCACAGAACAGCCCCCAGAGTGACACCATGTGCCTGAGAGTATTGTCCAAACACTTCTTGAACTCTGTCAGCCTTGGTGCTGTGACCACTTCCCTTGGGAGCCTGTTCCAGGGCCCAATCACCCTCTGGGTGAGAAACTTTTTCCTGATATCCAATCCCCTGCAAGTTGCTTCTGCAGACTCTTTCTCAGTGTTGGGGCTGAAGGGTCAGTGATGTCATGTCACGGAAACACTGCTCCCGCTGCTCACATGGGGATTGGATGAGCAAAAGGGGTGGTAGCCAAAGTACATGAGTGAGTCCACATAGAATTGTACAGGATTTAGCAACTGGAAAATTAAAAGTCTTGGTATGAGATTTATGTCCTGTCCAAACCTTTTGGTTAATTAGAGGCATGGCCTATTTTCTTCTGCCTCCAGAAGCAAAAGGTGGCTTATGGAAAGCAAGTAATTTTGTTGACGAGGATCAGTAGCTTGACTTTAATTTGACGAAAGGAGGGTACCTCAACTTTCCAGAAATGTCTGGATTCAAGTATCAGCAGTTATTATTTTTAACTTGCTTAGTGCCTGTCTTATTGATGGGCTGCTCCTGAATATGCTGTCTGCTAACCCATGTGCTGCAAATTGTAATTCTCCTTGGTGGCAGCACCACATAACTGTTTTGAGCAGATGGGCTTTGTGTTTTCTTTCACTGGATCCTTTCCCTGACTGCTTTTATTCAGTTTTGTCAGATCAAAGATGCAACACTGCTTTTTGTCATTCTAGGCACATAAAAGCTACGCTCTTTCAAAAAATAGTATTTTTTCTCAAAAAGTCACTGTGAGAATGCACTGAAAGACCCCAGAGTAGACCTTGTAGTTCCATCTCAATCTCTGAAGTTATAACCCTTGGCACTTCTGGGTCAGGGGAAGCATTTCTTATATGTTGCCAAACAACATATTCCCAATTTAATATGGGTATCTTTAGAATCTTATTTTACTGAGTAATCATAGTATAGACAGTCTTGATCTGTGAGTGCACAGCATTCACATACATGTATAGTGAAGTCAGATAAAGCCCAGCCTCAAGAGCAGAGCATTTGCAGCCACAGACAGACAGATGTTTATCTGAGGAGAAGTTTATACTGCCTTCTGCTTGAGAACTAGAAAGACGGTTTTCACCTTCAAGCAGAATCAGGAATTAGATGCAATCAATAGCTTCTCTAAAAGTTTTCTAACCTTAAATGGTCTCCTGAAAGGTTGAATCAGGAAGACCCTGACATATTTTTAACAGAAGGGAGTCTGTTTCTGGAGCTCTTTGTGCAGCACAGGCTTTACTGTGGAGGGTGGGGGGGAAGCTCCATTTCTGTAGCTCAGCATACAGCTCTGATAACAGATCCTGCATCTCAAGCTGGTGTAGTTCATCCAAAATAAAACACTTCCCCTATACCCCACACACAACCAGCTGGTGGCTGAAGCACTGTAAAAACTGGGACATTTCAGAGGTCTTTATGTTACACTGGCTGGCGGCTGAGCTGTACAATACAGAAACCCCTGCTCCAGCAGGGCTGGAAATGTTGTAGGACTGTTTTCATTCCTGCCTCAGTGCCTGGGATTCATGGGGCGGGAGGTGAGAGTAGAGGGTGAGGTTGGGGGGCCTAATGCAAGTTGCTCATGTGGATTATGTACTGATGGAGGCTTCACCCCAGGGGTACCAGGAACAGATTATGTGGTTGTCCAGTCCTCCAGAAAGATAAGGAGACAGCTGTGATCCAGGGAGCCTCATGCAACCACTGGTGCAAGCAGAAAGACAACAAACCTGGCCAGAAAGCTGGTCACCACATCCATGCAAGAAACACATGTGAAGCTCCGTTCTCTTGGGCTTTGCTAAATGAGCCAAGGGGCAGTGTGTTAAACAGGTGTATGCAATGGGTTTGCTTGCTCAGGTGCTGTCTCTGGAGGACAGATCCTGGTGGTCAGGGACCACTGTTGGGGTAAAGATGAGGCTGGGGAATAGAGGGGTGCAGGAGGAAGGCCACGGCTCCAGCCTGATCAGAAAAAATGGTGAGGTGTCCTTCGGGAGGTCGTGCAGTATCTGGTGAAGGTCTTCTACTGAGACACAAACACAGAGGAGAATTCTCATGAGAGAAAAACCAGCAGCCCGATCCAAAACCGGAGGAAGAGGGAGGTCACTGTGCAGCCCCTGTTGGGCATCTGAAGGTGCTGGGGAAGAGAAGTGGTTGGGAAGGGGTGCCGCCAGCCTGGGCTTGAAGCCATGGATGAGTGAACAAAGAGAGCAAGGTGAATTGCTTTTTTGTTTCTTCTTCCACAGAAAATCCTTGCTGCAGCAGAGGAGAAAGAGGAGAAAGAGAAGCATTTTCAGCTGTGAGTGCTCCCTCCTTCAACATAGGAGAGGGCAGCCTGGGAAGAAGTGCCAGGGATCTTTGTTCTCCCTGATTTCACATGGCAACAAGTTCACAAGACAGACGTTTCAGCAGTGAGGGTTTAATCATGCCACACTTGATCAGGTGACTGCCTAATCTTTTTAAGAGTTTAGCTACCTAAATGAAACTGTCTGAAGAGATTGTTTTATCACCATTATAGCTGAGCAAATAATTCACAATAGGTAATTTATGAGCTGCCTTTGCCTCTTCATGAAGTGATTAGATGGTGCTCAAAGCATTCATTAGTGAAGAATTTTAAATCTATTTCCTGGGCTTGGTCCTCTCAGGAGCCTCACAATTTGGCTGTATTTCAACAAACCACTGACCGTCTCCAGCTTTCTGCCCATGAGCAAGGCCATTCAGCTTCCAGAGGTCAGAAACAGGTGAGAGCTGCCAGTAGGTCAAGGCATGGAGAGGAAATGGAGTCCAGACAAGGCTGGGCCACCACGGGCTCAGGCCAACTAAGTCTTGTGGATTGTGCTGGGAAATGTAACCCAGTAGGACACAGGTGCCTGAAAGAAGAAAAAGTAACCAAGAACCAAAATCCTGCAATGAGGCGCATCACTTATACTGACCCAGGCTGAGACTTGAATTTTTGCCATCCCCCTCAGCAAGAGCCTTCTCAACACACACATGGTATGCACCGACTTGCAGGAATGTTTGCCAAGTAATAAGCAGCATGAAGGCAGTCAAACTGCATTCAGGAACGGCAGACAGTCTGGAACAGAATTTACTCCATCTTCTTTGTGGCCAGAGGGAAAAATTGCCACAGGCAGTATTTTATTAAAAACGTAATGCCAAAAAAAA
>WEKY01017798.1:0-40935 GCA_013390045.1 Picathartes gymnocephalus | reverse complement strand
AAAAAAAAGGAAAAAGAGAAAAAAGGCAAGCAGGAGAGCGAGAAAGAAGTAAGGATCAGGAAATAAATTAATCAATGTTCCTCTGGAAGTAAAGGAAGCTGTTGGGCCCTAGCACAGCTGGCTTGACAAGAGGACAATATTGCAGGTGCTCTACATGTGGCCCAGTTTTTTTCCAGGTGCATTTGGAATAACAATGTCTTAATGCTTTCCTGTTTATTTATTTGTTTTTCTCCTCAGGAGCTGGGTCATGATTTTTCCTTCTTTTATCATTATGTCTATTCCAGGAGCAGTTGGGAATATCCTAGAAGGGGGTGAAATCCCTACTGTGCTGGAAATGACGTGAGCAGGTAACACAGAGGCAGGCTGCACTGGGAAACTTCCCTATCCAGACCACTGCATGGTTTAGCAGTAAATCCAAGGACTGCCTTCTGCACTGCACAGCTGGAGCCTCCTTGCTCTGTACCCTGGTGATAAAATGCTGATTGACGTGCTAATTAGGAGCTGCTCACAGTAGGATGTAGAATACAATATTTAGGATAAGAAAGGTGGGCAAAAGCCTTAACTAAAAAAAAAAAAATTATTAAATTTATATAGGGTACTTTATTTCAAGGATATTGTGTACTTCAAGACTAAAAGAGCTGTGGAATTTGCCTGCTACATTTTAAAAAGGCATTTGCAACACTTGCTTGCTGTGTTATGCCAAAAGGACTCAGACTTTGAGCCAGCATAAACAGGATGTTGGGGCCTGAAGATCTCTGCCAATACATGGTCAGTGGTGGGGACTGCTGAGGGGTGGCCACTGCCACCAGTGCACTGGCACACGCTGGGACCAGCCACAGGGATGCTTGGCTTCCCAAGGCTCAGCAGGCCACTGCTGGAAACCACAGAGGTGTGGGCAGAGAGCCTTTGCATGCCTGTCGGGAAGCTGAGAGCTGTCCTTGTACTTGGCAGGAGGGAGCTGGCTTGAAGGAAGAGCTGCTCACCTGTCTGCTTGAGGGGCATCTAGGCAGGGCGCCCATCACAAAGCCCTCATTTTGTCAATTTTAGATTAGATGTGGCCACTCTGCTTCGCACACCTGACATTGGCTCTGTGTGTTGCTCTGCTGAGAGCACTGCGTGCCCAAAGAGGCTGTGAAATCACTGACATGCTGTGGAATCATTGACATGCTCAAGATTCCACAAGGCCTTGAGCAACCTGATTTAAGTCAGCTGTTTTGAACACGACCCTGGGTCAGATGAGGAGCAAGCACAGAACAGCCTTGGATGCCCCTGCCAGCCTCAGTTATTCTGTGATTTTGCTTGACTCATGAACAAAGACACGTGGGTGCCTCTTTGAGGTATCCACACTTGAAGGTTCAAAAGGAGATACTCAGTGCAGCCAAGTATGAGGGCCAGTGGAGGTTTTGGCACAAAAATACAATCCATGAAAAAAAAATGGTGATGTCTGGAGCATCTCTTATGTCAATATCAGGCACTAACGGAGTACACCCTGTGCAAAGGCTTAGATTCAGCCCAAGTGACATTCAAGGCAATTTAAAGAGGGCAGAGGGAAGTATCTTGCTTTTTGTTTATGTGGTGCCTGTGTTCTGCATGTCTTCCATGGGAGAGGTATCAGCTTAAAAAGGTGAAAACTCTTCATAGAGAGCAGTACCTGTAGGGCACAAGTACATTAATCATGCACTTCTCAGTGACACAGATTTAGTGGGCTGCCTTCTGGCTCACTGAAATGACAGCACCAAAATGACTGAGGTCTAACTACCGCCTTATCATAGAACCACAGAATCCACTAGGTTGGAAACACCTTTAAGAACGTGGAGTCCAACCACTAACCCCAAACTGCCAAATCCGTGACTAAACCTTGTCTAAGGTTTAGTCTAAACATCCACAGTGAGACCTGAGCAATCCAGAAGTAGGAAAGCATCAGCTGTAAACCTGTTCCTCCTCCCTTTCTTTGAGACTAGTGAAGGTGTAGCAGTGCAGGGGCTAAGGGGCGAGCAAGTTTGGCTATCTGCTTGTGCTGTTCTGCTGAAGGGCAGGGTGGAGACTGCGGGAAGGAGTCATTAGCAAAGCAGGACACATGCACATCGGACACACTGAGCGTGACATTCAGGCTCCTGGTGGGAAGGAATGGACTTGAATCATTGTAGGACAGGGTTCATTTTAGGAAGAGCCCTCTTCCTATCCTGGATGCTCTAGAGACGAGAGACGAACTTGAGTTGGTGTTATTTTATTTGCTCCAATAAACATTTGATTTATACAAAACAAGACAAAAACCCCCTCAAAACAGTTTACAAAGCAAGTTAAGTGTTTGAAACTTTTGATATAGAAGAGTATATATTGCTCACATTCCTATTTCATACATGATGTACAGGTGAAATATTCCTTAAAAGAATAAAAATTTTCCTTTACATGTAGTGTTAAAAAACCCCATAAAAACGTCAGTACTGTCAGGAACTACTGGTCATCATTCCTTGACCTTCTGTGTGGATGGAGGAAGAGAAAAGGGCCGAGACCTTCTACCTGCCTGGATGCACTCCCCACCCACATCTCCTACCTCTGCCTATGGCCTTGTGAATTTGCAACATTCCATCCCTACGAAAATGCCATAGTATCCTCTGACTTCCACTGTAGGTGCAGAGGTTTTGCCCCGCTCTATTTTAATATTTCTGAGCAGTTTGGTTAAAATGCAAAAAAAAAAAAGAAAAAAAAAAAAAAAAAAAAAAAAAAGCAGTTACAAAACCATTTCAAATAAAGTATTTGCCATCATAAATCTATTTGAATAAGCATGATTCCTATTGATTTGCATGGCAACATCTTCAAGAGGAATATTGATGTTTATCTGTCAAAGGTGTTTAATAAATCACACCAGATATATCTGTCCAGGAGTGGTTTGTGCTGGTTGAATTTCTAACTTGCAAGGCCTGCTCACATGTCATGAGGAAGAGAAAAGTGGATAAATCACTGTAAAACACCTAAAGACAAAATTTTTAGCACGTCTTAAATGTGCTAACATGTATATAGTAGGCCCAATGTAATGTCAACTGTCTTAAGCATTTTGGGGAACTGAAAGAATGTAAGCAATGTCTGAGGGATCCTGTTGAAAAAGCAAGGGATCCTTTCTTTGTTTTTGGTTTTGTTCTTTTTTTTTTTTTTTTCTTTATTCTGTGAGTTGTTGACTTGCTGAGGCAGCCCTAAATGCAAGCAATGCTGAGGGCAGGGTATGCCATTAGCCTATTGCTATGGAGCTTTCCCTCACCTCCAAGGTCCTTTTGCAAAAATAAAGGCACCAGCTGTTGTCCCTTACTTTAGAAAGCATGGAACAGAGTGAGACGGTGGTTTGTCTAGCAATTAGACACACTGTACAGGGAAGAAAAAATGTTTGCTCTTACAGCAACACAAGGTAAAAGAAAGGGAAAAAAATAGTACTGCCCACAATCAGAATGCACAGCAAATATAAAATATCTGCTTGGATTGTTGCTGGCCCTGTCCTGTTCTGTACGGTTTGGGGGTGGGGATGGGAGGAGGGGAAAACTCATCCTGCTGGTATTTTGCAACCTGTTTGCAAGCAGCACGAATTCAAAGCAATAAACATACAACAGTAATGAACTCAGTAACAAAATACACGTGTGGGAAGGACCAAACCTCCTCACATGCCTGTTCTAGGACACTCTGAGGACTCTGGGGTTAAGATGAGATGGAAAACGCATTCCTGAACCTTCCACAACGTGCTGCAGACAGGACCCACGCAAGTACAACTGGAAAGTCAACTTGGCTTGTCTGCTGTGAGACTGCTTCTGCAACTGTGAACAGCAGGACCTCAGCCAGGTGGTCACAGCACATGCTTTGAAAGTCATCTTCTTATTGCATATTATTCCTATCTTTTGGCAGAACGCTTAGTGCACAATTGCTGGTGCGGTGCTATACCAGTCTTCCCAGGCTCCTTCCCTAAGGGGTGGGATTTCTCATGCACTGGTAATTTCCTGGAAGCACTTTTTTTTAATAACTTTTCTTTCCCCAGGACATGGCTGTTTATAGATATATAGATAGATATATATATACATATACACACATTTTATAGATATATATGTATATATATATATATATAAAAATAGCAATTTCATAGTTATATACAGGCATTAATAAAGTGCATAATGTTATTGGCTATTTTCAAATCTCATTTCCTGAGGAAGTGCTACCATACATAGCTCCTCCTACGACATGGTGCTGGCCGCCAATGCTAGGGCACGACAACTACTCCCCCAGCTTGTAATTCCCAGGATACATCTCCCTGCGCAGAGCTGGAGCCTAAAGGGAGTAGCGACAGCCTCAGTCCTCCAGGAAGCAAGTCAAGGCACTGATCAAGACTTCTTCCTTCACCAAGGTGAACACGTCTAGGAGCGACCTCCCTCCATTCCGGAGGCCCCCGGCACGCGCTACTTGGCAGGGGTGACGGAGCCGTCGTCGGGAATCTTCTCCTCGGAGCAGCTCCTTCCCGAGAGCCGGTCGTGGTGCTTGAGCTCGCTGAAGCGCTCGGCCACGCACTGCGCCGTCAGCCGCGCCTCGGGGTCGTGGTCCCAGCACTCCATAAGGGTTTCACACACCATCTGGATGCCCTGCAGGGAGCACAGACAGAGCAGCCGTGAGGGGGCCAGCCGCCAGCAAAGCCTCTCTCTGAGAGCTGCTTCACTGCCCTCAGAAGTTTGGAGGTTTTTGTGGTTTTTTTTAAAGAAACCCTACTACAATATTTCAGCACTTTAGTTGGTACTGTCATTTCTGGGCATGTGGTCCGATGCGTTATAACAAGAACAACCATGCTTCGGACTAGTGCTATAGAATCAAGTAGTGGTTTTTTTGCTTAATAAATATGATCAGAATTCTTGGATAACATGACCTCCTGTTCAACCCTTGCATTGACATGCCTGAATTCTGTTTGGGTTTTTCAAACAAAATTCTGATTGCCAGCAATATTGGGCTGTACATCAGCTCTTTATGAATTCCTTGAAGACTGCCTAAATCTATGTGCAAATATGGGCCACAGTGCCACCAGCACTTAAACACATCACTCACAGGTATAACTGTTTAACCTTCATTTCAATTCTGATGCAAATATTTACAGGACCAAAAAAACAGCTGCATCTCTGTAATGAATTTTATAAACATGAGGTATTTGCCAGGAAACTGTGTTTTGCTTTATGACACTAAGAGGCTATTAAGTAGGATTTATCTTAAACTTATTTTAAAAAATAACATTTCACAACACTGCATTAATTGTATAATTTACCTAATTAGTGATGTTGACTGATGTCAATGCTAATAGGAGAATGTTACTGTCTGTATACAAATAACATTAGTTTTCTGCTGGCATTGAAATTACAAGCAGTAAATTAAATTAAATATTAAACATTAACTTGAAATCAATAGTACAACAAATCTCATTCAGGGAGGTGGGGGGAGGTAATTGTAATATGTAAATCCATTCCAGAATTTTATCACGATGAATAATGAGTTCATTACAAAAACACGACTGCAGAGGAAAGAAATGAATATGGAAGAGCCATTACAGTAAGAACAACTTCTATGGAGTTCAAAGCAGATCCTCAGCTGCTGCAAACTGTCACAGCCCTGCGGAAACTGATGCATCACTGCATCTCAGCACAATGTGAAACACTGAAGGGATCTGGGTGAAGGGAACTGAATCCACCTTCATTAAATGTCCTCGGAGCATGTTATCAGGCATCCATTTCCTGCCTTAGACTCTTAGCTGAACCCTGCTGGAGCCAGCCGTGCCCATTCTGGTGACACACAAGCACAAGTGCATGGCCCTCTCAGTTGGTGGGGTGCTCTGCAATGGGGACAGATTGAGGTGTGGGTTTTATATAGGGAGGAAATCTCTGAAGTCAAAGGCACGACACCTCAGGTCCCAGTCCATGATCATTTTACTTGCTGTATAAACCCAGAGGTGATGAAATCCACAATGTATCCTACAGCCTTGCTGTCAAGAGCTTTTAGTGCTGGTAGTATCAGATATCCAGGTATCTCTCAAAATTCAGCTTTCTTCCCTCGTTAGAAACCCCTCCTCAATAACCCTACTCTTCACAGCTGAGTACATAAGGAGCAAGTCCCTGCAGTCCAGGAAGGGGCTGCACTCTGCCACTGTCATCAGGTGACAGGTGTTCTTGGTTGTAACGATGATTGATTTTGGCCACTCACTTGGTCTTTTTTAAGTAGGTGTCAGACTGGTTTTACCTTCCCAAATGGAATGAGAAAGGGAAAATTATATTGCTCCTGATGGAAATAGTAGATGATATTCTTGGTTGCCTGGGCTTTTATAAATGTTTGTGATACTTTCCTTTTGTTGCTAAAGAACACTCAGCATATTTCATTGAGAAGTGGAATGACCAAGTCTCACTTCTCTGGTATGATTCACATTTTATCTCTACTGATAAAACTACTGAAAGTAAAGGTGAAGAAACGCATGTCTTTGGCTTGTCTCCATTCAGTTTCATCTACTGAAAATCACTATTGCCTGGGAAGTGCAACCGTGGTGCTCGCGAATGGAGGAAGTGCTTTGTGATGTGCAAGGGAAATGGACTGCTAATGCACAACCTGAATAAAACCAGCCTGGCTTGCTGAAGGCTAATTTCATATTTCCTTAAACCTGTCAACAGCTGGGATGCAACTATGACTGGTTTCCATGGTAAAGTACTGAGATTTGCTTTCTCTGCTGAAGATCCTCTGTATTAGGATGGTTTCCCTGGAAATGGGGTAAAACAAATTGAACAGTGCCCTATTTGCAGGCTACCAGTGTGAATGGAGAAGGGAGTCATGTTGCTTTTGGTGTTGAATAATGCTAAAAACAGCCTCACTCAAAGTTAAGCCATTTTGATAGTGAGGTGGAGATGTGGTAGACCTAGTAAACTGCCTTACAAAGGAACAAAGAAGTGATACTATTAATAACTTATCTAAAGCAGCTGAGCTGACAGAGCTGGCCTGGAGACAACTGACTGACAGTCAATCATTTTATACTATAAAAACCCGGTCCAACTTTTTAACAACAGGGTCTTCTAACATACCCCTTCTTGGAGTGTGTGTAGAGACTCCTCCCCTTGAGGAGTCATATGCCTCATGGTTACTCCTCAAGACTGAGCAGAAGAGATTTGCCTATGGTTGTTGGCATGGGTGGGTGACATCAATTTCTACTTAATAACTGGTTTTGCTACCTTTAGTAGCAAAGTTTAGGTTGCTTTAATATGGTTGCTTCAATATTGCTTTGTAGTGCATACTATATGAGTAGTTATAGCTTCTATACTGTGTAGTACGTAAGTCTGATTAAGGTCTTTTTGTCTAGTCATTATCATAAAAAATAATTTATATTTTTACATCTGGTTTGCCATCCTTAATTGTGTGGGACAAGGTTGTATAATGGTTCAATTGCACCTACATAATCCTTAAAACGTAAACTGTTGACAAAATCTGGGGCTAAGACCAGATCTAGCCACACCTAGACTCCTCTCTGAGAAGGAGTTTAGATAGCAAGGGAATCTTTCTGTACCTCGTGACTCAACAGGAGGGCTTCTATAATAAATTTTGTCTGAAGCTCCCATTCTGCCTGCAACAGAGGCCCATGTGTGAGGTTGTTTTCTTTGCACTTCCAGAGCCTACACACAGTGTGCTTTAAGAGCCTAATTATTCTGTGGCTCTCTGGATGCCAGGCTTCCAATGTTTCTGTTTTGTTTGCTTTTAGATTACACTGGTGTGCAGCAGGAATCCCAGGGCTTTGGGGTGGGCACGGTGCAGGGAACTGTGGTGCCTGAACCACATCAGCACTAGTGTCACTGTGTGACAGAACTCTAACCCATACAAAGAAAGGTCCAGCCTGTTGGGCAGGGCACTGAGGTAAGGCTAGGGGTTCAGGCAGCAACTAAATGTACAGTGCAGCTCCCACCACTCACATGTGGTGCTCTTACCTGATGGTTAAGCCAGGAGCTGGGGATCTCAGGTCGCCCTCTGTCTCTCAGGACATTGTCCTTCATGCTTTCCACACAAGGGTGTTCTCGCACTTTGGAGCCGAACGGGGGCTCGTACTCTTTCACTTCTGACAAGAGAAGAAGCAAACACAGGGTATTTAGCTGGGCTGTGCTGGTGCCAAGAGTGCAGGGAGCTGGCTGTTCTCTGAGGAGTAGGAGCTACTGATTAGCTACTCACTGCCACTGTTCTGCTTGACCAGCTCCAAACAAAGCAAAGCCAGTTGGCATTTTCAAAAATGTTTCAAATGTGTTTCTCCCACACACTCCCTCCCTCCCCTTTTGTTTCCTAGCCAACAGAACAATTCTCATTTAAACCCTTTAGTACATAATAATATTAGCAACAGCCCAAGAAGCAGAGTAATCTATAATGGTTTGTGAGCCTTTTCAATCTCTGCTGAGGTAAAACACATGGGAGTTTTAAGGTGAGTTTTGCTTGAGCCAAACTTTTGAAGAGTTCCTCACCCTCAGCTCTCCTGGAGTCCACACACACTTATTAGGTGAAATATAAACTGAAATCTATCTAGGTCACGGTAGATGTGAATTTCCAGATTGCTAGGATGAAACAGTTGCTTGAAAACGACAAAGATAAAGTTAAGGAGCAATGCTAGAAGCTGCCATACTGCCCTTGTTTACTCCTAAACTACATTCTTTTGTAGAAAGTAGTAGTCTGCTCTTATTTTAGACTTCCTTCCCAAAATGGATCAGTTTTGGCCTGTGATACAGGGGCACAGCTTTCTGAAGGGGCTGCTGCCACTCTAGTTTTTGTTTGCATGTTGCATATTTTCTTTGCTTTTCTTTGGAGAGAGAAAGGAAGAGGCAGACATATGGGACCTTTGGAGAAAACTCAAGAAATCTCTGAGAGCAGAAATATTATAGTAGATGCTGACGCAGTGTAGAAAATGCTGTGGTTTCTTTGGGAACAGATGGAGACTACTCACAGGCCTAATGACTTGCTGGTATCAGATAAAGATTTATGAAGCTGGCCTGTTCTGCTGCCTCTTATTTCTTTCTAGGAATTAACTGAGGGCAAGAAAAACTGAAGTGTAATCTACAAAGCAGTCTGGAGAATGCATGTGAGTGCCCAGATGATGTGTGAACAGAGACAAACAAGCAGAGAGACAAACCACTGTTGCATAATGCTACAGCCAAGTTCAGCTGCAGTGCCCAGTGCTGCTCACTCTTCTCAAGGGGTAAAAAGCTCTGAAAAAGGTGATAAATATTAAAGACCTGGAAGAAATGGGAAGAACCTCTAAAACTTGGGTTTGTTTACTCTGGGAGAGAAAGGTAAGGATGGGGTCATATGATAACGCTACTGAAAATAACTAATGATCAGGACAACACAGGTCAGATCCTTCTGTCATGTCTCATGACAAAAACAAGGTAGTACTGAAGACAACTAACTTTGGACTTTTCTCCAAAATCTTGAAGTCAGGCTCTAGATCTCACTTGTATGTGATGGCCATGAGACAAAGACTTTATCAGGCTAATGCTTAAAAAGAATAGCCAAGTTACAATAACAAACATTTTGGAAGGGATATTGAACCTTGGGCTTCAAATGTTCAGCGTTTAGAGATTCAGCTGCAAACAGCTGTGTACAGCACAGCAGATCACCCCGTAGATGCCTTCTGCATAGCTCTCCTTCCTTCTCCCTAGCCATCTGCTGCTGGCCACTTTCCACAAAATGCTCTGGAGAATGGCTATAGTCCAGAAACAAAACTCCCATCTTCTAAGACCCAAGAGCCAAAGTCTGCTTCGCTTTCTTTCCTGTACAAGAAGGCATACCAGTTTCACCCACATTAATCTGAGTCTGAGATTACTCAGCCAAAGTAAATTTACAACACTTTAGCCCTAGAAATGAATTGGGAAGTTGCCATCTTGCTACTCAGACCTGGGTTACCATGCAGCAGATGCACAACGATTATATTGTACATACCTATGTGTTCAAAGCTAACAAAAACTTTAAAGTTCACTGGGAAAATTTAAATCGCATGACCTAGATGGCCATTTCCTGCACCATCTCCATCAGCCATGGTTTAGTTGTGGTAGTGGTCATGGACACCAGCCAGGGCTCTGAGATCTTCCAGTGTAAGGAGTCAGAGGAGTCTCAATGTCCAACAGAGGGAAGCTGGTGCTGTGGTTCTGACTTGTTTTTCCCTCTCACGGGTTTAACCTGAAGGTTGCTCAGGTTCATGAGATGGTTCAAGCAGGAGAAGGGAAAGCCTTTCCTGGGAATTGATAGGTTCATAGTACATTTTCCCTGTTTGATCCCATAAGTGATGAGCATTCCTCTTCCAAATATAAAGATTGGATAGGTTTTTCACATTTGGATTTTTTGTTGGTGCTTTGTTTTTGTTTATGTTAAAGAAAGAGAAATTGAGGCCAGATGCCAATTCACTGTAACGACTTTCTACTAATACAGTCACGCTTTTCCTCAGTTTGAAAAGCATGCGGCATCTTCTTGCTATTTATTATCACGCTCCTCTTTCCCCTGGAAAGTAAAAAAAAGCCCACTAAATCCTCATGCAGTAAGTCATCCTAGTGCTGTGGGATCTCAAGTGTCAGCCACATTTTGCAGTAATAGCTGGTGTTAGTCATGGATCATGTTTACGTGCTACAGTAGATGTAACAGATGTCAATTTGGGGTAGGTTAAGATGTTTATGCCTAGATGCCTGTATGTGGCTGTATACAGGTGCTGATTCTATTTCTCATGCCTGATATGTTTCTTTTGATTGGTTTTAGACTGGTTGGGCACTAACAATGATAACTGGATGAAGTACCATAAATACGTCAGGAACCATGAACTACAGAACTTTTAGCATTCAATAATGGCAGACTTCCTTTAACTTTAACCTCCAGCATGTGATCTTTATGGTTGAAAGCTGACTTGCACTACTAACTGTTGTACCCCTAGTTTGTTTTTTGGTTTTTTTTTTTTTTTTTACATTGGCCAGGCAGTAACTCTCAGAAAGGCTGGGATTGGATTTTTAGCCCCAAACAGAAAAATTACTGAAGATCTATTTGTTGTGTATGATGAAAGCTTGAAAACTTTGGCTCACTTGTGGTCTTTTTCTACTCTAAACTTTTTGGAGTGAAATTTTCTTTGGGTCAGAAGAGCATACCCACAAACCCTGTTGACACTCCCTTATGTGATCTGTCTTAGTGATTTCTGTGGGACAACTCATGCTGGATGATGAAGTTTTATTTGCAGAATCAAAGCAGGAGTGACTTGAAAGGCCAGCAGAAGGCAACTGAGAGGCACAGTCCACAGCAGCGAGCTTGTGTTTGGGAACTTCTAGGTACCTTTGAAATCCTCTTTATTTAGAGCTTATGAGGGGGAAGAAGGGATAAATCAGTTGATGGTGGAGCTACTGTGACAGCTCATGCAAACACAGGTAGTGTCCTTCAGATAGTGCATTTCTTCATGCTGGAAGAATTTGGGTAGTGAATCTGCTAACATGCACTAGTTGCAAAAAGGGAAAATAATGCCCAAAGCAGAGGCCCAAAAGCTGTTTCATGGCCAAGTTTAAGGAGCTGTCGAATGCTTACTTCGTAAATTTCCCCAAGTTTCTCTGTTCAGGGAAGGATGCATTGGAATGGGTGAACTCACTGTGCACACATATACCTTAAGTGACTTCACATCTGATAATCAAAGACACAGTCACCCTTCTAAATGTTTGGGAGTGCACAAGCCCTGCCATCAGCGTAGGCTTAGGGGCTGCTCAGTCAAAGCACACTGGATTGTGAGGTGGGAAAGTAGCAAACACAGAGCACATCAATGCTCAACACAGGGTGTAGTGCAGCGACCTCATCCACTGCCACATGGGCTTGTGGAAGGACAGAACTTGCTACTTTACAGGTAGCACTGTGGTGACACTTGGAAAATTTCTAGGACATGGGTGCCTGCCATGGGGTCATGCTACACTGTGTGGATTTACCAGCCAGGGTTGTATGACATCACAAGCCAGCATAGTGCAGACATGCCTTGATTGGGCTCCACTTCACAGAAGAAATTTAAATCAGCCCCCAGCTGCAGCCACCTCAGGGCCCACTGCACAGGCACAGCCCTGGTGTACAGGCCATCTAAGTGCTCCCTGCTGCCAGAAACGTCACCGCTCCACGTCAGCGTGATGAAAGCTGAGCACCTCGTGAGGTACAGGATGCGCAAATGTTTAGTTGCCAAACTGTGGCTTTTGGCTGACTCTTTCCAAGGAAGCATAAGATTAATCCTGATTTTATTCACATGAAACACAGCTCTGGTAAAGCAAGGCTGTCATTTTAAACAATGCCGTGCTACTATACCGAAGCCAGCCACCACTCCAGGCACTACAATACTGCTCGAGCAACATTGCCATTTTCTGAAGGGTTTCTCTTCTCCCTCTTCACCAAACCTGTGTATCCAAAGTTTCCTTTCCTCTCCTTCTCCCCTGCCACCCCCAACAGTCCCTCACCCACAGCAGTTGCGATACAAACCAGATGGTTTTCTTTTCTTTCTAGGAGGCTGTCAGAGAAATTACACTTGTCTCAGTCACCAAAGCTGTATCACTCTGAAAGCAAGTGGTTGAGATGAAAATTGTATTTCTTGCAACGTGCAGCATCTGGTGCACAGCTGTTGTGCTGAATGAAATACCAAGTTAACAGCAGAGTGGAACAGTTGAAGTTCTCCCCAAAGTAGTATTGCTGAGTTTCTAAATATGCCTCTTAAATTATACTCTGGTGAAAAATCAGTCAACCTCGATCTTTGCCTCTGTCTCCCTTTCCCTCGTGCCTCATTTCTGCTTCTCCATATTTAGCACAACAAAGTAACAACGAACAGCGTGGCCATTCTCAAAAGCTGATCCCCACCTGCTTATTTACTACAGCAGCTTCACAGTATGGGTTGTGCTGCTGGGTATTTTTGTTTAAATGTCTGCTGACTGAAGAGGCCTGGCATGGCGTAGAGGCTGTGTTTGACAAAGCAGCTGCAGTGAAAGGACCTGCCTGCATCACCTCCCACACTCACCGAACACCTGCATGCTGACAAATGAATCCTGAGAGCTCCCTTTGAAAAAGAAATAAATCCCTGTACCTCTACGTGGCTGAATGGCAATTAGCCCCCCTTCCTCGCATGCTTCCCTCCCTAAATAAAGTTGTTAATGCTGTTGCTTTGGTTAAGGCTCCAACTCTTGCCCTCAAACTGCCCCGAGCTGACACCAGGGCCAAGCCTGCCCTGCTAAGACAGAGCCTAGATCTTTTAGGCTCCTTTGAAAAAGCTGTCTGCAATCAGGTCAGCCTACTCCGCCTTAGTGTGCAAAGACATTTCTCTCATTGCCAAACAGTCTGGGAGTAAAAGAGGGGTTTGCGTGAGCAGAGGCAGCTCCTCAGGAAGGCGGCGAGGAGAGGAGGGAGTCTCACAAGTGACAGATGGAGAAAGAAAGCAGAGGGGGAGCTGTAGTCATGAATCACTGTAAGGGTATTTCACCAGCTGGCTGCAAAGATAACCAGACTGCACCAACCAGGGGAAAATCTAAGAAGGAAATGAGAGTAATGGTGCAATGCTGTTGCAGCTCAGTACCAGTGACAAGTTAAGAGATCTATCTACATCCTGGGAGTTGTATTTAACTGCTTTAGACAGAGGTGCTAAGTGCAAGTTCCAACCCCTACAGATCTGCCCGAGTGCTCCTGCGGTTTTGCTGGGGACCCCAACCCAGGAAAGATGACTGAAATAGTGAAACAAAATTCAAGAAATGTGTGGAGATGAGAATGACTGAGGGATGAAATGAATAGGGAAAATCAGAATGTGGGTGGGGGTTAGGCATCACTTGAAAAGGGATGCTGGGCCAGAGAAATATTTCCCTTTACTGAAATGACTTCGGCTCTTCTTCTCAGGGTTATAACAGGTCAGTCTCTTCTAGCTAAACATGCTAGATGATTTTCCTTCCTCATGAAACTCCTTTTATATCCTCTTTTAGCAGTTGCCTTCTGAGAACAGCAGCAATAAGGTTTGCTTTTGCTACTATCTTCATTTTACCCTACTCAGCAAATCTGAACAGGAAGGGACTCAGGCATCATCAAAGATAAAAGACTCCACAGTGAACAGCTCATATTTATACTAATCAAGTGAGTTCCTAAATGCAGGAAACAGAGAGAGATCAAGAGACAGGGCAAAGTTCCTTTTAGTCAGGTTTTAAATCTCCTCTGCCACATTTACAAAGTGCTAATGAAAGGCTGAAGTCGTGCCAATGGACTTAGAAACAGGCACGACCATGATTCATTAAATATGGATAGGTTTGCCTTGGAATATGTCAGACTGAGGGTTCAGTTCCTGAAGCACTGAATGTTTTACCCTTAAATGTTTGACTAGAAAAGAATTTGGTGGTTTTTTCATGCTTTTACGCTAGCACTTTCTGCACACATACTCACTTTGTAGCTTTCCTGGCAGTGTGCAAACGGGGGCAAATCTGTTGCCCACAATGCAGCCCACCCAGCAAGACCAAATGCTGGTCAGACAGAGCAGGAGACTGAGATGGAAGCAATTCCTCCCCCCTGCACGTGGACATCATGGTGCAGCCACACAGTCACTGTGCAGAGTGGCTTCAGAGACCTCCCTTGTGGTATCCCACAGATCCTGGTAGAGAAACAAGGAGCAGCTATGCACATCTTCCCCTTGGGACATTGGTTTCCCTCCTGAACACTATGTTCCTCACAGCACAGTGCTCTAGCCTGCAAGACTGTCCTGTCTCTGTGTCTATGGCAGCCCTTCAAGGTGGAACTGTGCCAAGCCCCATGAAAAGGGAGCCTCTGTGGCTTTGGAAGAAGGATAACAAATCAAATCACAGTTGCATATCAACTATAATATCCAAATTAGTGTTACCTTTTACAGCCCCACTCCTTAGACTGCCTGTGTGAGCCCTGAACTGTGCAGCAATATATTTCAGAGTGACTGTTAGACGATTCCAGCAGGTTGAAGAATTTTACATGCAACTTTGTCTTATTTTAGTTCCTAAGGTAAGGTGAAAAACTTCAAACATGGCAATATGTATTGTAGATAACTCAACAGAAACTTTTCTGATTTCTAGCACATACCAGCACTGCACGCTGGGAATTCTGGGTCAGCTTTAGACAAAGCAAAAATGGAGATTTTTGTTTCAGAAGAAACTCTGAATATGAACAAGCATAGCAGCTTTTCCTGGAGCTGTTCTGATAGTCAGTTGAAATCATTTTTATTTTGTTACTACACTTTATATAGCAAACATCCCTTGATTTCTCATATGGATGAACTCTTGCAAAATCACAAAGCATGATGTGCAGCAGCTGGTGATTTTGGGAAAACAGTAAACTTTCCATACCACTAGGATGCCTCTTACTGAAATTATCAATTAGTAAATGTGACACTTAACTGGCCCTTATTAGGCTTGAAAATTAACATTCCATGAAAGTAAATGGGAAGCAGTTATCACTTCTTGGATTTAATATTTCAAATTGACTTATGTTTCCAACTATTTTGAGTGAGATCAACCAGACTGAGTCAATCCATGGCTACCCAAGATGTTATACGGAAACCAGACTTTAATAATCTTTAAAAGTGATCTATCTAACAGCAAATTTATCCTTATACCAGCTGAGGATCAATTCACTCATGTGCTCAGTTGCTTGGCCTTCAAGCCTGCTCATGCACATGCGCATCTCATACTACTGAAGGATTGTTAATTTACAGCATCCAGATACACTAGAAAACCTGGTGATAGTTAAAAAGAATCACTCTCTTCCCAGACAACCAAGAGCACATGTCTGTCTCAGCATACTTTTAGAAAGAAGAAAACAGATGGCACTTACCTCCGACAGCGTTACAGCGAGATGTCATTTCCCAGAGGACCAAAGCCATGGAGTACACATCTGTTTGTTTGAAGGACTCCATGTTCTCCAGGTTCATCCTGGACTCCAAAACCTCAGGGGCCATGTATCTTGCTGTGCCAACCTATGGGAGAAGAGATTGGGGAGAGCTCACGAGCTGAAATTGCAATTCATGTTTTGGATTACGCTGTGATTTAACTTCAGCTTTCACAGAAACAGTGCCATTTGACACGCATCCAAAAATTCAGGCTATACTTGGCACAGGCCGTATTTTCTGCTGCCAGGGGAATCTGGCATTGTCCTGACTACCAACTTACTTGCACCTCTCTTGGTGAGGAAAAAAAAAATAGCCCTTTCTAGTTTCTTAAGCAAATAATTGTGATGCTGACAAGTTTTCTCACTCTTTGGTTATTCACAGATAAACTCTGACCTTTGGGCCTGAAGCAATTGCTACTGACCAAGTGTCTTTCAGATGAGCAAGAAACACATTGTATTATTTTGCACAGCATATTACAGTGTTAGCTGTTTCTTTTCACAGTAGGCTTGAAAAGAGAGTAAATGCAGGCCTGGGAGAAGAAAGCAAACACACAAATACTGAATGCAGAACCACACATTTGAATCGAAATCAAAAATCTGCCCCTTTGAAAAAACATTCTCATAAACTTTATTCATACTGAGCAATTTTCAGCAATGACTTTAGCAGCTTTGCTGAAATCTACATTATGATTTTGCATTACGGAAGGTGAAGTTTAAAAGTCTGTTTTTATCACAAGAAAGGATTTAAGGAAGAATTTCTGGATCACTCAATAGTTGCTCTCAAATGACAAACTCTTCACAGGGTGGGTATAAAAATGTATCCCCCTTGAAAAACTGCAAACAGAAGTCTTTCATCAGGCAAAGACAGCTTCAAGTTGGAGACTGGTTAATCACAGGGATGAACAAACACATGTGGGTGATGCAGTAGGACATATGATTAAATGAGCTGTTTACACTACGGCAATCACTCCAGAGGCCAGAGGCAAGCAGGGCTGCAAAAGATCACTTCAGTTACTGGGTCTGTGACTGCAGACAGCCACACAGTAAATGTACAGTCTTGAGAGAGTCCTATGACATCCATTTTATAAGCTTCTGTGAACAGGTCTTATCACCTCGGGCTCAGGGCAAATGATAAGATGTTCACAAAAAGTGGAAAGTATCATAAGAAGAAGGAAAGCTCAAGAACATAGCTTTGTTATAGGACCTTGCAACAGCAGAAAATCTCTGCGTCAAAAATATCTGAATGGCTGTAGGACTAAAGCCTTTATAAACAGAGGACAGGGAAAAAAATTCAGTGTGAGCAGTCTCAGAGTTAAGTTCCCTGCTACACTGACACTGGTGAATTTAAGGCCAAGCATGTGAATTGCAGCTATGCACTGAAGAGGTACTTGGGACAGCCATGTCTCAGCACCAGCAAGGTGAGCACCAACTCCCTTCCCTACATAAGATGTACATATGGAACCCCTGAAGCAGAGCTTGTTGCTACCCACCATTTACTCCCTAGAACATTGATTTCTTCCCCAGGTAGGTCCCATCCTGTTGAGAAGGTTACCTGTGCACATGGCCCAATCCCTGCAAACCTTGCTAATTTTAACAAGAGTTAATGATGCCTTAACACAGATCCTTCACATTGCCACAAAGTGCTGCTCTGGTCTGGCATTTCACACCCTCTTCACAGCAATGAAAATGATTCTGCAGTTTTGCAGGACAATGGAGGATGAAGCCCTATAACTAAAATGCACAGAAGAAAATGCAGAGAAACATTGAGTTGAAGAATGCTATCAAGCCAATCCTGCTTAGAATTTATCAAGTATTTCATGTATTCCATTCTGCTTATGTCCTTTCATCTGCATTTAGATTATTAGGTTTTTTGGTCAAAGACACTTTTTCTGTATCTTGAAAACAAGTGACTCCTGAGTCTCAAAGGCATTTTTAGGTACCTAACCTCTGGCAAATTGGAGCTGGTTGCCCCTCTAAGGTCTGGATATGCTTCTTCTTTGCAAATAACAGTCTGCTTTCAGTTCTTGATTTTCCAAAACTTCTAGTGAAGGACCATCTCTCTGCACTGCATTATCATTTTTTGTGACATCTGAGTCTTTTTTTTACTGGAAAGCTTACATTTCTTTCAAGCTGTTGAGAGAGGTTTCATGCCCTGAGGTGTATCAGTTAGAGAGGCAGTAGATATTTCTCTTTGTCTGATAGGGGAAACTATCTATTGCAAAGATGCTGATGCTGCTGAGGTACAGAACTGCTGGCCTTGCAGGCCTCTACCAGTCCTTTGAACACAATGGGAAGAAGGTCCAGATTTATACAGTCACATTAAGTAATGTCTGCAAATATTAACCATCATGGATGGCCAAACTCAAATGACTGCAAAGGTTCTAATGGGGAAAAAGGTGGTTTCCAGCCTAAGGCCTTTCACTCAGGGCACTGGTATTGTAGTCAATAATGGCTACATCTGCATGATATGGAAGGTAGTTGGGTAGATTGGAAAGAAGATGGCTTTGTAATCCCAACAACTTGCCTTCAATATTAGTGTCTAAGGATGATCAGAAAAACAGTTAAATACTTACACTCTTACTTATTTCATAGAAAGCTAGAGGTTTTCTTGAATTAAAAATTGAGTCAGCTCCATTATACATGTTATAAAACTGAATCTCCTGGGGTAAATTTTAGAAATTATGCATAAGGCAAATCCTGGTGGAAGACTTCTTTAATTAAAGCTACAGCACTGAAGCTGGCATGTTGGGGAATTTAAGTGCGTTGCTCTTGTGTGCCCAAAAAGAACAAGGCAGAGGTTGAATTGGAGTCAAATCAATTGACTCATACTCCTTGTCACAGAGAAGAATGACACCAGCTGGGTCACCCCCAAACAGATTCACTGAAGTTAAACAAAATAAAACAGTCGGCCTCAACATCAGTGCCCAAAGGACATCAACTCCAAAGCCATAACCTGATCTGGGCAGCCCTGTACTTTGTTATCAGTGTTGGTGTGGACTGTGGAAGTGGCAGTATCAACAATATCCTCCTACTTCCAGTGGACTCTGAGCAATGCGAGGGAAATCTGTTTGCAGTAAGGGTCAGCTTTAAGCAAAACGTCTGTGGGTGATGACTTTCAGAGTCCTTGCCCTGCTTCAAATGGGACCAGTCTTATGACTGACAATATGGTGTGACTTCACTGAACTCTTAAAAGATCTGGCAAGCTACAGAGAAATTTTATGTAACAGAGTGGTGTTTGTAGTATTTTAAACATGGCCCCACTGATTAACATTCACTCCTGGCTCTGGTTAATAGATCTTCTAAAAATGAGACCAGGATCATTGCTTTTCAATAAGGAGACTTTCAAAGGCATATCTTCATTTGATAAACCAACAGTAAAGCTCCTGTGAACTCAATAGAGCACTACAGAATGAAGATCTGTCCCTGAAAATGTTCTAAGCTGAAATACTAGTTCTGTGTGAGGTAGAAGTCAGTTTAAATGGACAGGCTTTGAGTGACCTATGTATAAAAACATAAATATAAAAATACACATATAAATATATGTATAATTAAACTATTAGGAATTAATTAAGTTAACAAATGGTCTGAATTTATACTATGGGAGTTTTCATTAGAAGAGACAATATGTACAGATGTGTGTAGTCTTCAAAGCACTCATAAACATCCCCCTGGCATCTCTGTCAAGTAGATGAGTATTATCCATGCTCCTTAGGTGAAAAAACACAACAAGGCAATTATTTTCATTTGACATCCTTGTATATGCCTGCATGTGGAGAATGTACCATAACATTAAAGAGGTGTCTTTTTTAGAATTTTAAAACTATTATCTATCAGTAGTTATATGCTTACAGCCTTTGAGAACACAAGACTGACTTCACACACGCCAGGGTACATCAGGATGGGGTCTAATCACACAGAAGTGTAATGCCATTAGGCATGAAAACTGTGTCAAAACCTCACAACACAAAGCAGATCCTTATTGTATTTGTGTGTGTGTGCGCGCATTGCAGCAGCACCACAAACAGCTGCTAACAAGCTCACGCATGCTTAGTATAAATGAGAGGATGGTTGCATCATGCACATGTAGATCTCCAATCATAACAAAACCTAAATTGCACTTCTCTTGTTGTTGCTTTAATGTTTAGAGCCTGTTTGTTTATAAACACATTCACATTAATTTTTAATGATTTTGAGTCAAAGATGCCACAGCAGCTTAAGGATTTTTCACCTTTTCAGCCCAGGAACTGACAGACCAACTGGTATATTACCCTCCCACCCCTTCAACCTTCTAACTTACCTGCCCACTGTTAGCCAAGTCATCCACAGACAGGGAAGGGTCCAGCCTCAGGGATAACCCAAAGTCACAGAGACAGCAGGTCAAATCATTTTTCACCAGGATATTGGAACTCTTTAGGTCTCTGTGTACGATAGGTGTTTTGGGACGGCCACAGGGTGTGTGATCACTGTGCAGATGGGCAATCCCTCGGGCCAAGGACCCACCCAGTTTCCAGAGGTCCTCCCAGCTGATAATGTGCCGTGTGAGATATTCCTGCAAGTTTCCTTTAGCGTGGAAGGCAGTGATCAACCAATACTGTTTACCAAGATCTGTCTTACGCTCCTCTGCTGTCAAGAACTGGAGGATGTTCTCGTGCTTGAGGTTTACATCCGAAAAAATGTCTTTCTCAGTTTTCCAGGAAGCATATTCTTCATAGGGAAAAATCTTAACTGCCACAGTTTCATACTGTTCTGATGTGTTTTGCTTCAATTTGGCTTTATACACTTCAGCAAACCTTCCTTTGCCAACAACAATGTCCAACTCAATGGGCAGCAGCTCTGTGTTGTGGTTGATGTTGTTGGCACACGTGGAGCTGATGTCTGAGCGGTCATCGTCTAACATAATGGCACAGACATCACTGCAGTCCTTATGCTTCTTGGGCTTGACATTCTTCTCCCATGCCTTGTTGAGTTTCCTCTTCTTATGAGTGCGGTAGGCATAAAAGATAACAATCACAGCAACAGAAATCACTAGTAATGGGACAAGACTTATGATTGTGACTTTGGAAATTTCATCTTTCTCCTCTGGCTTATGAGGGTCATCTGTAAAGAACAGAAGGAAGGCATGCATGAAGTTGTACCATAGTTTTGTATGTACAGAAAGCTGTCAATAATTATCATTTTTATCCAGAGTGCAATACATTATCTTCTCCACTAACAGCAAATAATAAAACTTGTCAATGCTTTCTTGCATCAAAATGTTTTTTATGTAGGCCTCTGCTTACCAGGACTTCCCTGTCTGCTTATTTTATAAAAAGCCAGAACTGAATGACCAAGAACCTAATGTAATTTAGTAGCTTTGTTCTTCTCTCAGGCTTTTAATACATCATGGATAAAACCTTCACTTCCCTGAATACAATAGCCAGAGTCTCCTGTACTTTGTCAATGTTTTTTTGACAGAACTGCTCCTTTAACCATTAATTACTAGAACATATCAATTTTTCTATAAATAAATAGACAATGAAGCCTGTGAACTGCCACTTGCCCAGTTATTACTTCAGATCCAGTATATTTTAGTAGGATCTCTGTAAAGCCAACTTCAGGAAGTCTGTTCACACACTGTATGAAAATATTCAGGCACAATATGTATGCTTGCATACAGACCCAAAAATCAGAACTCATTCTCATGCTTTGATGTATATGAGTGTTGCTAGAACAAATTCAAACACCTGCATGTAAACAGGCTCAGAACAGTCATCACCACCACCCTCCAGGTACTTCTGCATGGATTTATGTATCGCAAAACTTTCTCTGTGAGTTCCTTGCTGGCTGTACACTGGTTTTCTGCTGCAAAGAAGACGTTCACTCCAAACTCCATACCTGCTGGAGTGTACACACCAACATATTCCTAGATGGAACATATAGGGAATAGAAGAAAAGGGACCTATTCTAGAATAGGGATGTGTTCTGCGAAGAGTTTATCTGAACCTGTTTTGATTGAACACACGGAAATTTACTCTCAGTCTCTTCCGTTCTTTGAGTCAGATAAAATGTACTGCATTATCTTTGCATGAGGGAGGGGACTGTTTGGAATAAGTCCTAGGAGCCTAACCTGAATGGAATAAAACAACTGAAGCTGCAACCACAGTTAAGCAAGTAGCTTGTGCTGGCAGCACGATGCTCTGGCTGATGCTTACAGCCATGTCATTGACTCAGGCTCTGTGCATCAGGCCAAATAAGTCAATGTGAAAAGGAAAAGTTTAATAAGCTCTGAAGGGAAGCTGTCACTGACTACATTAACCAACATCAACCTCTGTTTCCCCTACTCTGTGCCTTTCAAAACAAGGGTGAGCAATGCTAAAACGGATAAGGGTAAAAAGTTTACAATTAGAACAAGCAGTACCTCTGACCCTTCAAATTTCACTTGTAATCACTTTTCCATTGTAAACCCAGTTGGCAAGCAGCAGGAGCCATCAGCTATTCAAAGGCAGGTGATAGGACATCTGAAAAGTACATTCTTTTTATTTGGAAAAAGGCTTGAATCCTGAACCAGGCTGTGCTTCCTGTTTGAAAGGTTCATCAACCAGACTTGAGTAATTAAATCCTAGCCTCTCTCACAGGGTTTCAAGGAAGAGGAAGTGCCTTTCTAGCACTATCATTCCCAGCCTAACACAGGTCAATGACATGCACTAGCAGTACCTACAAAGAATGTATTTCCTTCATTTATGCAAAAAAATATTTTAAGGTAATCCCTCCTTCCAGACCCATGCAAAGCACAAATCCTTATTCTCCAGTGATTTCTCTTAAAAACAAAATGTTAGAAATTTTGAAAACTATTAAATTTTAAATCAAAACAATACCTAAAAGTTCATCACAGATTAAAGGCAACTCTTCTGCTTTTCAACATATTGAAGAGGGGAAAAACCCGCAGTGTTTGTATGGCCCTTATGGGAGAAGTATATTTAGAAAGTCAAATGTCACTGTCAGTAAATAGATTTGCATTGCTTATTCCCACGTGCATTCTTTGCTTCTAAAAAATCTGCTTTATTAAGAACTCAGGAAACACCCTGGTGGATGAGAACTGACTGCATTGTGGGACAGCTGTTTTGGAGTTTTGGCTGCAAGCAGGTCATAACTACGTGACACAACTATGACCTGTAACAATCAGAGAAAGTAATTTTATTGAACATTTGGGGTTCTGTTTTGCTGGTTTTGGTTTTTGTTTTTTCTTGACCACGTTAAACCATGATTTAAGTTTGGACTCTGTTCTTGGAAATGAATAATATGTCATCTATATCATAGGGTACACTTTTCACAAAGATGAAAATGTTTCTTTAGGGACTTTTAAGTCTTTTTTCTTTGCCACAGAGCTGCAGTATGTAGACCAGATATCTGAAATACAAATATCTTTCAAAATGAGTGACAAAAGCCCTAAGATGTATCGGTTGTCTTTCAAATTGCTCCTCCTGAGTCCAAGCAGTTGGAGGTAGCTGGGTGCATGTTCAGCTCTAACTGAGGAGAGCCTCACGCGAAGTACCTGCTCCTTTACTGTTATGCCTACCTGCGTAGGAATGATTGGCAATCCTTACAATGTCCTAGAGCAGGCTGCATTATTTTGCCCTACAGCTGAGAACTCTCCAGCAGAGTTCACAGCTCCTTCAGCTCTTCCTCTTTTTGCACAAGAGAAAGCTCTGCTTGTGGTGCAGGGGGATTTCTGGGTAGAAGGGAAAAACTGTCAATCTCGCAAATGTTACTTGAAAAAGAATGTAGAAAAAATTTAATCAAAGCAGAAGCTGAGCAGTTTGGCCACTTCCCCCTGAGCACTGTATCATCCCGCAGCCCTGCTGCAAAGCGACACATCCGCTTTGGCACGGTCGCTTGGAGGAAGCGGGGAAGCAGGGGGTGAAAAGCATACAGCTGCACAATCCCACCTAAAGCAGCAGGGACAAAGGCTGTGCTGATTTTCACTATTTAAGAGACTAGACAAATCCCACTCAACATTTGGGAACTGCAAGAACTAGCACACATCAGGGAGAACTGAGTGCCAGGACTGACAAGGCTGAACTCTAAGATTAGGAGGAGACCAAGATGCCTGACAGGAGAATTAAAGGGGATACCAAGAGCAAATCTGGTGGCATTGAGCTGTGTCCCAAGCAAGACACTTCTGGAACTGCCTTTGACTTTGACTGATGATATGAGCAGAATCAAATCAGCCATTCCAGCACAAACTAAGGATGGGGTACTTCCCTGCAAAATCTGTGCACAAAATCAGGACAGGATCAAAATTCAGAGCATAGCTGTATGTTTGCATAGTGGCTAGCCAACATTTTATGGCTTGACTACAGGAATCTAAGAATAAATATGTTCACTTATAAATAAATACCTATAACTGAAACCTCATAATTTAAAAAATGGGAGTGCAGCTTCCTCTTTCTGAGCACTAGAATGAGCAAAACCTGGCTGCACAGACAGGCAAGGAAATGGTTAAATGAAACAGCCTTTCATGTTTTGCAAACGTGCTCCTAAATAACTTTCCCCACCCAGAACTATTATTTGGGTGGATCAGTCCTTTCTTAAGCTTCAAAAGAGCCTATTAATATAGCATAACAATAGAGAAGTTGAGCTAAAAGAAAGCTTCCTGTATGCGGTTTAAACTAAGCACAAACCATCTGCATAACCCTTAACACTACCTAAGCCTTGAGGGAATAGGGCTCAGGTGCCAAAGAAAATGGAAACACTGTACAGCCCCTGTTCAGTAAGAGAGTTTCAAAGCACAAGAGCCTGCAAATTCTTTAGGTTGGTTTGCATGCCTTTGATACAACTCTGGTGTCAGTGAACTTTGGAAAGAATAAGTAAAACAACGGCGATGAAATGAGGACACACACTTGAATGGCAGGGCAGCAGAATGCCCAGCCAGTACTGACAGAACTACTTCCTTGCTGTCTGCTGCTCCTGTGAGCTCTAAAGCTGCTGCCTATTCAACTGCTAGTCAAAGCCACACAGCAGGGAAAGAATATATTTGATATTAGCAGAATTCAAGCTAAATATATCGACACTGATGTATGGCAAGCTTGTTCAGTGTCTTAAAAATTCCCAGAAACACAAAGTCACAAAACATGGTCCCAGACACAGAACTGTGATCTAGTTATTTTGCAAGATCCCAAGACACAAAGCAGCCCTTTGAGGTGACTAGAGGAAAACTCCATTTTGTAGAAATTCTGAGGTTTCAAAGTTTGATTTGAATTCCATGCTGGAATGAAAACCAACACGTTTTGAATGCTTTTGCTTGAACAGAATTTCTGTTCAAATGTTGCAGTTTGGCAAGAGATGTATGTGAATGCTGAATCCCCAGCAGTGAGTGGACTGGTATGGGTGGGATACAGGAGCTTCGAGTTCAAGTCCTGCTCTGTTTCAATCAAGGGAGAGCTTTTAACAAAATGGGAGTCTGAACCTTGCATGTGTAGTGATTTCTGAGCAAGGAACTAGGCAAGAAAACATGGAAAAGCCTGCCCATCTCTAGTACTTTCTGGATGAAAACTAGCTGCATGAAATGCTTCACTTTGAGTGAAATGAAATTTACTCTGAGAAGCTGTTTAGGGTAATTTAGTTTATCTCTATTGAAGAGTCCTAAAGTAGAAATGAAATTCTGTAGCTCAGTGTCTTATGTACCTTCCTGATTTTGGCCTTTTTAAAATTAAAATGGTTTGGAAAGTTCAGCAAAGCATTTTTTGGTGGGAAATGTTGATTTTTCAAAACAGAAACTCTGCTTCTGACACTCCTACACTTTTCCCTGAAACCCCTATATTGAGGACAAAAGTGGTCTGAAAGTTGATCCATCTTTTAAAAACTTCTGGTTTTACGGGCATTGTTTTGGGGGGTTTTCAGATGGGGGGGTGGGTGGGGAACTTTTTTACTCAGGGTGGAGGGTGTTTCCTTAGGAAAATGGTTGATCCTGACACAAAATACTTGGTAATAAACAAATTCAAATGCCGCACCTCAAACTAACCTGCATTTTTTTATCATGATAGCTTCTCGGAAACATTTTGATTTTTCATATTTGCTGGAGACGAATTTTTTGTTTTTCAATTTAATAGTTTTGTTGTGCAGGAAATCAGCTCCACCCCTCCCTCAGCTCTGTGCTGAACCAACTCATGGCAGAAGAGAGAGAGTATGAGATTTTAAAACCAGAGTGGGCTCTATCTACTATCCAGTGGAAAATAAACCCTGGCATTTCTTGCAGACTTTCCTGAAGGCTGAATTTCTTCAACGAGTTTCTGTATTTGACAGGAGCTTTTTAGGACTAGGTAAACTAAGTCTGTCAAGGCCAGTAAGTTGTGCTTGAGCTGTATGTCTTCATCTTTCAGTCTGAAAAGGATATTACCAGGCTATCTCCTGGAGAGACACTACCTCCAGTAACTGGCAGGTCTGCCTGGCCTGCTATAGAATCATGGAATTGTTTAGGTTGGAAAAGACCTCTAAGATCATCAAGTCCAACTGTAAACCCAGCACTACCAAGTCCACCACTAAACCATGTCCCTACGTGCCACATCTGCATGTCTTTTAAATACCTCCAGGAATAGTCATTCAACCACTTCCTTGGGCAACCTGTTCCAATGCTTAACAACCCTTTTGGTGAAGAAATTTTCCCAGCTATCCAATCTAAACCTCCCTTGTTTTCTTCTTGTTCCATTGCTTCTTACTTGGGGGAAGAGGCTGACCCCTACCTTGCTACAACCTCCTTTCAGGTAGTCATAGAAAGTAAAAAAAATGTTTCCCTTAACCTCCTTTTCTCCTGGCTAGACAACACCAATTCCCTCATACACTCTTCATAGGGCTTGTACTCCAGACCCTTCCCCAGCTTTGCTGCCCTTCTCTGGACTTGCTCCAGCACCTCAATGTCCTTATTGTAGTGAGGGGCCCAGAACTGGACACAGGATGTGTGGTGTGCCCTCACCAGTGCTGAGCACAGGGGAACAACCACTGCCCTGGTCCTGCTGGCCAGACTGTTGCTGACATAGGCAGGATGCCATGGGCCTTCTTGGCCACCTGGGCACTGCTGGCTCCTGTTCAGCTGCTGTGGACCAGCACCCCCACGTCCTTTTCCACCATTCAGCTTTCCAGCCACTCTTCCTTCAGACTGCAGCACTGCATGGGGTTGCTGTGACCCAAGTGCAGGTTTCAGCACTTTGTGCCCTAAGGGTTTACTTAAAGGTGTGGGAACTCATTCACTTGCTCCTTTGCGTATTTGGCTGCCTAAATGTTACTCTGTAGCCAACAAATGCCCGGCAAACCAGACTCAGCTCTCAGAACACTTAATGCGTATCACTGCCCAGTGCCATCACTTATCTCTTTTCCTGAAAGGTAGAAAGGCAAACGTATGAGCTATTTTGAGGACCAGTGGCACACCCACTGCTGCTCTCCACTAAGGACCAGCAGCTTCGGACTTGGCACATGACTACCTAGGGGATCAGGACTCAAGACTTCTCTGTAACACCCTGGGAAAATCCCCAGTTACATGTTGGAAGAGTCCTGCATATACATCTGTCACCTGATGGGAATGGCTACACCTTAGTCACATGGGTGAGAGGCAGGCAACTTGATTGCCTCTGGGTGGCTTACTTCAGCAAAAAGGCTGGGCAGCAATGACCTAATGGATATTTCATCTATTGTATGCAGAATTTCATTTTCCAACTGATTGCCAAGTATGCTATTCAGCACCCAGGAGGTTTAAGAAACTCATAAGCTCTAAGACAGAACAAATGGTTTGATGCTGTTTTTATTCCCTCACTGCTGGCTAGAAAGTGTAATTCCTTGGTTTGCTGGCACAGCACCCATTTGCTTAAAATCTTCCACCCCCCTAATGCATTTCCTTCTTATCTCTCCCATTCTAATAGGTCCCTTCACTGTGTGTACATGGCATCTCTCACACACTTTGACTTTTGTAGCTGAGCTTTCCTACTCAGCAATATGAAAGCCAACATATTTTAACTTTACATGATATGACTGAGTTTCTGTGATACAGGGCTCAGTTACAGAGCTTGGGTGTCTGCTGCTGTTTGCTGGTGGTTTTCTGGAATAAATCAATCTCTCCAGTTTTGATATGTTTCAACAGATGCCACACATTAACCACTATTTTTACTCTCAGCCTGAGTTTCACCCCTCCAACCTTTCCCAAAATATTATGTTGCCAGTGTTAGTTACAGTTTGTTTCTGTCTGTAATTATTAAAGTCTCTTCTGTGACAACCTGACAAAAGGTTGGCCAAATTCCCATACTTATTAAGCTCTCAAGTGATGCAAATTGTAACAAATATGCCAACCAGACTGGAAGAGCACTGCCTAGTTTGTTTTTACACAAATCTGTAACTGAGCACGGTTATTTTCCGAGGAAGCAAACAATATAAATAATACAGAGCAAAACAAATTTTTGGCTTCTTTAGCCTCTTTTCATTCTATTTCCTTTCTATCCCATTAAGTCAATCAGACGTTCAGCATTAGACAGCCTCTCCTTCGGTTACACACAGCTGCAGGCACTGGGTGGGACTGTAGTGCCTGCAAATACCTTAGAGGAAACAGAGAACAAAGCCAATATACAAGCAGTGAGAGGCTCTGCGCAATGTTATGTAATGTTACTGACCTCTTTTATGGGGCAGTTGGAAGACAGTTACCTTCTGAACGTATTAGTTGGATAACAGAAAAAGAGATTAATGAAAGCCTTTGTTAAAATTCACTTGCAAGCAGTCCAGCTGTAATCCTCTCCCCTCTGATGTTCCTTGAGCACCGGACAACTCATCACATAAGTATTCATGGACTGGTGACTGTTTGTGCACAGATCTTAAGTCTGTCCTTAAGTCTGAGATCCTCCTATGTAGTCAAGTAAAATCACTAACACTTTGACTCTAGTAAGGAGAGGAAGAGGAGAGAAAGAAAGGAAAAGACAGGGACAACACGTTAGAGACAAATGAGAGACACGAAGTTAAGGACAGTCTGAAATATTTGCCATATCTCCTGCACGTATCTCCTGGACATAGGACAGGGCATAACACAGGCATACTTGTGGTGGTTCAGGCAGCAGAGCAACACCAGCTCTCCCAGGTAACAACCGAACACAGTGAGCAATCACAGCACTCACACACTGCAAATCCACAGGCTGTAATTCATTCAGGCAAATGACTCAGCCACAATTGAGTAATCAAATAGGCATGTCTCTTACACTCTCAATTAGCCAATTCTGTAAAGCCATCATCAATGTGAAGTTTTTTTCCAGCACAACACCCTCCCCCCCTCAACACACTTCCCCAGTTAGCATTATTCTCATAAACTCTTGTTGACTTGTCAGTTATCTCTATCACTGAGGTTTTGGTATTTCAAGGTAACTGTTTGGATGATTCAGAGTTGCTGCTAAAGGTTTCTCTCATATTTGGGTGTGGTGGGAATGCCCAAAATAATGACTTCATCTTGCAGTAGATAGAGCGATAAACACAGTCTACCTGAACAATCCCACAGACACCTTTGGTTGCAAGCTGCATGCAGATCTGCATAGCACGGCAAGAGACAGGTGAGCATAAAAAATCTATCACCATGTAAGTTATCAGAATGAAACAACTATAAACCAAACAGAGCTGTGTTAAAATTCTGGTTCCAACTTCTGAGTTCTCTGCACCGTTGCTTGGATTTCAATTTAAAGCCCAGGATAACAACTGCATATATATCGACAACAGTACTTAAAGGATTTGTTTTCTTGTTTGCAGTCTCCACTGCTGGTTTGCATATTGCTGAATGACTGTGTCTGATTGAGCTGCCCAAGAGGAAGGAGTTGCACAGCACAGCAGGTAGGTAGGTCATGCACTAAGTAACATGCAGGAATCCCACTATCTTGTCTACAGTGAGTACCTGGTCATCTCTGTCCATGGAGAACGGGTCAGATGTGGGGCTGGAAAGGGCACAGTCCTGCCTGGTCCCTTAGGGTGAACAAGGCTTGACTTCAGTCACAGAACTTGGGACTGTTAACAAAACCCAGCTTTGTCAGGCTGTTGTCATGCTTGCACTGGCTAACAACTGGGAGATGTGGTGAAGGGAAAGCTGAGGAACAAAGCTGCCCAAACATCAAGGGAGGACTGGGACTGTGAAAACAACTACAGACAGACCTGATTCATCACAGCAGATCAAAGCAGAAGCAGGTAAAGCAAGATGCAGAAGATCCGCCAGACACAACCAGACATCAGGGAGTAAAAAACCCTCATAGTCTAGTCCTGCACTCATTTTTTCCACAACAGAAGGACCAGGCCTCTCTATGCCACCTAGTCAACTTCTAGCCACCCAAGGCCTTTTACCCCTGATTCTGGATAATCTTTTCCAGTGGTTTTGCTCCCTGCCTTTGCCTTCTGGTAACACTGACATTAGACTTTTGAATAAATAATTACAACACACTGGCATTGAGTTTTGCTGTGAGAAGCATTTTTCCTCCAGAGGGGTCTAAGCTGCTTGCCACTCACTCACAATTTTGTTTGGCAAAAAAACGAGAGGGGTTAAAAAATAAACACACGGTAGTCAGATTTACAATGGTTACCTGTCTCCTGCCTGTTATTTCTCCAAGAACTACACATTATCTGGAGTGATTCTGCACTCAGTATTTTCCACCAGCTGCCTGTGGCCTAAAATGCCAGGGATCTGAATCAGGGTCAGCCTCCTGACACAGCAGAACTACAGGCATGTTTAGGCACATGCCTGACTGTGCCTTGCTTATCTTGCAGATTGGCAATTCAAATGGAAGTCCCTACTATAAACAGGCATTTGATTGTGATTTAACTATTTCAAACATTTCTAAAGTCACTCCTGGGTGAGTCACAACACCTCCCATACCCAAAACCTTTAGATGCTTGTGTCTAAAAATGGAGTCGGGAGGTTTGCCCTTCACAGTCAAGACTCATGCAAGCCAACAGTGCCATAAACCAATTCTTCCATAAGCAATAACAGCTCAGCTGTGAATCACTGGAATCTAGTGACTAACCTTTGGTGGAAATTAGAACTTGTTGCCTTACCCAGGATTTTCTTTCCTACCTCAGAAACACCGGAAACAAACTAAGTCTGGTCTGTCTTACGTGTGCATACAGGAAGAAGAGGTAAAACGCTAGTCATTTATAGCAATAGCTTGAAAGGAAATGCTGTGATTAACAGGTGAAAAATGGCAATCTATTTTATCTCAGCATCTGTTAATAAATAATTAAAATCACTGTTCGATCAGGCTTTTTTAGAGCAGCTCTTATCTTGCTCTCTAAAACTACAGAATGTGCAAAACCACTGCAAAAAAATTCTTGTTCTGGTGTACAAGAAATGTAAAGAAAAAAAATCCTGCAAGAACAATGTACAGAATAGATCTGGATGATAGTCATTCCAAAGGCAAAATTATTACAGGCTATTATCTAGTTGTCTGGAGGAGCCATGGACCAGCTGGCTGTGATGTTCTGCTCAAAGTTAAACCCAGACAGGAAACCGCATGTCTGATACTGTAAAAATCGTTTGTCTTCCTGCCATGGCTAACCAGGCAAGCAACCCAAAGGGGCTGTTTTCATTTAAAAGAAACACTAATCCACAACAATAAAAAAGGAATGACAAGGCCTCAGTTCTCCCCCCTCCTGACTGGAGTTAATGCCTGTGTTTTTGAATGAACTGGAAATGCTACAAAGTGAAGTTTTACATTACTTTAGTTTTTATCTGTAGCTATTCACTTAATATATATGAATGCAGCACGTGGTTTTCATGAGTCGCCTAGAGTGCTTACAGCACATGACCTAGAAGGAAAGGCGCCACTCGGAAGAGTGAAAGGAATTAGGGTAAAAAGACTGGGTTTAAATTTCTACTACTCCATTTAGAATTGGTCTGGAAGTCAGTGGGCTGCAGAGCTGATAGGAATGAAGGCACGTGGTGGTAAATTTCTAGAACGGTTTTCATAGCTATACACACCGGAGACACATATTTATCAGTGACTGCATTCAACTGCATAGCTCCAGGAAAAACAGCTATAATCTGGCTAACTCGTAACAAATTAGCCAAAATCCACAAGGGTGTGGTTCATGTTGTACAAAAACACTAGACAGCTGACACAGAGTAAGATCTCTTCTCTGGGAACACACTCTCTGCAACAAAATCAAGGCAATCTGTTAGAACTAGGTCCTGTGTCTACCACCTGTGCTCATATCAATACCAGTATAAAGTCCAAATCCTTTAAAGCTTACCCAAGTAAGGGTTGGTCACACGACTGTGGATCAGCAGTCAGGTGGTCTGGTTTCAAATCAAGCTTGGCGAAGGGATGAGGAAGACAGGGATGGCACCAGATATGGATAGCCTGGGCCAAGGGAAGCAAAGACTTGCTAGCTTGCTCTTGGCAATTTGGTGTGGTTTTGTGACTTGAACTAGTTAGCCCTCTTGGAGGCTAGGAAGTAAGAACTACAAGTTGCTCACACAGTCGTTCACCTCAGTGCAGTCACCCACCATGTCTCCTGGGAGTGGAAACAGCATCTCAACCCTTCCTTATCTCAGGTAACAAGGATTTAATTATATGCTTTTCTGATGAACTTATGGGTGATGAGTGTGGTGTGCCACACTCCTTTAGAAGTGTTTGCACAAAAATTTCTCCATAGGAGACCTCACTCTTGCCTGTGAGAGACCTGACATTCTCTCAGTAAAAGAATCACAGCAGGTAGGACAAAGTGAAGCAAGGGGGGGTGTGTGCACAAATGCACATCTGTGTGCGCAACAGGAAATCCACCAGCACTGCACACACCTGCACTGCCCTCACTGCGTCTGCAGTGGCCTCGATTAGAATTCATGAAGTAGAAGGGGGATGGGTTATGCACTTGTGGTTTGGTCTGTACTCACACTTCCCTGGTTTAAGTAAACTCACACACACTTCCTTGGGCCGTAGTGGGTGTGAGGGAACATCTCTCCCAGAGAAGGAACCTAGCTACTTCACATCCACCACAGGAGAGTGGTGAGTGCAGATGGTCAGTTACAGCACAGAAGCTGACTTAAAATTCACATCCCCTCAGGTTACCAGTAACACCTGTATATGCACATAACACACTGTGGCAAATCAGCCTTTTAGAAGAGGTAGGACCTTAAAAACAGCATTTGCCTTTAGTTTAGATTTGATAATGTAATTAGCATCTGTTGCATTTTGGTGTGTCAACAGAACAACTGTAAACATCTTGCTTTCATCTTCCATCAGCTCTTAAGTGCAATGTCTTGAGCTGAATATTAGACTTACTTCAAAATGAGGACAGCCTGGCAGGAAGAAGTACCCTCAGAACACAGAAAAGAAAGGTTGAGATTTTGCAAGATTCAAAAAAGACCAAAATAGCACCTGCAACTAGAAGTTCTCCTCCACAAAATGCACCTCCAAAGGACACTGGTATAAAACAGTTAATATTACTTGCAAGAAATGTAGGAATGCAAGGTAAATTATTAAACCTACCTGATGTAAAAATGAGCTTATCATTGCATTCTTCACCTGTGCAGGAGCACATGAACATCAGTCCCCCATCATCCTTCTTTTCCCTCATCAAACACTGCTCTGATTTATAGTCATCCAAAATGTGACCATACAGTGTTTTCTGGGGATCATGGCATATTGTTTCTAATGTCACATTTTCATCATTCTGTCTCCTGAAAATCAAAAGGAGAAAATTGAAATCAAAAAAGGAATATTTTACAAAGGGAGAAGACAGGACTGCGCCTGCCCCAAATTCGCCTCTTTTGAGAATACAAATGGCATTTAAAGAGCATTGTATGTTCTTCTCTGTCTTTCCTGAATGGGGTAAATTTGGCAGTGTCTGGGCTCCTAACATTTGTACAATGGCACAGCTATTCCTATATCATATTACCACTGAGCAAAGAAGAGTGCCTCTGAAAATATCACTGAGAATTATTCAAGCTAATGCTCAATGAACTGCTGTGAACTTCAGAACATACTTTTGGTTTTTGTGGTCACTGAGCAGACGGTAAAAATCTGTGGGAAATTATGAAAAAAACTGAATTATTTCCTCAAAATCTGAGGAATTTTTCTAGTGAGTTGGCCTTTTCCTTTTGCTTTTCAAGCCTACAATCAGCACGGTTTGTGCACTGGAGGAGTTATATATATATATATATATATGTAAAACCTCAACCAACCAAAAAAAACCCCACCAAAATACCAATCATAAAAACTGATGCAAGTTAGAGTTGCCTTAAAGTCAGGGAAATATTTACAGCTGATAATCTGGACCACGTTCCTGTGTTTTGTCCTGGTCCACAGATTTAATTTCATTGAAAAAGACTCGAAGGCAAAAAAGCACTTTACAGTTCTCAATTTACTTGCCTTTTGGATAAATGGTTATGAAAAATCCAAAATATATCGTAAATTGTACAACAGCTCTTTTTTATGGTAATAATAGACACTGATCATTTACTAAAGAAGCACAGGACAAATATGGAACAGCACACTGGATTTGATCCTGAGCTGAAATGCCTACTTCCAATTATGCTGAACACCTCAAGTCAATGGACACACCTAATCCCTCAGCACATGAATTAGTTATGTCCCTCTGTAAGTGCTCCTAACTAATTTACTAAATCAGCAGCAATGCTGCAAACACTCAGTTCTGTTCCTTTAGTCCAGTTATTAACTCATTAAGAGTGTTTCTGGCTTTCTTTGGTAGGATTGGATTCCCATTTATGGAAGGGCAAGCGAAGCCTCAGTTTCTAGACTGGAACACAATCTTAAAGCCAATAAATCCTAAAAAAGTATTACAACTCATTTTCATAAAGTCTTGATTTCTTTGAATCTAGACATAGGCTATATAAAAAGCACAATGTCTACATCAAAGTCTCTAGCTACACAGAAATCTTTTTCCCATCAGAGGAAGTATTTCTACCTATACATGGCAATAAGCCTCTAGTGATAAATCTGTATAATCTAGTTCCCTTGAACCTGAGAGGGAATTGTCTTTGTTCAGGAACTGTCACTACAATCGTCTGTTGAGCCTCAAATCTGTTTCTACTCTTGAGTGCTGTGGGTAGATACAGCTTAATGGTTTGCTCAAAACCATGCCTCTTTTCCAATAACAGCTTAAGCTGGAACAGAATTGTTTTAGAAGAAAAAAAAAGTCCCCAGAACATTTCATATCAGAATTGTTAACCTCAAGCAACTCTCGGTATGCTGTGCACAGATATGAGCTGGAAGCAAGAGGGCAAAGCCTGGTGAGGTAGCAGGGACATTGTGAATATCAGCGCAATCAAGGAAAATACTAAGCAATGGTGAATGAGGGTGTGCTCCTGTTCCCACCTGTATGAAAAAATAACTTACCATATAGCAACACAGACTTCACTACTGTCCTCACAGATAGAAGTAATATTGCAGTTGCTCTTGCACTGACGTTGGTTTGAGCAGGTTGTTACTTTAATATCACAAAATTTGCATAGGTTTGGCAGTTTCAGTCCACTTTCCTTATTTCTGTCTACAGGTGATGTAAATTCAGCTTAAGGAAAAAAAAAAAAAGGAAACTGAATAATGGTAGATTATCAGATTACATTATTGCTTATTATGAAGATAAGGTTTTCATCAGCAGCAACCATTTCCTCCTACCTTAAATTGGAAACTCTTTGATCTTTCACAGCTACCGATTTCCTTTACAACAAGGTAAGTGCCACGATGTCAAGACCAGGTTAATCAAAGTGAATTTAAAAAGCAAAATGAACTTCTATGGACTTCAGAGGGAGCAAAAGTTGCTTCATAATTTGCAGAATCATGCATTTTCCAAGACCAGTTTGCACTGAAATAGCTCCTCTGCACTCACCCATTTGCATTACTCACAGGCAGCGTATCTGTACCCCTGTTTAACACTGCATCATGGTCTGTGTGCTCCAGTAACTGTGGATTCCATAGCGAGAATGCACATTAGCTGTGTGACATCATTACAACAGGGATCGGGATGAATTTTGCAATTTTGTCTTTACTAACCTAAGGCCTAACCTAGGTGTCATCCCTAATCTGATTACTGTTCACACATAGAAACACACAGCTGGAACAGATTTTGAACTTAAGGTAGATGGTCAGCCAGAAGTTGTGGGTGAAACGCGAGCTAGAAATGCAATAGGGCACCTGTGCACCTCATGTGATGTACTGCAGCAGTGTTACTGGGCTAACTCCAGGGGACTTGAACTCAAACTAACTTGCAATGACAGCCTGTCTTGTAGGTGTCTGCTTTGACCCAACAGCCACTTTTCTGCACCCAGAAATTGAATAATTATATGCTTACTGGTTCTGAGTCTTAGTACTTACCATCTGCTTCAGTGTGGCAGCATTAAGGAAAGAGATATTTTTTGTGCCAGTGTTTGAACTTCAGGAATCATACTTTTAGCTCAAAAACTATTTTGAAAAGCCAGTGTAACTACAAGGAACAGAAAACGCTGACACAAACTTCTTTCTAAAGCTAAAATGAACATGCAACTATCTGAAGTGGAGCAGACAATCAACAACAGTTTCAGTCTGAGTCACTTTGCACTGTAACTGGAAAAGTAGGGTGAACCACTTTGAGGAGATACTGGGCTTACATGCAGCACAGCCCCTCTTTTGTAGCCACCTGCATGTTAAAACATGCGTTCATATTGCTTACTGTGGCCAAATGCGGCTAGTCAACCCCTAATAGGCAACCAGGGATTTGTAATTTCCCCCTCTCTACTCAATTAGCTGAGAAATCAATCTTTTCCTTCTAGAACTTCACTCTTTACTACCATTAGGCTATTTTATTACAGGAAATAAATATACATGATTTTTCCAGGAGGAAATAAAAGGGCCTCTTGCTAACATTTTCAATGGATTTCTGAACCATTGTGAGGGACTGAGAGTAAAGTCTTCTCTCTTCATCCAAATCACACATCCTTCTCATCACTCACATGCTCTGACTACTGACCTAAGGTTTCTGATCTAACAGCCACTGCAACCAGTTGCAAAACTTCCAATGGTTTTAGTGGTATGGTAGAAGATGCTACACAGAGAGGCTGATTAGGATGAGCTCACTGGGTGTGGCAGTGTGCTCCCCCCCTGCTTTTGCCTTCAGCAAGAGCCAACAGCCGTGGCTGTGAGGGCTGCACCTGGCTTAAAGCTGGACTCTGGAAAGACAGATAACAACACAATAGCTGAGGGCCATAAAACTTACGCAACAGCTGAGGGCTAGTTGAGCATGCGCCAACCAAAATACAGCTGGCATGCAAATATTACTATAAGTCAATCATCTTACTCCATAAATAAGGAACAGCCCAGGGTCTGCTGAGCTCTCCTGCACGGCAGTGGGCTGCATGCCAGGATCTCCCCTTGAATAGGGATGCCTCTTGAGGTTGCTTTTTGAGGCTCAGAGAATCCTTATTGCATCAAATACTCAGTAAGTAAAAGGGGAATAAGCATGCTGAAACTTTGAAATCTTAGCTAAGTGAGATAAAGGATTGCTTGTGCACATATAATCCTTTAAATTCCTAGCTTGGAACTAGGTCTGGATCCAGCCATGCCTGGAAACCCCCTGAGAAAGGGTTTAGAAAGTGAGGGGGTCCTTTCTGAACCTCATGACTCAACTGCCTCTGACAGTTTTGTCCCACCTTGTCCTCTATGCAGTAAAGTAACCGAGTGTACCTTGCCATCACAGCTTGTTAAAGCACTATCACATTTACTATCTAACTTTGTTAAAATACACATTGCTACTTCTCTCTTCCAAGGGAAGTGTGTCACTCCATTTGCAACAGTGTGCTCCCACTTATATGGGTGGAGAATGCTGGGAGTATATTATGGGCTGGCAGAATTTTAAGCCCCAGGTAAACATTTCTTGTTATTAATTACATGTGTTGCAACAACTCCCAATAGCCGTGTAGAGGCACAAAGCCTCATTGAAGTAGGTGTGGTAGGAACTCAAAAGGTCGTGAATGTAGTGTTCTATGAAACACATGTTAACATAATCCTCATTATAGCAAATTGTACATCCCTTTGGGATGGTGCCTCTTACTTACCACATGCTGAAGAGAAACTAATAGCTGTATCTACTTATCTAGGTTGCAGTAATGATCCAAACAACCTGATGGTGAGGGACTGTCCCTCTACCCAGAAAGAAACCATCTATGGTCCTACAAGTCTGGAAGAAAACTAGAGACAAACACTGAGGGAGAGGCGAAGTGACTCACCCAAATGTACACAGGAAACCTGTGGCTGGGTGCCAAGCATCTCACAACTGAGCACGGGGTAAAGGCATCTGCTGCTCAAACTGCAAAGACTTCAGCTGCATCTATGCTCCTTTCAGCTCTGAGCTCACATGGCAGCTGTGGCACGATGGATGCCTCTGCCATAAACATGACTCAGTTCCCTCCAGTGCCCACAGCACTGGAGCCAAAAGCCACGTGAAGGTGGGTCCTTAGGTAAACTGTTTCAAGCACCTTTTATTTGTTGAGAAAAAGGGTTTGGTTCCTGTGCCGTCCCTGGCTGTGCCAGGTTCTGCCAAGGCTCACCCACTGGAACAAATGGATGAAAATATGTTTGGACCTCTCCCAAGGAGGGATCTCCAAAACAAACTACTTAATGAAAAAAAACCCAAAAATCAAACAAAAAACAACAACAACAACAAAAACCACACCCATCTGGAAAAGAAGCAATCCACTGTAAGGTCACAAACCTTAAGTTTCTAAGGTAGCCATTAGTTTAATCACTAGCAACAGTAGCAAAAGGTTGGGCAGTTAGGACCAGGTCAATTCTGATGGGGTTTAATTACTGTCAAAAGCTAATGCGGTTTGGGGACTTCCAGAACTGACACTTGTATTTGCTCCCAGAAATTCCTCTAACAGAGGCTGACAGATCAGTGACTCTTTATTCATGCCTCTGGCAGTTCAAAAAACTGTCTAAACTGCCCAGGTGGACAAATTTTATTCCATGCTTCAACATTTGGTTTAAAGTGAGACTGCAGTTTACTTTCCCTAAGACTGACATAATGCTCTAGCAGGTGCTGGCGTGCTGTTTGTTATTACTCCTTGGCCTTGCCCACTGTGATAACCCATCTCGTTCCAAACTAAAGCCAAGTTTGACTTTTTCTATCTGCTGCTGAAACCACATCCTGCAGATGGCCTGAGAGGAAATCTGCAGTTAGATATGAACTTTGACATCACTCTTTGATCACAGCCTGCTACTAGACTTTGAGGACTTAGAAGTCCTGAAAAGATGGGTCTTCTTCCAAGTCACATGAACCCACACCTATCTTTAATCAACAAAGTCCTGCCTGGAGAATGACAAACTGGTAGGACTTCCCTAGGAAAGTGTATTCACTCATTCCCTGAGGGACCCATAAGCAAGGAGTGGTTCAGGACCAGCAGACTGCTCCTCTTCTTGTAGTCACTTAAACGTTCATCTCTAAAAGTATTTGACTATCCTGCAGCATCCTTCATACCACACGAGCCAGCTCCTCAGGATTTTCTCCTGTTAAGACAATTAAAGTCACTTGAACACTGGGAACAGAAGGAACCTTTGATTTTGCATGAAAAAAAGAGTGGATACAATGACAAAGTCAACGGAAAAACACAGATTTGCACATGTGAATGAAGCCATCCTAACATGTGTGCTTGTCTCCTAAAATTTGCATTTACCATCCACTGTCTAATGTTAGTTTTCTTATTTTGACTTCTGCATGAAGCCTAATTCTAGCTTTCCTTGCTTCTTTGTCCATGGAGAAGGCTCCAAATAGAAGACTGTGGTTTCTTGGCTATGAAGCTTTCAGCCAAGCAGTTCAGCAGAGATCAGCCACCTGTGGTTAAAATGCATGGAACATGCAAGCCAACACGTGGGCTGGACATTATGGAAGAGGCATTAGAGTAGTCACATTAGAAATGCCCACTCCATGGATTCTGGTGGAGCCAGGTTTGCAGAATACCACTTCTCTTCTGTGGTTCACATCTTCATTTACAACTTCTTGGGACATCATAAACAGGACACCTCACCCTAAGTCTACTGACTTGGTTTGAAATTGTTTGATTTGCATCTGTATTGTTGTCTGTAGATATGTAACTTCTACTGAGGCCTAAGGTTGTAGTTTACTTTTCTCTTATATTTTAGTATCATTACAGAATTCTCACAAGCTAACAATATTAAATAAAGCCCAAACCAACATACTATCTTTTTGGAAATATCTACACTGCAAAACTCTTTACGTCTTAGGATGCATTTCAGAAAGAGCAGCCAGTTCCTCTTATTCCTATCTTGTAAAATCCTGCCACAGCACTTCTATTCTCTCTTCCAGTGTCTCTGGCACATGTATACTTATAAAATAGCAGGCAGATCCCATCCCTGAAAAAAAAAATGCTGAGAGAGACGTTGGGATGGGAACTCAACTACTCAGCTGCTGTGAAATAATTCCACCTGATGGGAGAGACTTTAAGATTTCATTCCACTACATCATGGAAATCTGCCAGGAGGAAAATGCCTTTATCAGAGAGCCTTGAAGCAGACTGTTCTTGTTCTCCCAAAGAGCATAGCTGCATTACATGATATACCTGTGTTTGGAAAGCACAGTAGCAGCTATGAAGACCATCCAAACTGTATTACCTTCTCATCCAACAGAAAGACATCAAGTTTTGCCAGGAACTGTACTAAACACAGCATGACTTTTGTTTCCACTACCATCCCCAGTACATGATCTATAACCCCAGTGGAACTCTGACAGTTATGGAGACACTGCCAGCTTCATTAAATTTGCCTTACAAATACTGATGAATTAATTGCAGGAGTGAAAGAGTCAAGGAAAATGCATGATCTGAGCTTTGCTTTCAAGACCTGGATGTATATCCTGATGGCTGTTCTTAATTATACTGATTATGTTCAGTGTAGTAATACAAGGAAGTGAAGATGGAAACATAATCAATTCTAAAGATAAAAAAAATCATAAGTTACAAAATCACAAGACTAACCAAAAGAGATCATGGAAATAAAGGAAGGGTAGAAACACAACCGAAAAAAACCCCCCTCAAGCAACGAAAAAAAAGAACTGCTG